>OY740766.1:13998844-14611109 GCA_963513935.1 Aphrophora alni | reverse complement strand
ATATATATATATATATATATATATATATATATATATATATATATATATATATATATCACTGTATATTATTTCTACGCTAAAAAACCAATTTTAAAACACAGAATATTTCTTAAATTATTGGAACTAAAACAAATGTGACTTAAGCAAGGTAGTACGTAAATTAGCAGGTGAAATTTATAGTACCAGAGAACAATTTTATGTGACACTGTGGATGGCTGGGATTTAATAAAGTGTAATTTATAGGGCAAGTGGGGCCAGGTGTCTGCAATGGGGTGCATTAGCATCTATAACTCAATTTACCACAATATGTAAATCTTTACAAATCTATTTACATAATTAACTTACAACATATATATTTCACAGGACAGGAGATAAACTAAATGTATTTGTTCTTATAAAAACAGAAATGTGCATTCGTTGAACTCCTTTATAATTCATTTGAAAAAATCTATTATTCTGATAAAATTTCAGTTTCTCAAAGTGAAAGTAAGGCCTATGTTTTATATGGAAAGAGGAGGAAAGGGGGCAAACTCGCTAAGCTCTTTTGAGAAAAAAAATGGGGCGTGGGGCCATAGGAGCTACATTTGGCAAATGGGGCGTGGCGCCATAGGAGCTACATTTGACAAATGGGGCGTGGGGCCATAGGAGCTACATTTGACAATTGGGACGTATGTTTATTTTTACTTTCTTACATACACAATGTGATTAGTTTAAAAAAAAAATCGATATCAAGTTTTTGAGGATACAACGATTTTGATATATCAAATTTTACTGAAGTATAACCAAAAATTTGATGGTAGTTATACCATAAAAACAAGCACTGAAAAAATATTAAATTAACTGAAAGTGTAGCATCTAAGGTCTCAAACAATAATTGTTTATTACTTGTCGCCACCTCTCCAAAAAATACCTGTTCATGAATTATCCGTAAAAAAACACACACGAAATCAACCATGGGGCTGTTATAAACTACCAAATTACTTAAAATCGGATCAACAAATTTCGTTAAAACTTTAATATACCGGCAATGTTAAAATTAAAAAACCAAAACTGTTGTGAAAAGTTTAAAATATTACAATTCAGGAATAATTGGCAAAAACCAAAATGAACCTTGAGCAATGTCATGAAAAGATTGATTTCAATAAAATAGGATATACACTAAGAACGTGTTCATGGTACAATTACAACAAGTTAAGCCCTTCTTTCAAAGACAGTGTCCACAGGTTATATTAACTTTTTCATTGACGACTAGAGAGTCATTTTTCTTGATGATTATTTTATTATGTTGTGTTACATTTATTACAGACAACCACAAAACTGATATTTTTGGCGACAAATAATTTTATTTGATTAGTTTCGATTGCAAATGGACATTTGAGAAAGTTTATGCACTGTTATTACAACATTTATTTCTTAAGGGGGTTTAAATTTTAGTTAATACAAAATATTTCTTACACTTTGTTCTTATACATTTAATTATTATTGTTTATTTGCATCATTTATGGCACACATAGTGCAGCAGTGCTGCGGTATACATTTGACTTGCCATACAATACAAAAATCACTCACAACACACAATACAAATATACAATATACAATACAACAAATACACAAGATAGAAATTTATAAAATACAAACAAATTAAAAATTTGAGTCATCATCCTGAATACAAAATGCATCCCAGGCACCCAGAGGTTACGAGCTGGGGTACTCCTCCATTGAATAAAAAAACACTCCTCAAAAAATATCCTCTGAGTGATCCGCGAAAAATTCTTGAAAAACTTTGTTTTTTTAAAAATATTTTCCGGAAGTTTATTAAATAATTTCAAACCAGAGTAATAAACGATACGTTCTAAAAAAATTCAATCTGTGCGCAGGATATTGCAACACTTTTAACATTAATAACTCGTGACATAAAGCTCATGTATAGACCCTCATAAAAAGATACTACTTTATTATAATATCTAAATTAAATATCTTTAAAAAAAATTCCTTCAATAATTTGAAAACTATTTAAACTATAACAGACTGTATAAAGAATAAATTACTCGTTAATGTAGCCTCCTACACGCAGAGCCGAAAAATTACAAACAATAATATTTCAACTGTTTTAATACTGCCAGGAGGCGAGGGTGTGTCCACAAGCACTGTGCATGAAATATTAAAATAGTCATGCATTAATCAACCTTAAAACACTGTTTCATAGCTTACTTCTGTAGTAGATTGTACCATTCATTTACTAAATACATTAAACTACAAGATAAAAATACCTGTCGTAAAAGTAAGTAAACACTGACTAAGTTACAATATAGATTTCTGAAGATATATAATAGTGATAGACTTTTGTCATTAACCATTTCGACAAAACTCTACTAAAGTGTAGTGCAATTAATAGAAAAACATACTTGTGAAAAGAGATGAAAAAACTTTCTGACATACACAAAACACTGTACCTTAAATAAAAAAAAAAAATAAAAAAAAAAAAAAAAAAATCGACATCTATACAATGTACGGGAGTTAGTTGGTCGGTAAAAAAAATAAAACCATGGATGCTGTATTCTTTATTTTATTGTTTGGTAATTATTAATTTTACTTAACATTAAAATTTGTTAGGTACGAAGTTTAATGTACTTTATTTTTACATTAAATGAAATGTTTAAATGTAAATAAATGGTTTAAGATATATGCTGTCTTCACCATTGATTTTGTCTTAAAATTCTACATTTAAATGATGACCAACTTGACCAACTTGCCATTAAAAAAAAAAGAAAGTTAATTTCAAAATGGCGGAACAAATGATTGAAATCATAATAAAAAAGTACTTTTAAATGGAGTAGGCTTCCCAATCACATTTACCTACAAATTTCCCTTATAGACCTATACGAGATATTAAGCTGTTCTCGTAATATTCACCCACCCTGTAGATTAAGATAGTCAAAGGAACTGCACCGACTTCTTTTAATTAAAATTTGAACTTTTCATTAGAGAGAAGTAAAGTTTAAAACTGTGGTCTAAAGCTCCATTAAGAGATTAGTTCCCTCATTTCACACCCAATTAGTCAGACCTGAGGTTGATAAGAGTGGTAAATTGAATTCTCTTGAAACTAGGGTAAAGTTTCTTAGGGAGAATCATTTAAATAAAATTCCTCAGTATAGAAGTGTTCTTTGTACATAGATGTTTAGTTCTAAAACGTACCCCTAAAAATCACTGAAACTATTTATGTTCTCATACACCAACATACAAAGCCAATCAACTCAAGATTAGGAGAAAAGCTCAAACTACAGATTTCTCAAAATTGATTCCACTGATTTTGATCAACCCAAACAAAACATATTGGTTGTTATTCTCAAAAAAAAACGCCGTTTCGTAAAATCGATTAATAAAAAAATGAACTGTACAGATTCGAATATCAAGCAAAAACTATATCTAAATTCTTATCGATTATCAAGCAAAAACTATATCTAAATTCTTATCGATATTTTCTAAATTACTCAATTACTATAGTTTTCTTGGTACGTTAATTTAGCCTAAAATTCGTTATATTTAAAAAAAAAAAAATTTAAGAAAATTCCCACACTGATATTTACAACATTGCACAGTTTATTTACAACTACTGATAACTATAGAAAAGAAATAATAGAGATTAGAGAAAATCATAATTTTGTATTTTACTCGTACACTCGAAATATTTTGAGTTATGGCCAAAATATTGTAAACTTGATAAAATCGGATCACCTGCTTTGGTCTGAACAGTCTGACAGATATACTCGTAATTTCAAAAAAAATAATAATAATAATAATAATTAAAAAAATAACAACAACAATAATAATAATAATAATAAAATAATAATAAATAAAATAAAATTTAAAAAAATAAAAAATACTTTTTTTTGGCCTCAGGAGACATTAAAATACCAGCCTATCTGGGACATAACATATTTTTGACATATCCGGGAAAAATTCAATGGTGATTATTTTACCCACTACATAATTATTACAGTACATATAAGTAAGAAAGTAAAATTACGTAGGGGCCTAAATATAAAGTTTAAATTTTGACCTATACAAAAGAAAAACAACTTTGTTGATGTTTATCATGACACTCACTCCGCCCAATCATATAATGAAATACAAGAAGATCTTTTAATGTAATGCCCTAAAGTTGGTTTCTTGAAGCATGTAGGAAATATTAATTGTATTGGCAGATTAAGGGGTCTTACTCATTACGTTAAAACAGTTACTACACAGGTTTTTTGAACCTTGATGTCGGCTTGGCTCTTGTGGTCCTTATAGATGTATATATTAAACCAATTTCGACTCTGGTGGGCGTAAAAACTATACATATATGATGTAACCTCCATTCACTACGCTCGTGTCAGAGACTCGACCATGTTGGATCTCGTAAGTATACGATTCGTAGTATTACATGCAAAATTGAAATCTAAGTTTGTATCTAATTTAGTGTAGTAGTTGCAATAAAACGCGAGATAAAACAAAAACTGTTTAAATAGCCACCATTTTGGCATAATGTGATTTTAATGAATTTCAGAAGAGTTCTATTTGAGCATACTAGTCTTTATACCACATTTCATGTTCCTATCTTAATTTTTCTACCGCTACGCCCAGGCGATTATGTCGATGGACGGGATGTTAAAATTATTTTTAAAGTTTCCTGAGGCTATGAAATGTAAAGATTAAAACGTGATGAACAGAGGTCAAAATTTAAAACAATTACAAACTACCTCTATACCTATATTATTCCAACATAATGTGTATTGGATAAGTAATGTCTAAAAATAATAAAATTAAAATAGACGGCACAGATTATCGCAATAAATTTTTGGTGAGGTGTGTTTGTTTTTTGACATAAAACTGACGTAAAATACATAAAAAAAAAAAATAAAAAAAACAGCTCTACAGATTTAAACCGATTTTGTGTGCATTGTTGCTATTGTTAGTTTCTGTTAGTATGTTTCATTACTGTAATCCAACTCGTTCCAAAATGGTGGCCATTAAGGTTTTTAAATTGAAATAACTCCAAAACTAGCCATTTTTCAAACAATATATGTAGCCTACAAGAATAACCTTTTTAGCAAAATCTATGTAAAATCCATAGTTCCATATTTGGTTTTTTTTTAAATTGATGAATGAAAAATAAATGAGTTTTGAAATTACTTGTAGGACCGTGCATGGCCATGTTCTTGTCCTGCAAAGTGTTTATTTCAAACTGTTGACACCTCGCAAACAACTGCTGTTTTCATTGTTGATACATTAACAGGAGATTGGTCAGCTGATTTATTCAAGTCCTAATATCAATAAACAAATCAACTACATTCAAAAATACAATAGAAGAAGAAAAAAACTACTTCAGGAATAAAACAGCATGGCTCAAATACCAAAGTAATAGAGCCCAATCGAAAAATAAGATGAAGAAAACTACCAGAGGATTTAAAACAGCAAGCTGAAATACACAAGTGATAGAGCACAATTAAAGAAGAAGAAAAAACTACCAAAGGAATAAAACAGCAAGTTCAAGTACAAAAGTGATAGAGCCCAATCGAAGAAGAAAAGGAAAACTAGGTGAAGAATAAAACAGCATGGCCGAGGTACAAAAGTGACAGAGCCTAATCAAAAATGGAAAAGAAATCTACCTGAGGAATAAAACAAACAGCATGGCTCAAATACAAAAGTGATAGAGCCCAATCAAAGAATAAAATTACTTCTGGAATAAAACAGAATGGTTGAAGTGCAAAGTGATAGAGCCCAATGAAAGAAGAAGAAGAAAATTACCTGAGGAATAAAACAGAAGGGTTGAAGTGCAAAGTGATTGTTATGATTGTATTTGAGATAAGATTAGGTTGACGACACTGCAAGAGTCTTGAGGCAAGACTGGTGTAAGCAGGTCGTAGGCAACAGCCTCGTCTGTAGATAGTACATGTAATAAAGATATTGTAACAATTACAAAAGTATAATTTATTAACAATAACAACAAATATAACATGGTGGCAGTGGTGAACAAGTGAAGTGATTATTAATTATAAAATGCCTACTTTAAAAAGCATTATTATATAAGACATGTGAACAGCTGGCCGATTGTCGGTAAGTTTTAGTATAGACACGTAAGCCTAAAAAAGTGCAAAGCTAAATTTATAAATCGTTAGTGTTATATGGCTAAATTACAACAACAAGAATTAGATATTCCTGAAGCAAAAGACATATTTTTTACAATGGATTATCACTCTAATATTCCTAGTCAAATGTCATTTGAAGGAAACTTGACTGAAAATTGGACAAAGTTTAAACATAAATTTAATTTATATTGTGACGCTTTTTTAACTGAAAATGTACAAGATAAACGTAAAATTGCGTTATTATTACATTCAATGGGTGATCAGGGTGTTGAAATTTTTAATTCTTTTAATTTAACAAAGGAAAGTGCAAAAGTGTTTGAACATGTCATAACAGTATTCGATGAATACTTTCTTCCAACCCATGCTCTGCACTACTTCAGAAAACTGCAGTACTTTTACAAGTAGCGTGCAGTACTATACATTCTAATATTTGACCCACTAATTGTCATCCAATCTTAATAAACTTTATACCGTTGGAAAGGAAACTTTTCAAACTTTAATCTTTGTATTTACCATATGTTTCTAAAATGAATATTAACACGTCTAATGATCGATGGAATAATTGCAGAACTCTAAAGTCTAAACAGCTGGAACTGTACGACGGAACGCTAGGATTTCGTCAACTTTCAAGACCTATAACAGTTATACACACCGACTTTAGGACAATGATATTTACACCAATAGAAAGCTTGCATTTCCATCTTTCTATAACTGCTTTCAAATCTTAGATCACGTTTACGGTTTAGGTTTTGTGTTCAACCGCATAAAGGCTTGGTATTGGCCAAGATTTCGACCAATAAGCAAGCTTCTTTGGAAGTCGATATGTTTCTCACAGATGAAGTGTTTGTAAAATTCTTTTTACAAGGTATTGAAGATAAAGGTTCACTGATTCCATTGGTATGTCTTGTTCACACTTTGTTCCACTGAGTCTTTAGAAAATCCCCTCTCAAACCAACCGTTTTTACAGTTGGAAATCATCCGCTATGTTTGTATCTAAAACCACGTTTGGCACGTTTTAGGTTAGCAGTTCGTTTGCTCTGAATTGAATGATATTTTGTTGATTTATAGTGAATAACGTTTATGAAATTGTGTTTTATATATAAATAAATAAGTGTAGTGTTTGTTATTGTGTTTGTTTAGTGAAATTAGTTTTAGACAAGCTAAATTTAGTAACAGTGTAGGCTATGTCGGTAGGTGAGTTTATAGCATACATAACGAAATTTCGTTTCGTAATTTCTGATTACAAAATGGTAAGTTACATAAAATGTTCAAGTTTACAGTTCTATTCTATGATTTATTCTCTACAATTTGGTATATAAAATTTCATTTTTGGGTAAAGGATACATTTTAGAGTGATGTTTCAAAATAGGCTAAATTTTAGTGCCGGTGTGTAGTACGGACATAAAAAAATCTATTTCATAAAAACTACTTTGAAATTGGTAAATGTTTTTACATATTTCTATTCACAACTAAATTATGAAACTTTTGTGTATTTTGTATAACCAGGCCTATACATTTTTATAGTATTTATTTAGGCCTGAATTTAGAAAAAAACATTTTCCGTTTTTGAAATTTTTGTTCCTGAGCCTATAACTTTTATAATTTTGCACCAATCAAATTTTTAGTTACATATATGATTAATTTGGACCTATTGATCACTTTATGATTGGGATAGAATTTCTATTTTTGGCGAATTTTTGAAATTATTTCAACCGATGAAAAAAAACGTGAATCAATTAGCATGGACAGATCAAGGGTTACAACGTGACGTATGAAAGACATATTTTTTTCAACCGGAAACAGTTACATAATGAATCATTTGAACAATATATGGCTATACTTAGAAATTTAAGTTCTACATGTGAATTTGGAAATTTAAGGGACAGTCTGGTAACAGATATTTTCATTAGTGGAATTACAGATTCATCAGCAAAAGAAATATTACTAAAGACAAAAAATATCGATATAAAATCAGCCTTGGAAATTTGTAAAACAAAGGAAATGGCTCATAGAAGAGCACGCCATCTAGATATTAAAACTGAAACGGGTACGTCATCAACCGATATTGACTCTATCAACAAAACTAAGAAGCATTATTTATTATCAAAGTCAAGCAGCGATAGTAACTTCAAACAAGGACAGGTCAAAAGTAAACATAGGCCTAAATCGTCGTTTCAACAGAAGCAAACAACAGATGTACAAGTTCAACGACATAATCGTGTTATACAAACTTCTTGCGGTAAATGTGGTTACAAACATAAGTTTGGTGAATGTTTTGCTTTTGGAAAAAAATGTAATAAGTGCGGAAAAGCGAATCATTTTGCCAATATGTGTAGATATAATCGCAAATTAGTAAGTACTCTAGACAATACTCAAAAATTTAATAGTCTAGCATCAATAAGTGATCCTAGTTTAAACTTTATTATAGATATAGTAAATATAAATAGTAATCAAAATTCTGAAGTAGAACAATGGTATGAGAAATTAGTTATTAATGGAAAAGAATGCCTACTAAAATTAGATACAGGGGCACAAATTAATATTTTATCAATTAAATCATTTAAAGAACTTAAAATTAACCATAAATTTGTAAAAAAGACAAACACATCAGTAACGTCTTTTACAAAAAATTGTGTTCCTATATTAGGCACATGTAGTGTTAATTGTCAAGTAAAGGGTAAAACAGAAGTGCATAAATTAATATTTTATGTTGCAAATCTTAATTGTTCTAATATACTTGGTTTAAAATCTTGTATTGAATTAGATCTCATAAAAAAAATTGAAACTGTAGAGATTTTTAAATGTGAGAAATATAAGCAATTATTTGACGAAGGAATCGGTAAAATACCAATTGAAGTAAAATTACAATTAAAAGACAACACAATACCAGTTGTAAGTCCATCTCGTAAAATGCCAGTTTTATTATATGATAAATTAAAAGCAGAACTAAAAAGATTAGTTAAATTAGACATTATAAAAGAGATTAATGAACCAACAGAATGGCTTAATCAAATTGTTATTGTAGAAAAGAAAAATGGAGATTTAAGAATTTGCTTAGATCCATTTCATTTGAACAATGCAATCAAAAGGTCTCATATACAATTTCCAACTTTTGAAGAACTCTCTTCAAAGCTTACAAATGCTAAGTATTTTACTAAGTTAGATGCAAGTGCAGGTTTTTGGATGTTACCTTTAGAAAAAGAAAGTGCTAAATTATGTGCATTTCAAACTCCTTTTGGAAGATATATTTTTAAACGATTGCCTTTTGGTCTAAATTGCTCAAGTGAAATTTTTTATAAAATTATGTTACAAACCTTTGATGAAATACCAGGTGTAATTTTATATATAGACGATATTTTAATACATGCTGATACTATAGAAGAATTAAATAATAGAGTGAAGCTAGTGTTAGATAGAGCTAAAGACTCTGGAATTAAATTTAACAAAGACAAATGTATTTTTAATGCTAAAGAAGTAACATTTTTAGGTCATAAATTTAGTGCTAAAGGTATCGAAATAGATCAAAATAAGATAAAAGCGATTGTTGATATGCCTTCACCAAGAGATGCAAGGGCTCTTGAACGTATTTTAGGTATGGTAAATTACGTTTCGAAATTCATACCCAATTATTCAGAATTAACTAAACCGTTTAGAGATTTATTAAAAAAAGATAATGTTTTTGTCTGGAATAAAACTTTGGAGAATTTATATGTGAAACTCAAGAAATATATTACAGAAGCGCCTGTACTAACATATTTTGATCCCAATAAACAGAGTACGTTATCAGTCGATGCATCTCAATTTGGTTTAGGTGCAGTATTATTACAAAATGGAAAAGTAGTGGCTTATGCTTCAAAAGCACTAACAAGCGTGCAAACGAGATATTCTCAAATAGAAAAAGAGTTGTTAAGTATTGTATTTGGTTGTGAACGTTTTAAACAATATGTATATGGTAGTATTAATGTACTAGTAGAAACAGATCACAAACCATTGATACCAATTTTTAAAAAACCTTTATGTGATGTTCCAATAAGGCTGCAAAGAATGTTACTAAGATTACAACCTTATAATTTAAAAGTTACATATATACCCGGTAAATACCTATTTTTGGCGGATACTCTATCCAGAACATGTAATATAGCTTCTAAAGAAATAGATCCTTTTGATGAGGAAATTGAAGTTCAGGTAAATCTTTTAATTAGCAATATGCCTATTACTGAGACCAACAAACTAAATATTAAACAAGAAACCATGAAAGATGCAGTAATGTGTAAATTAAAAATATATATTCAAAATGGTTGGCCTGAATATAAAAAAGACGTAGAGATTGAGATTCAACCATATTTTGAATTGCAATCCCAATTATGTATAATAGATAAAATCATATTTAAAAATAACGCAATTGTTGTTCCTAAAACATTAAGATTATCAATGTTAAACAAAATACATTTAGGACACAGTGGCATTTCAAGATGTAAGTCTAGAATAAGAAATATTCTATTTTGGCCCAACATGTCAAATGATATTGAAAATTTTGTAAAATGTTGTCAAACATGTGCTAGATACAAAAGAAACAAATCAAATGAACCATTAATATGTCATAAAGTACCTGAAATACCATGGCAAAATGTAGGTTGTGATATTTTTGAGCTAAACAAAAAATATTTCATAGTGGTAGTAGATTACTTTTCATACTTTATAGAAGTTTCCCACATATCTAATTGTACTAGTACAACAATAATTGATAAACTTAAATCATTCTTTTCACGTCATGGCATACCATTAAATTTCTATTCGGATAATGCAACTTATTATATGTCCGATGAATTTAAAAAAATCATGAAAGAATGGAATTTTAATCATATAACTTCTAGCCCCCACCATCCAAAGTCTAATGGAATGGCGGAGTCGGCTGTCAAAGTCATCAAAAATATTTTTAGAAAATGTTTAGATTCTAAGCAGGACCCCTATCTTGCGCTTTTAGAATTTAGAAATACTCCAAGACAAAATTTAAGTTCGCCTGCTCAATTATTAATGTCAAGGTCTTTAAGAACCACTATACCTAGACACATAAACCATCTGAAACCTAAAATTAATTTTAAGAAAGATAGACAAAAAATGATAAAAAACAAAAGTATTATGAAACAACATCATGATGTTAGAGCTAAGGATATGAAGGAAAACTTTTCTAGTGGCAATAATGTATGGTTTAAAAGAAATCCCAAATCATTGTGGTGTCCAGGTAGAATTGTAAATAAATGTGAACAAACCAGATCCTTTACGATTCAAGATCAAAATGGAAATTCATACAGACGTAATACTATTCATATTTCACCAGACAATACAATAAATACAGAACATGGCATTAATAATCATTCTGATAATTACAATGAATTAAATAATCAAAATAGTCTAAGTAAACAATTGCCCATACTGTCAACTAGTACAGAAGACACTTCTGTAACAGACCCACACAAATATACAACTAAATATGGCAGAGTGGTTAATACTACTAAAAGATATCCTCAGGAATAAAAAGTTAGATAATAAGTAATAAATGAAAAAAGATTAAGTTATGAATATTTTGTTATTGATTAAGATAGATATACAAGGAATTAATTTTATTTAAGTAATTAAATTGTTTTGTAATGTAAAGACAAAGAAGTTTAAAAGTGTTGTTAATTTAATTTTTAATAATAATAAGAGAGATGTTATGATTGTATTTGAGATAAGATTAGGTTGACGACACTGCAAGAGTCTTGAGGCAAGACTGGTGTAAGCAGGTCGTAGGCAACAGCCTTGTCTGTAGATAGTACATGTAATAAAGATATTGTAACAATTACAAAAGTATAATTTATTAACAATAACAACAAATATAACATCACATCACAGAGCCCAATCAAAGAAGAAGAAAACTACCTGAGGAATAAAACAGCAGAACAATGTGATGATCCAAGTTATAGAGAATCGCGTCTAAGCAACCTTACTTTAACAATATTTATAGATACAACGGCAGATTATGAAGAAAACTCAAATGTGTAATTCAAATAAATGAGAAAATTATTGTAACGACTGGCTTTTAACAACTTCAGCTAAACACAGTGTTTTCCCTTCTATTCATATACAGAGTGCTCAAAAAGTTCTGGGACGGATAAATAACTTTTAAACCAGATATGGTGAAACTTTAGAAATGTGTTTTGGTGTAAAAACCTATTTTCCCCATTATAAGATAAATTCATTCCCACCTCCAAAATGTGTTTTTTAGAGGCAGCTAGAAATTATTACAGTACGTATCTAGTAATATCTCATTTCAAAGGTATTGTTTAATAGAAAATAATTGTACAAAATAGTGGTCGCAATCTTACTCCAATGAAAATGGCGGCCAGTCAAATAAAAAAAAAATCTAAAAAAAAATCAATTTACTTCAGAATCTAATCTTAGAAAAATAATAAGACAAAACTATTACAGCGAAACTTCAGTTGTTAGGCCTATTTTTATTAAGGTAAATTGATATTTCCTGAATCACTAAACACTGCAATTCACTGCAAAAACAATAACATAACCTTACGACACTTATAACCAACAACAATATGAGAACCAGCAGAAGACAAAAATAGTATTCCACAACAGAAAGATAGTGCAGCCAACTATAGAAATAATATTCATGTAATTGAAATATACTATAAGAAAAGACAATTGCCGCACGATGATAGTTGCAACGCGGAACGTGTGTTGATGGAGCAACCACAACGAAAATACTTAAGATTGCAAAAATTATCATAAAAATGTTTTGACGACCGATTTTCATGAAATTTGCAGGAAAATGTTATGTACAATGAACCAGGGAATTAAAAAAACACTATAAAATAAAAAAAAAACTATTTTTATTCGAAAATCAACCTCGTGACCCATCTTAAGATTTGACCAGGAACTGTCATTAACTTAAAATTTTTATTTTAACCTCAAAATTTACATTTTATTCTTTTAGTGCTATTGTTTAGGTCATATAAAATAGATACAATAAAATAAACTAAAGCAGTTTCAAAAGACACAATGTTATTGAAACTGGCTGTACTCAATACGTTCAATAAATCTTATAAAATCCCTAGTCAACACTTCAAAAAATAACAGCACAGTTTTTGATGTAATAATTTGTGTCATTTAAAAGTCCCGGGACTTTCTTACACCCGGTGTAAATATCACTAGGTATACTGATAATTTAAAATTAGTTTCTACAAAACGATAGTTTGGATGTTCATGAACAAATTCTCGCCTGTTAGATCACTTTATCTTTACATTTCGAAACAAGATTACAACGCCTGCATCGATCATTTTCATACTGGTATTATGTAGGTCTACCGTTAACAAAGTATGATTAAAATGTTAATTACACGGTGATTTAATGGTTTATAACTAAAGTCTGTATCCTGAAGTTTAATGATCTTAGTAAATGAATTATAAAGTCTTGTACACAAGCTGTGAAAACAATGTTTTAAGGGTTGATTAATACATGATTGTTTAAATATTTCAAGTACAGTAGTTGTAGTCACACCCTCTTTGTCTCGTCTAAATATAGAGTTATAATACTCAACAAGCAGCTAATCCGTGATCGAACCCTTATGATTTATTTGTTATGTTTGTATCTGCATTCACACATCTATTGGAAAATTGTTTTCAATTCCTACCATGCTTACAATTATATAGAAATGAATACTGACGAAGAGTAAAAGCTAAATTTAAGTGTAATTCAAATAATTTACTACTAGTGATAATTTTTTCTCTCTTTCTTTTTTTTTCAAGAACAATTCTCTCATTATTTCCTTACATATACGTTATAATGGAGGATATGGTGAAATGCTTTATTATACAACAATTTGGGAAAAAATCCCAAATACTTATAGCCAGGACAGGTTCGAATCGAGTTTCAAGAGAACTAGTTGCTAGAACTAGGAGGGAGGCGTCCCTGATACCTTGCGGTTTTACCGCCATCCCCCACTCAAAAGAAAGAGTAACTGGGTGCAATCTCACCACCAGCACCCCACCGCCACCACGAAACCATTCCTCAACGCACGCTCCTAGGAGCCGAAGCTTCCGGACAGGCCGAGCATGCTCCCATGGTACTCATGTCGGTAAGATTTCTCAAGCCACGTTTGATGAGTCACCGTCGGGTCGCTTACGCAATACCCTCCCCCACGTACTCACCTACTAGGGGCGGCGCTCGTTACCCACATACGTAGGATTGGGTGGCCTTCCCCCAGTTTTCTTGGGCCGGCACCGTGAGGTAAAATACACGACCCGAGTGTAGGTGGCACCCATGTTCACCTATTCTCATGTTAGCAAGGTTCCCCAAGCAACGTTGGATGAGTCACCGTCAGGTCGCTCACGCGTCCCTTACCTCACACTTACTCCGAAGGCGGCGCCCATTACCCACATTTATGGGATAGGGTAGCCAACCCCCGGTTCTATGGGCCAGCATCGTGAGGTACAACGCTGACCAGGACAGTTTCGATTTGAGTTTCAGAGAACTAGAACTAGAGAGCTAAAACTAGGAGGGAGGCGTTCTAGTTTTAAAAATTAGAAAGTTAATTTCAAAATGGCGTGAAAAATAACTTTATTTTCATAATATAAAATACATCAAAAATTTTCACTGTGAAAAGGAAATTTAAGAACTTTTAATACATACTTTAAATTATTGAAATGGGTAGGATCGGTGAACATTTAAATGGGCGCCATTTTGAAACGATTTTTAAAATTTATTTCATAGTCGCAAGCATTGGCCTTTACACAAGACCGACCGTATTATCTATTTATTATTCTAATATTCTCAACGCAAATTACACTTTTACATCACGTCGACCATACGTCATTTCATAATGACCTAACCTAACTAAAGCAAGATGACACAGTACTTAACCGAACAAGTTGGTTGACGTTAATTTTCAAGGATTACTTGGATTCACTGTGAACTGAACAATAACCAAATCCTTGGCCTACCTGTGAACAAGCCTTCAACTATTGTTATTCTATGAAGTTTTCTCTCACCAGAACTAATTGCTCTAATTTACAGTTAAGGTTTTAACTTGTTCACTTTATTGTAGTGTTTGTATTACACATAGATTTGAAGGTGAACTGAAAACATTAAAATGTCAGTAAATACATGTTGGGAATACATTCAGCTGTAATGTGTCACAATGGGCTGGCATTTGTCTATCTCACATAATTAATATATTATTTATTTTCTGAAATTAGTTTAGTTTACACAAAAACACACACTCATTTACATAAAAAGGGAACAAAATAGATACGTTTTGAAAAAAAAAGTGCAAGTTTAAAGGTTACCGGTTTAAAAAAAATGAAAAATCCATTTAACTACAGCACACTCCACTACAACTACAACTAAATCCAATATTTTTTCTAAGATCAACAGCTTTTTCTGATTGTGAACGGTTACAACAAAGACAAAAACTCAAAGAAATGTATTAAACCTTAATTAATAATAATAAAAAAATACGATACAATAATATTGAAATAAAAAAAGGAATACAAATTAATAATGAAACGTCATCAGGGAGGTTCATTAACCACAGTGATAAAACAGGGCATCAACCTCACCCATGTCCATTACCTATTTATTAAATTATTTTTCCAAAAGAATTTTGTTTGACGCAAAAGAATTATATTTATTATATCCGGAACTTCTACATAATTTTGAGGAACAACCTCTAGCTTTTTAAACGAAAACGCGAAAAAAAGCCATCATCGGAAAAAAAAAGTGCACAATTGGAATTTAGTGAAAAAACGTACAACTGGAATTTAGTGAAAAAAGCGCACAGCCCGCCAGGATGATGTTTGGCGAAGGTGATAAAATTTGATAACCGAGAACCCCCCCCCCCCCTCGGTGTTGACTAGAAAGGATTCGATTTAAGCAAAAAATCAATTCTTACTGTTTACATAAAACTTACGAGTACTGGTGGAACTGACATATAACCCATATTTACAGCATATATATATATATATATATATATATATATATATAATTATATATATATATATATATATATATATATATATATAATTCACAATTATATATTTGTAACATTATAATTAACAATTATAATATATTTTAATGTAACAGCAGATATTTCTTGTTCAAACTCCATATTCAAGGATTAAATAAAGCAATAAAGTTAAAGTTTCAAAATTATTTTAATAATATAAATGAGCTACAATTGTTTCACCTTGAGGCATCGTCACCTTTATTGCTTTATTTAATCCTTAAATAATATAGCCTATATTAATATGGAGAATCATGAAGGCTATATGTAATGTGTTTATATTTTGAATTCATCTGCGTGCTTACCGCATCGGTGTCGTTCTTTAACTGACAGAAGTTGACCACGGTAAACGTCTACAGTATTGTCGTTGGGTGTTCTCTTGTTAATGACAAGGGTATTGAAATGTTGAATCGTGTTTTTTTTTTTTTTTTTTTTTTTTTTTTTTTAAGTGGCGAGACATGGTTTCACTTGGACGATTACATTAATAACCAAAACTGCTGAATACGGAGCGCTGAAAATCTTCACTCGTTTCATGAACGACCACTACAAGCACGTTTAATTGGTGTTTAGTGTGCGATCTCCCGGCGTCGTGTTGTAGGGCCTTTATTTTCGGACACATCTGTAGATAGTTTGGTTTATCGCAACTTAATTGAGCAATTTATAGCCTTGTTAGATTTACACGAACGATATTGCTGGTTCCAGCAGGATAACGCAACGTGTCATACTTCTGATGAAACGTTGGATATGTTACGGGATTTTTCGGCCATCGTGTGATATCAAAAGGATTGTGGCCTCCAAAACCCCCAGATCTTACTTCTGCAGACTTTTCCTTTGGGGGTATTTAAAAAGTAAGGTTTAACAAAATAATGCTCATACACTTGACGAATTGAAGGATAACATTGAAAGCGAGATTTAAAAGATTACTGAGCCAAACAATACGAAAAGTGGCTACAAATGTTATGAAACGTGTCCGAACCTGCATTGCAAACGGAGGAAGTCATTTTGAACATTTATTATAAAAGATTAAAGGTAATTTGAATATTATATAATTATATAATGTTATATTAATTTTTGTAGTAATAAATTCACGTCATCAAAAATAGGGTTGCATCCTTTTTGAAACACACTGTTTAAGAACATAGGAAAACAAGTTGATAGGCTCCATCAAGGTACTTGCTCCCATCATACAATGTAACAGAACCAGATCCTCTAAATGTAATGTTGAAAAGTTGGTTTCTTGCACTCCCTGGATCTTCTGTGAATTGAATCAAGCAATTCTCGTTTTGTCCATCCTACTTATGAAGCACCCTCATCTCAGCTGTCTTCATTAGCCGCTTAATTTTTGAAATTTCTAGTCTTGTTTCGACTGTTTATTTTTAGGCCCAATGCTAGATTTCAAGCAATCGGCCACTCTGTTACCTTTATTTACTTGCTGTTGAACCTCATTTTCTATGTTCCTATCACTGGCTGCATCAATTCAAGGTATTCAAATGTCATAACTTGACGATAATATTTATGATGATCATTATTTCTGAAAATATAACTGGTTCAATCACAAACCAATTCAAAGATTTCAAACCAAGTTCGCACTATTTCAAATCATATTTCACCACGCAGCTGATTCTATGATATGATTAGAATAGACATTTTGTTATTTGTGGTAACTCTAATTTGACGACCACACCCTGTGTAGTTCTGAGTGTGAGCTGCACAAAACTACTATAGTATCTACAGTTAAAAAGAAAGAAAATTTCCAGGAATCAAAGCTATTTAAATAAACAGCGCAAAACCTTGCACAAACTTTCTCATTTGCCCATCCCCAAAACCAAATAATCACCAACCAAAAATATTCGTCATCCAAAATAAGTTCAGAAGTTCTCAGTCAAAAAAGTAAAATAGAGTAATAGACGCAATCTAATAATAATAATATATTTAAATAAAGCCAAACTTACTCTTCTTGTCCTTTAAATAAATGTATCCTCGGTGTACATCTTATTTGATTAAAATCGTACTTTTAATGACAGCTATTATTACAAAATCGTAATGTTTTTTTAGTCACGATTTTGAACGTGTTTGGGTCAATAATCTTTACATATAATTAAAATTAGAATAATTTCGGCAGAACCGATTTTGTGAAATTGAGTCTTTTATAGTAAAAATTAACATCCGGGATTTTTGACATATATATTTTGTTTGTGTCCTTGTTTGGCTACATTTGTGCATTATTTATCAAAACTGTTAGAGCCGATTTTGATAAAGTTGTTTTTGTTTCATCTTGTGGTAAAACCCCCACAAATTTTGAACTATCGAAAACATGGATAAAAACACTTAGAGATATGGCCGAAATATCAAAATTGATTAAAATTGGTCCCACAAGTGAGATCAGACGATAGTTATCTTTCAAAAAACAAGTTTTTTGGACTTTATTGAACCTCAAAACTAATATATTCAAACAAAAAACTCGACGTACATATGTTTGACCTATCACATAACTTTCTATATACAACGTATATGCGAGAAGATAAAATATCTTTTATTTTTAAGGAAAAATATATATTCAACAAAATAATTATGGGTGTGCACTTCAATTCTACAATGATAATTAATAGTGACCGTAAGGAATGGCTAGAGGGAAGAAAGCTTTTAACCATTGCGTGAGTTGGTGTGGTTGACAGACGGCACTAAGCAAACAAGGACACCGGTCATCGGTGGTCTTAAAGAAAAAAAGGAAAACCATCAAATAAAGAGGACCTAGCCTTCGAATGCTATAATAGATTTAGAGTAGGAAATAAAGTATAGTCAAGCGAGACCTGATAAAAGATGAAACAACGGAACAAAAAAGAAGAAGTAAGAACATAAAATGAAGACCCCTTAGCCTTCGACGTAATGTACTAGCGTTAGAGTCTGAATGGAGCAAGAGTTGGTAAAGAGAAACCTGGCAGGAAAGATGAAGGAGAGGGACCTAATACAAGACTACTGTACACGAAAAAAGTGTAGATCCAGTAAAGAACCTCGGGATTGTCACGACTGTACTCACTATAAGTGAGCCCCTGAGGGGAACAGGAAGTGGAATACATGGAGGTAAACCTTAACAGGAATGTGTTACCAATGTGAATGCAATCAACGGTGTTTCATTCTGATATTACAACCTTAAAGAATGTGTTTGTGAAAACTTGAGACTTGGATACAAGGAAACACTTGATACTTGTCTGATATGTGTATGGACACAGACAGTTTGGAGGCTTTGGAATACATAGTTGTTGGTTACGCTTTTACAAAATTTATCACTGTCTTAGAAACATGTTTTAAATGAAGTAAAACACATTTTTTTTTTTAATTTAACACACCGAATAAAACGAATAAAACTGAATAAAGGAAGAGATAACAGAAACACATGATTTTCATTTAGCCTATGTGTAATAAAGCAAATGTTAAATTATTTCCATTTCACGAAAGAAAAGGAAATTATGTTTTTACATACAATTTTGAATAATAAGATATATTTTATTGGAAGAAAAAAGTGGCTACTACTGAAAATGCGGAAGTGATAAAAAGAAGTTTTTTCATGTACGAGACCTACATTAATCTAGTTAGGAAGGTTAAATCGAACATAGATTTTATTATAATACGCTGTCCTGAACTGAATAAACTAAATAACGTAATTAGTCTAGTCAACCCTGGTAGAATCCAGACTAGTTAAAGATACATAGGATACATAAAGTCAGAATTCTATGAGGGAGTGGCTGGAAAATTCTGTTTTCTTTTAATTAAGGTGAACGTTATACACGTATTTTCTAATAAAATTCTGTTATAATTAATTAAATAAAGGAATTATATTCGATTTCTAACAGTCTTGACTTGGTTCAACCCATAGCATGTTAAAACTTTGAATAACACTTTAATTTAATTCAAGAGGTTTTCTCTAGTCATAGCTACACTCTAGTTATTACTAAAGTTTTAAATAATGGGGAAAACTTGAACATGGAAAGAAACCGAGCTTTGTTTGGATATCAAACTTGTGAGGAAGTGATTTATTTTATCTTTTTGTAAAAGTAGCAATTGTGGGTATCATATAGAAGCCCCCTCCGCTTCCGTTATATACATATATATATATATAAGATAAATTCCATAATGCCTTATGAATGCTTTGCAATAAGTCTCTTACTAAATTACTTACGTCTAGTAGCAATCTTGTGCTTAGTATTAATTAAAACTTCATTAAAGCTGTTTCGGTATAACATATACCATCATCAGATGAAATAACACATTTACACAGCACACTGATACACATTGCACATTAGCAAGATGTGGCCATATTACTTCAACTTTATTTTATATTATTTTCGACCTGTACTGCAGTACCAAATATTTTATGTTTATTTATTTTTGTGCAATGTGTATCAGTAGGTTGTGTAAATGTGTTATTTCATTTGATGATGGTATATGTTATACCGAAACAGCTGTAATGAAATATTAATAAATACTAAGCACAAGATTGCTACTAGACGTAAGTAATTTAGTAAGAGACCCCAAAAATGACTGTTTTTATGAAAATAAATTAGGCCTATACGCATATGTACATATATATATATATATATATATATATATATATATATACAGGATGGTCGAAATGTACCGGGACACCTAAATTGTCTTTTTAACTGAAAAATTTGAACGTTTATGTTTTAGATTATCTAATTAATTTTTTTTAATGAAATTTTTCATAAAATATTCCCCTTTTTGGTGTCAAGGAGGACAATTAAAATAAGGCGAACGTAATAATTATTGTAACTTGCAGCTGTTATTGCTGTTCTTATACAATTTTAAGGTTATGTTTTTATAAATTCGCATTATAACAATAACTCACTCATCATATCGTATAAATAAATATGTAGGCGTTATTGGCTACAAATATATCAGGTAAGAGACACGAAATATCTAGGCGCCATATTAGAGGAAAGCGTGTCGTGGAAATAGCAGACAGAACGATTACAAATTGAGTTAAGAAAGAATATTTGGAAATTTATTTTAAGAAATATTGTTAGAAAACACACCTACTTTCCACATCATATTGATATAAAGATTAATATATTGCTTAGAAGTTTGGGGAGCAGCGAAGAAATCAATAACCAAACCGTTAGAAATAACCCAAAAATAACTTTATCAAAATTATTTAAAGCAAAACGTGATTCTTCTTTTTCTCTGTAAAAGTAATTAGGAATTATTTATTTAAAGTATGTGTGCTAAAAATGTTTTATATACAGAACTAGACCATACGAACTGATACCCTTCATCGCAAAACGAGAGCTGCTGTACACGAACTGTTTATTAGACAAAAAAAAAAAAATGCAAATCACTATTTTTTAAATTGTTTATATTTCTTGCTTGGCTACTCAATATACAAAAATTAAAACCTTTACTGAAATCGTTAAATATCTTCAGCCTTTTTTTCCTTTCTCTGAATGGTATTGTAAGTTTTAAAAATCTTTAATAGTTTTTTGATCAATGTTGTATATGAGTTACTGGGTATAGAGCATAATATACTTGGTCAATATATAGGAGTTTCTGTTTTTTAAGTGTAAATACACAGCTTCTGTTTTTTTTTTTACTATTTTTGTCTTTCTATTCTCATTATGATATCCTACATTTTGTACGTTTATTGTATATGGACCTATATTTATATTTAGTATATAATATATTTATTAATTAATAGTATATGTAAGCATATTTAATATATGGGTTTAATATGTAAGAATAGTATTAGACTTACGCACTATAGCGACCCGCAAAGTTCATAGTAAATAATATTTAAATAGGGTATTTTAATTTTTATTATAATTTAAAGAAATTTACAAGTTGTGCTAGCCATCGCTACCTTCGATTGCAGTATATCTGAAATTAAATGTCGAAATGAGGCAGGTTAACCACATTTCTTCTTTTTTTTTTTCAAATTGTACTCCGTTGATATGACACCATATTGAAATTAAATAAAATTACAATATTTATTAGTTGGGAGTGTTTCAACAACAATAATTTGATTCAATTTAATTGGATTTTAATAAAGGTTTTGATTTTAGAAGACATTGGATTAATAAAACGTGTGATCATTCTGGTTGACTGGAGTTAATTAGCTGGGTTCATAATTCATTTTAAAATTCGTTAAGTTAGAGAATAATATCTGAAATTTCTCCTCCAGAATATTGAACTGTAAACAAATAAGTATTATTAGGATACCCTCGGTCTTTGTTAAGATTCCCTCTGAAGATAACAACTTTGTTGTTGTAATAGCTATAACGGATTATAACGAATAAACATTTTACTTTTGACAAAAAGTTTGTTTTTGTTATTTTGTTTATTCCCAAGTGTGGTAAGGGACTTTTGAAAATGTATAGCTTATTGTAGTTAAGCATTCCTGAAAAGCGGAACATTTGTAGTAGAACAATTGTCCAATTTCCTCGTTTTGAGGCATTAATCTGTGCCTCAGCCCTGCCATTGCAGTTGCTACTTATTTATTATACTTGCATAAAATAAATTTCATGCATTTTCCAGACCATCCATCATTATTTGGAAGCTTCCACATAGAAAAAAAAACTACAAACTAGACAAAACTTGCTCTATTGGGGATACAGGATATTTCAACTGAAAAAGTATAACAAAGATACAGTATAACAAACACACATAACACAATTCTCACAAAAAAATACGCCTAAGTATCAGACGCGTTTCAACGACAAGGTTGTCCTCTTCAGTGATACACGAGCTACACCAATCAAACTATAACTATAAAATACGCGCCTGATACTTAGGCGTATTTTTTGTGAGAATTGTGTTCTGTATGTTTGTTATACTGTATAATTTTTCTCATAAGTCAAGCTCAACATTTAATATATAAAAAAGATATAAAATTTAACTTTTATTAAAATCCTCCAACAGAATATAGTAGGCTATAACCAGCTGTTGGAGTTTTTTTAATTAGGCTAAGCTAACAAAACTGTGCTTATTTTGGCGTTCTAGTTTCCATAAGGAATGCTGGCGATAGGTTTTCTATCAGGCCATTAAGCTGAAGAGTGTATGATTACAGAAGACAAGATGGCTGCCATCGCCTCAAGGTATAGGTAAAGTGACTCATGAGTCAGTATGACTCATCGAGACTCAGCTGTTAGACTTCTTGGCGAGGTCATACTTAAAGTTCCACACATTCTTGTCTTCAGTGATAGTTCAAGAGTTGAATGAGTCAGGAAACTGGTTTTACTCCTTGTGCGTTTGAGAATAACACGAGTAGGACAATCACTGAAAGTGACCATAAATGTTTTAAAAAGGATGTGATCATGAGTTGTTGGTCTACTTTGACCAAAACTTTACAAATTAACACTTTAGACTGTTGTTGTATCAAATCCGACGGGAGAATTTAATAAATAATTGTGCCGTCGTGTTTGACGCGACCTCAACTGTTCCTTTGTTTCAATTTGAAATGCCGCTTCTATATGACGTCATTAATCTTCGGCAATTCATTTCTTATCCTTTCTAATTCACAATTTCTACAGTGCACTGTATTTACAACTGAATACAGAAATTTCCCGTTTTATTTTCCCACATGTAAGCATAGGGAAATTTGTGTGATGGGTAAAAAAAAAATCTAATGTCGAGTTTTTTCAATATTCATTTTGAGATCACTTAAAAAAAAAAAAAAAAAAGAAAAAAAAAAGTTGTTTGGAATATTGTGTCTGTCGTCTGTGGAGTGTCAAACATTTGATTAAATTTTGCACTAGTGTTGTCTTTAATTACCAAAACAAAACATGGGTTGTAATCTCTGCAAAAAACACCACCTCTGTGAGTTATCGGTTAAAAACTTCACAAAAATCGGCTGTTATAGCAGTCAACAAAAATGTACCTTGACTGTCATTGAAAGCAAGATTTTAATCAAAATAAACTTTACGCTTAGAATATGTTTATAGAACAAGCGAAGCAAATTTAGTTCTTTTTTTTAAGTATAGCCTATAATTGTGTGATCAAATACTTCGTCCATGGATCATTTTCCCTTAACTGGCAACTACCGATACTGACATTACAGGTAATGATTAGTTTTGCTTGATTTTTAGGAAATGTGAGTAGGAAAGTTTCTTGAAAATTATTGAATTGTTATAAATTTCCAAACGATAATTGTTTGAAACAGTTTTTTCTATACTTGTTTTATATCTAGGGCGCTACAAGAGCCTGGAATATTTTAAAGTTTGAGAATTACAAGAGAGCCGATATAAATAAGAACTTTACAAAAACACTGTACAGACTCACCCATCCCAAAAGTGAATGCAAACGTACCAAAACTAATCGTCATCTAAAATGTCAATTCGATAGTTGCCAATCAAAAAGTGAAATATATCATGGACGTTGTCTTTAGGGGGGGGGAGGGAGTGGGAGGGAGAGGGGAGAGAGAGAGAGAGAGAGAGAGAGAGAGAGAGAGAGAGAGAGAGAGAGAGAGAGAGAGAGAGAGAGAGAGAGAGAGAGAGAGAGAGAGAGGGAGAGAGGTAGGGAGGGAGTGAGAGAGAGGGGGGAGTGAGGGAGGGAGGGAGAGACAGAGAGAGAGAGAGGGAGAGGGAGGGGGAGAGAGAGAGGGGAGAGGAAGGGGGAGGGGGAGAGAGAGAGAGAGAAAGAGAGAGAGAGAGAGAGGGAGAGAGGGGGAGGGAGGGGGAGGGAGGGGGAGGGAGGGAGAGTGAGAGAGAGAGAGAGAGAGAGAGAGTAAACTTACTTCTCTTGTGTCATAAACACGTCCTCACTGGTAATCCAGTTTATAATACGACGCCCAAACTTTATTTTTTGTTATTTGCCAATTATTCCTGAAGCGTAATATTTTTTTACGAAATTTTATAAATATCGTTGGTGGTGGTTTTGAGAAAATCTTATTTTTCTGTGGTAGCTTACTTCTGTGTCTAAACGAACTCCCTCCCCCGTTTTTAGGTTTTAAACATCCGTTTTCGAACATTTTCGGGTTCTGTCATCTGCCCACCGCCATAACAAACAAAAATAACATAAATGAGACCTTCGTTCGCCCCATTGTAATCTTATAAGTTCGACCATTCATCCGGTCTAGACCTCACTACAACGAAGTCGGTGCTCTGCAACACACTTACGAGAATCATTCTTAGTATTTAATAGAGGTTTGTGTTGTTATTTTGGTGATTTATTAAATTATGTTGGTTACAAACTGAATAATTTTATAAGTATGAATATATAACACAAAACTGACCTAACCTAATCTATTCGAGTTTTTTACTAAACAAAAATGTAGATTAGATTTGTGGTATTAAGAATCACCACAAATAGGTTAGGTTGTTATTATTCTAAAATTGCCGTATTATTTTAATTAGTTACTGTTCGAAACATACAAAATGGATGTAAACATAAGTAAACAACATAAGTATTTTAATTGTTGTTTACTTATGGCAGCTAAACCCAAATTTTTAGAGTTAATCAAAAATGAAAAAAAGTGTCCTAACATAAGACTAAAACATGCCAATTTGATTAAAATCGGTTAACGGGCTTCGCCTTTATAATGCTAAATATACGACAAACAACAGACTTTCCAAAAACAACGTTTTGGGATTCAGGAGACCTCAAAACAGCTATAACCGGAAAAAACAAATTTTTTTTTTTGTAAATCCATCACATAACGTTTTATATAGGCTATTATCTGCACACAAAAGTTATATTAGCGTATCAGGTAATAGATATAATAAAACTCGAACACAAGATCTCACAAAAATTACGTTTACTTCATCAAACGCGTTTCAACGACAAAGTCGCCGTCTTCAGTGATACATGAGCTAATAACTAAACTATAACTCATCGGATGTTGATTATTTTTTTAAATTTGAATGAACACTATGCCGGTACGACTTAGAGAACAAGAAACCAACATAGACAAAATGCTTCGGGGGTTATCATGGATAAACATACATAAACCAATAAGCAAAGCGTGTAGTCTCTACGGGTAACGTTTGTTGAAACCCTGCGAGTGACACATGCGATCTATTTATAGTACAATCGATATATAATTAATATAATCCAATAAACTTCTCTGTGACGTCATTTATTGCTTACACACAGGGTGTAAATAAAGTCTACCCCCTCTCCCCAGCTAATTTCCTGTAGTTTTTGTTTACCATGAGAACTTCTTTTAGGAATAATGTTTTACTAGTTAGGTTGGTAAAGTTAGGTAAAATACAGTTTTATTCTGTTGTAGGGGGATACATTTTAATTGTCTGTGTATGTGTTCTAGTATAAAATAACCCTGAAACGCCCAGAACAATTTTTACCTAACTTGTTACACATATGACTTACAATATGGAAAAAAAATATATCACGGGGATAAGACACTTCTAGCTATTTTAGGGGTGAGGTGGGAATGGTGTGGCATGTAAAAATAATTTAAAATTACCAATATTTGTATCGAATCCATAATTATCAAGTTTGCTGAGATGAATGGTGACCGACACCTCATATGTCGTTTAAATCGAAGTTCAGCCCACATTGGAGGGTGAGAAAGGGTGAAAAATAAAAAGTCTAAAATGATCGAGATTAGTACCGAATCCATAGTTTTCAGGGTCTCAAACAGTCCCGATGACATTTAAACACAAGTTTAGTCAAATAGAACGAATAACACCCTGTAGAACTCTGGATAAATAAATACCCGAGCATCGCCGGACAATAAGTAAAGAAAATGTCGATGGATTGTAATGAAACTTCAGGAAAAATTCTTCGTACTCATTAATAATCATGTTACATAAAAATAGTGTAAACATAAACTAAAAAATGCATTTTAATAGTCGATTTTGAGAAAGTAAGTTTATAACAATCCATGGGCGTTTTTTGGTTGTTATTGATAACTTACATACCGTAACTTTCGGAGATATAACGATAATTTTTTTTTTATTCCTTAGATGCTAGACTTGGTCAAATTAGAGCCAATTTTGATAAAACCGTAATTTTGTATTTCTCTTGTAACAACTACCAATAAATTTTAAGTTAAAAAATTACAAAATTCTCGAGATATGGCCAAACGATGTGTACATATTAATTTTATTAAATTTTGACGATTTTCTGCTTTAAAGCACTACACATACAACATCTAGGCGCCAGACCATTACAAAGAGCAAAACTGATATATCCGCAATGAAAATTGACATCAACTTGTTGAATCATGATAAAACTGTTCTCTCTACTACAGTATATATAAGTAAAATAAACAATTTCAAAATAAAAATATTCAAATTTCACATTTATGAAAACCATTTTTTGGAACCAAATGACAAAATTTGCGATAGTTAATAGTTCATCTTATTTTTACAGCACAATAATACTTCTACACCCCAAACACGTGGACATCTCTCTTTGGTTAGACGTCAAGCAAGACAGCTATTAGACATAGTAATAGAGGTCAATAGTCAATGACATATTAACGAGATTTATCACAGAAACTTGTGTCAAGGCGAGGGGATACATTGACACTGTGATTGTGAAGATCACACGACATACCCAGCTGGTATAATTTCGTGATAAGTTGTGAATTTACGTCGGTTAAATCCGACCTCCATCTTGGCTGCAGGGTAATTTACAAAGAAATTGAGAACCCTGCTATACGTTTATTCGCCATTTTGTTTTTCGCAAAACAAGTTAACTAAATAACCTATTGAATTTAGATTTGGTACACTCATTTTGTATTTTATATTTTACAAAATAAAGGCTATATTTTGTATTTATAAATAGCGGGTGTTTAAAATATTTACATACCTTGCAAACCGTTAGTTTTACAAAAAAAAGAAAAAAAAAAAAAAATGTAACAAAAATTTTCACTTTTTTACCGACAAACAAAATGGATTTTCTTTTCTGTAAGTCAAAGGATAAACCAGATTTTTAAAAAATTGGGTATAGTCTAAAACAACCAACATTAGCCTGAAAACAAAATATTTAAAACGTCTGATAATTTTATCTCCGAATCCTTTTATTTTAGACCTGGAACAATGTATTAGGGTGAACATTTAGAAATTTGAAAATATCAAACCAATCATCGCTTCACCAAATAATTTTACCCTTAACAAAAGTACTATTTTTTGTTTGAATCGATTATACTGTGATTTACAGAGAAAAAAAATCGATTTGTTTCTCGTTAAAAACAGAAACAAATTTATCTGTTAATAATTTTCGAGATGTTCGAAGTGAAATTTTTGGAACGTCCACCATGTTGATAATATTCAAAATAAAGCCTTGGTGTTTGGTATACTTGTAAAACTTAACATAAAAAATGAGTGCAGGCTACAAAATTTGAACTCAATATCTTATACTTTTCCAAAGATGTGTTTTTCTTTGGAAAAACAAAATGGCGGATAAACGAGAAACCAATCGTTGTTATATATATATATATATATATATGTGAATTTTAATTTATTTTTATCAAAGTCGATGTCCTAAAAGTTTCCCCGTTTCTTCGTGAATCACCCTGCGTATTGTATTTGTTATTTAAATTGAGAAAACTGAATGAAAAACGACAAGTCTTGAAGAAAATTGTTATAGACAGTCATTTGACATCGAGGGGAAAATAAAATGGCATTATCCATTGTACGATATGTTTTCAAGGTCAATTTGAAGGTTAACTCAATTTGTTTTATAAATAGATACTTATATAGGTTATGCATTTATACCTATGTATTCAACACTAAAAAATGAGAAACATTTGTTAATCAGACGGTTTATTTTAAACATTTGACCCTTTCGTTGTAGATTGTATAAATCGGTTGTTAAGGCTATACTTTAGAAGTTGCACAATATTTTAAACCAACGCTATGTAACGCAAATCTGATGCATTTATATTATGGCTGAGTTAGTTGTAGTTTAGTTAGCTCATCTATCACTGAAGATGGCGACTCTGTCGTTGAAACGAGTTTTATTAAGTAAACGTAATTTTTGTGAGATCTTGTGATCGAGTTTTATTTTATCTAATATTATCTCACAAAGCAAGCTCTATATTTATTTATAATTTATGGTTATTTAACTTTTTATACCGTCTTTTCTTGACCAGGTAAAGTCTTCACCCTTCTTAACCAAAAGTTTCATGTCTTATTCTACTCGTCTAGAGTTTTTACGGGATTTGAAAATCCAAAATGTAAATAAGTTATAAATTAGATAATTGTTCGAAACACGCCTCCCCTGTATAAATAATGATTAATGTACAAATTAAAGGTGAAAATGACAAGGGGACGAGCAGATGGAATGACAGACAAGGAAGGAAGCCATGGCGGTACAGGAAATGTCACGATTTAGGTCATAACTGTCACCGCCATTCCGTCGTCAGCACATTCCTCCTCACAATTAGATGCAAAATAATATTTTATGTATTGTAGTTCATTTTTATGGATACTAAACTTTAATAATTAATTTATACCAATTTTGAAAGCATCATAGGCTTAAATTAAACGAAAATGTGTTGTTAAAAATTAAGATATTATGGCAGTTTAATTTATAAAGTAAATTAATAGAATAATTTAAATATTTTTAATTATTTGATTTTTCCGCTTATACGTTTTTTATTAGCAAATATTGAATTTACAATAATATTTCAAGTGAAAAATATACGACCTAGACTGGGAATCGAACCCAGGACCTTTGGCTTTACGCGCCAATGCTCTACCATTGAGCTATCCTAGTCGCTTCCCAGTACAGGGCGTAGACTTCTCACTTGACTTTAGTTGCTGCAATTTTGAGTTTCCAATTAATTACCTCGCATATGTCGCGACTAGGATAGCTCAATGGTAGAGCATTGGCGCGTAAAGCCAAAGGTCCTGGGTTCGATTCCCAGTCTAGGTCGTATATTTTTCACTTGATATATTATTGTAAATTCAATAATTTAAATGTTGATACAAATATAAAGTACTGTATTAATATTTTAATAAAAAGTTTTTATTTCTACAAATATACGTAGTATAACAAACTAATCCTTTTGGATCAAAACCTTTGATCTATCAATACAATTTAACATTTCCTACAAGGACCAACAAATTTTGGGTGACATTAGATTTAAAGGATCTGCTTCGATTACATTGCACAATGTTTATTAAAGATATTCTCTAAAGGCAGTCATTTTGAATTTGAGGAAAATTCAAGCAATTAAGTAGCATTTAAATCCTGTGTCAGTGAAGCTTAAGAGAATGCTAATTTTGAACTGAATGTCTGTCTCTATTTTAACACAACATGGATTTGAGTGAATTACCATATCAAATGAAAGCAATGAAGTCTTTAGCATTACGGTAAAATAAGGAGGTGTTGTTTTGAAATTAATAAAAGCAAGTGTTGGATTTAAAATATCTTAATTGTGTATTATAAATTTTTCAAAAGTTTTTTTTTTTTAGTTAAACAATTTATTTCTCATGAAGAAAGAGAAATGAAGAGATGTAAGATGTCTTCATTTTCTTCTCTTCATGCCCGTTAGACTAATGAAGACAGGTAAGTAGGTAATATGCGAAAAAACAACGCCATTAACTGGACTCGAACCTGCGTAACCTCTGACCTAGATGTAAGAATGCGTTAGCTCACAAATAACTAACCCAATTTTTTGTATATTCGTTCCTTAATTCTTATCATCAATAAAAGTATCATTTTTTTTTTTTTTTTTTTTTTTTTTTTTTTTTTTTTTTTTTTTTTTTTTTTTTTTTTTTAAATACGTAGTTATAAACAGAGTTCTTAAAAAAGTTGAGTTTTTTTTACAAAAACATCAGTTTTGAGATCCTATAAATCCAAAAATAGATAATTGGAATTATGTCCGTCGTCTTTCACCATAGAGTGTTTATAAAACTAAATAATGCATATCGGTACAGTTCACGTGGAAAACTTAAGAACATGCACACAATGTTCTACTTCCATGCACTACATGTATATAAAAGTATGAACGAATTTTTATTAAATTTTGTATATTTTAACCGTATCTCTAATCTTTTTGTACAGGAAGTAGCTTGTAGGGTGAGTTTGGTAATAGTAAAAACCATTTCATGGTCGCAGGAAACCTAATGCGTGATTTTTGACATGCCATTGTCGTCCTCGATGAAATTTGCTATATAGTGCGATCATAGGGAATCCTATTGATTTTCACAAAAATCAAATAAAAATTTCAAAATGGCAGCCATTTCAAACTGATTTTTTGTCATATAACACGTGTTATTCAACATATAACACGCTAAATTAGATACATATTTTAGATTTCAATTAAGCATGCAATGGTACCAACCTCTACTATGACAAATAGAGATGTTATAGTCAAAAACTTAATTTCGAAATCGGACCTTCCAAAAAATGTTATATACGCTTAGATACGAAATCTGGCAAGATCAAGTGATTGGTGGATTATTCACATACAGGGTGTAACGAAAAAGGTGGACCGGCTATTCATTTTCGGATTATATACATCAAAACCAATTAAAAAATGTCAAATAACATATAGTCGAATTCCTCTTCATTTTCCGTCTATCCGCCATTTTATTTTTTCAAAAAAACATAACTGCAGAAATAATAAAGACATTGAGTTCAAATTTAGTATAAATATTTTGTATGATACGTTTTACAAGTGTACAAACACCAAGAAATTATTTTAATAATTTTTAAAATGGCGGCCATTTAAAATCATTAACGAAATATATCTCAAAAACCATTAACTTTACAAGAAACTTGCAAGAGATTTTTTTTTTTTTTTTTTTTTTTTTTTTTTTTTTTCTTTTTTTCTGTAAGTCAAAAGATAACCTAGTTATCGACAAAAAAAACTAAAAATATAATTTCTTGGCGATTGTCTACAACAATCAAAACTAGTGTAACACGAACACATTTTTGAATTATGTTCATTTGTAATGGCGGTCATTTAAAATCTTTAACGAAAGATATCTCAAAAACCATTAACTTTACAAGAAACTTTCAAGAGAAAAATATTTTTTAAAATTTTTCTGTAAGTCAAAGGATAACCTAGTTATCGAAAAAAAAACTAAAAATATAATTTCTTGGCGATTGTCTACAACAATCAAAACTAGTCTAACACAAACACATATTTATGAATTATGTTCATTTGTATCCATGGAAACTAAGTAAATATACTATTATTATTTAATAAACAAATTAATTGACAAGTTAACTTTTTTATTTTAGCATTAATAATAATGGAAATATGACAAATAACGCTACTTAAACTGCACATAATAATATAAAATAAAGAAATGTACTACTAATTCAGCAAACCATCATTGTTACATTTAATTTATATTTTCTTCGTTTCCATGGATACAAATGAACATAATACAAAAATTTCTGTTACGACTATCACATTGTATTAATAAAGAGGGGGAAAAACGTTTGAATAAATCATTTAAATGATGTTTTAGAACCAATTTATTTCATAATAAATACTTTTAGATTCAAGTATCAATCAATACTTATCGTTGAAAATTAAAAGTTTTTTTCCACAAATTAATATACTTTTGTTTGCTATATATAGTACATTCGTGCTAACCTTATACTGAAGAGTTACTACTACACTGAAATAATCTGTGCGTCTCTTCCTTCTTTAGTGAAATAAGCAATCCTCAACCAAGATAGAACTTACCTGTAAACAATAAATAAATTCATTACTAACAAATTTCACCCTTATATTGTATATACAGATTTAAAATAGCATATTTTTTTTGTAATATTATTTCACCAGAATATCTGATATAAGTTAAGTAAGTAAGTAAGTTGATGATAATAATTTGTCCCATCATATCGTGAATACAAACAGATCTAAATGTAATACCTAAAAGTTGGTTTCTTGGGCCTTGAAGGAAATGTTGGTAGATTAAGAGGTCTTATCCAATAGGGTAAGTATGTTTAATACGGTTGTTACACGGGTTTTCTGAACCTCGTAATTCTGCCTGAACCATTATTTTCTTAACGCCACGTCGGCTAGACGCGTAAGGAGGTAAATAGATGCGTACATATTAAAACATCTCCAATCCCATCGTTCATGAAAGTGTTTCAGCCCAACGAGGCTTCAAGCTATACATATGTGTAGGAGCGTCCATTCGCTACGCTCTGGTCGATGACTAGGCGCTGCTGGATCTCGTAAAGAGGTTGTCTCCAGGAGGATGATGTTCGAAATTACATTTTTTTAAAATAACTTGGCTATTTGCCTTCGTAGGGATGTGGAGTGTGTTATGACAAAAACATGACATTTTAAAATAGATTTTTCTGAATTTCAATAGGTTCAATATGGGACTCACTCTATAGCAGTAGCGGCCGATGGTTAATGGCAATGGGAGGGCTCTGTTTTATTTTATACACGTAAGGAAAGGCAAGTTATCATTCACTTAACATTCACAATCACAAAGGGTTAAACTTTAAAACATAAACAAACAACTCGTGTGAGTGGCGAGACACTATTTAGAACAGTTGCGCCAACTTATTTTGCCCATCGAAAACAAGATTTTTAGTAATGCGGAACATCTAATTTATGGTGGCTTCACCGACTGATGTCTGCGCGCGCAGCTTCGCACTCTGCCCTAGAAGCCCCATTACACGCTGTGTAAATGACGTCACGGCACCCTCAGCTCTGTCTGCTGCTTGCCCCATATGACTAAATGCAATGAAACTGGGACGCTCTGGCCACCGTCCGAACTCCAGAATACATTCGTCAAATATTTTATATTGTAAAACTTCCGCTACAAATGATGGTGAAATCCATAGCGGCAATTCATAATTCATTTATCTCCACAGAATTAAATACATATAGGTATTTACATTATTAAAATAATATTATCATTGGGGGGGGCGGCGTCCGAGAGTCCTTATGAGTAAGCCGCCACTGCTCTATAGTCTTCTTCTACTGGGTAAGGGAAAGGAATTGTTGGACTCCACCATGGTACTTACCAGGTCCAACATACAATGTAATACAAACTAATTCTCTAATGGGAAATATAATCTAACAAAGGCTTCTCATTACGATTTTTAACTGGCTACAATTGTTCTGTTAAAAAAAGCGATCGTACAAATTTATTTTGAGTGACCTCCAAAGAAATAGTTTTATTAAACTCTAGATCGATGTCGAGGTTTTTTCACCATTTTTTCGATTACTTAAAATTCGAAAGAAGCTACCATAGAACCAAAACTAAAAATACCAAACAGTAGTAGAGTTCGTTCCACAAATTAATATTATAAAAAATTTTTGAACCGGTTTTGAATTATTCGAACATTCTAACGGTGCTAATGGATTATTTTATCTTTTTAACGAATAACTTCCGAACTGACATTTTTGGTGCGATGGTGACCAATGCGTTTTGTTTGGTACTTTGAGTTTAACCATGTCAAAATATAATTAAAATCGTTAAAATCAATTTTGAGTTTTACTGTTATTTGATTTCTGAATAAGTTAGTGGTAAAAATGTATACAATATGACGTTATAAGAAGTAATACGCTCTTGAAAGACAGCAAATTTCGCGCAGCCTACATCTTATTTCCCACTCAATCCACATTAGTCGGAACATCCCATTGACCCAAAACAACTCCTACACGACTCCACCATGGAAAGCAATCCACTTAGTACGTGAAAGTAAGAAACCTTCCTTAGAAATAAACAAGACTGCTATGCCCTGTGGTCTGACAAATTTATTTGCTGCCTACGACCTTCCCCTATCGATCCTGTCGACGCCACTCCCTTTTTACTCTCAGGATCTTTATAATACCTCACATTTCAATTGTTAATTTGGACAATTTAAGAAATCTAAAAATAAATTGACTTCTGAGGAAGAGAAATTTAATTCTTGAACAATTCGCGATTAAAGTAACAAGAACAAAAAAAATTGTAGATAATAAAGACAAAAAATAAATGAGAAATTGTACACAATTTACTCTCTACATATGACGTCTTGATCATTTTAAATTAGCTTTATATTCTTGCTCTAATTAGGGAAAATCTGTTGAAAGTAGGTAAATTATTATTCAAAATTCCTTCCTCCCTTTTCACATATTCGCATTATTGGTTTTTTATCGTGGAAAAATTAAAAGAAGACAAATTGTAGATAATTTTAGAAATGCCTTTATGGGAAATTTAAGAATGGTCCGACTCTTTAAACAATTTGCAGCTGCAGTTTTTTTAAAGTTATTAATTGTATTATTATTATTTATTTTAAAGATTGTATTAAGATTTTAAAGATTAAAATTTGTTAATTTTGAGCCGTTATAAAACAATGCGAAAACTGTAGCCTACTCTACATAAATTGTGTCTTAATGATTTTTAATTACCTTCATATTTTCCCTTTAATTACTCATAACCTGTTGAAAGTATGTAAATTATAATATAAAATACCTTTTCTTCGTCAAACAGCCAGTTTTTACCGTATAAAAATTCAAAAGAGAAATTGTAGATAATTAAAGAAATGTCTTTTGGGAAAATGTAAAAAGAAATTTGACTCTGTGAAACAATTTACGATTAAAGAGCTGCGATTTTATTACTAACAATTTTGTTTCCAAAATCATTTGTCAATTTTATTTAAAGAAGTTGTTTTTATATTAAATAATAAATAATGTCTTAATAATTTCATTATGTTCATAGTACGTAAAATATCATACAAAAATCCTTTATCCCCCCCCTTCAAAAATCCATAATTCGGGGTGTTTATATTGTGAAAACAATAAACAAATTGTAGATAATTTTACATTATAGAAATTCGACACCTTGACAATTTTTTATATTTTCAGAAAAACGGAAACACACAACTTTGTTCCCACCCTTCCGGGGAGGGTAGTGACATTGATAGATAAACATTTACATTAGATAGATAACCACATTAAAAAATACAATAAATACATTAAAAAAATATATATAACATGAAACTAAAATTACAAAATAAACCATTAAAATAAAATATCAATACGAAATGCAAACAACAAAATTCCGTCCATAAAAATGTACAAACAATTGCACGAGTAATACCAATAATAATAGAGATAAACCAAAATGAAATAAATATATGATAAAGAGAAGAGATAAAAATAAAAATAATGAACCGGTTTTTATTAATAATTATTTACCAACTAAAAATAAATCTAGAAAAAAGAAAAACACAAAATAAATTATAAAATAACCACGGTAGCTAATATTTTAACACAAAAGCCTAAAATTTTAACAACACATAGCTGAAAAGACGGATCTTCTGGTTTCTTAAATTCAGACAACATCTGTGAAACTTCGTCTGTACAACTCTTTCTTTTTAAAGAGTCGCAGGAATTTGCGAATCATGTGAGCGTAACAGCCATGGCCCAGAGTATTTAATATCAATGACTAACCTGGATGTTACGTTCAGACCATGGGAGATTAGAAGTCCAAGATGTTCATGAAGGAATTCCTACGCCTAGACAATAGAGAGAGTTGAGATGTCATGACAACTTATTCGTGAGAAACTGAAAAGTATTGATATAAAGGTCAGCTGTTGGATTCTAGGACAACTGCTTTGTGAAGTTTAAACTTCAATGGTGTTGAAACGAATTGGTTTTTAAAGTAACGATTTGTACAATAACTTGAAAAAATAGTAACAAAGTAATATTATTGTTCATATTGGACTTTTTGAATTTTATACTCATTATAGGCTTTAATAGGGGTTTTTTTTGTGAGTAGAACTCCTTTTACAGTTTTTAACCGATTTTCACGTTTGAACTGTCATTGGTTAGGTTGGGTTAGGTTCAGCTTAATGTTGTTTCCGCCTAAATTTCAAAAATATGGAACATAAGGGAACGAAAAAAGTAGAAGAGATAAAAATTAACCCAATGGTAATTTGTATTGAGGAATTTATACACATCTGTAATTAAAAACATCTGACTAGAATTTAAAAACATCTGTCATTAAAAGCATCTGACTGGAATTTATACACATCTGTAATTAAAAGCATCTAACTAGAATTTAAAAAAACATTTGTAATTAAAAACATCTGACTGGAATTTATAAACATCTGTAATTAAAAACATCTGACTAGAATTTATAAACATCTGTATTAAAAGCATCTTACTGGAATTTATAAACATCTGTAATTAAAAGCATCTGAATGGAATTACTAAACATCTGTAATTAAAAGCATCTGAATGGAGTTTATAAACATATGTAGTTAAAAACATCTGACTAGAATTTAAAAACATCTGTATTAAAAGCATCTTACTGGAATTTATAAACATCTGTAGTTAAAAGCATCTGACTAGAATTTATAAACATCTAAATTTTAAAACATCTGACTGGAATTTAAAAACATCTGTATTAAAAGCATCTTACTGGAATTTATAAACATCTGTAATTAAAAACATCTGACTGGATTTATAAACATCTGTAATTAAAAACATCTGACTGTAATTTAAAATCATCTGTCTGGAATTTAAAAACATCTGTATTAAAAGCATTTTACTGGAATTTATAAACATCTGTAATGAAAAGCATCTTATTGTAATTTTAAAACATCTGTATTTAAAACATCTAACTAGAATTTATAAACATCTCTAATTAAAAACATCTGACTGGAATTTTAAAACATCTGTATTTAAAAACATCTATAATTAAAAACATCTAACTGGAATTTATAAACATCATCATTAAAAACACTTGAATGGAATTTAAAAACATCTGTGAATAAAAACATCTAACTGGAATTTATAAACATCTTCATTAAAAACACCTGACAGAAATTTAAAAACAACTGTAATTAAAAACATCTAACTGGAATTTATAAACATTCTCTATAAAACACCTGACAGGAATTTAAAAAACATCTGTAATTAAAAACATCTAACTGGAATTTATAAACATCCTCATTAAAAACACTTGACTGGAATTTAAAAACATCTGTGAATAAAAACATCTAACTGGAATTTAAAAACATCCTCATTAAAAACCCCTGACAGGAATTTAAAAACATCTAACTGGAATTTTTAAACATCCTCATTAAAAACACCTAACAGGAATTTAAAAACATCTGTAATTAAAAACATCTAACTGGAATAATTTATAAACATCTTCATTAAAAACACCTGACAGGAATTTAAAAACAACTGTAATTAAAAACATCTAACTGGAATTTATAAACATTCTCTATAAAACACCTGACAGGAATTTAAAAAACATCTGTAATTAAAAACATCTAACTGGAATTTATAAACATCCTCATTAAAAACACTTGACTGGAATTTAAAAACATCTGTGAATAAAAACATCTAACTGGAATTTAAAAACATCCTCATTAAAAACCCCTGACAGGAATTTAAAAACATCTAACTGGAATTTTTAAACATCCTCATTAAAAACACCTAACAGGAATTTAAAAACATCTGTGAATAAAAACATCTAACTGGAATAATTTATAAACATCTTCATTAAAAACACCTGACTGGAGTTTCAAAACATCTGTAATAAAGCATCTGGGATCATATTAAGAATTTGTTCTTATTAAAAAAAACCAAAAAAAGTTTTAAACTACAACAATCAAATAATCAGCTGTTATAAATATAAACAAAAATAATTTAAAGCTAACTAAACAAAAGTGTAGTAATTTATAAAAGAAGTGTTGTTATTTGTTTTTTTACAAAACATGGTATTTATAAGTTCGTTTTGACTGGTTTATACAATGTTTTGAAAGAAGTCGTTAATAGATATTGCATTTTCCATGACGTTTTTTAAGGTTATTGAACTGTTTCTCATTGTAATTTTAACTGTAACAATGCCTCCAATTTGAAGTAACAGAAACTTACACCGAAGACATGCTTGTATAATTACGTTGCTTGTACAATTACATAATAATTATGCGTTGACTCAACAATGAGGAAACGAACATAGATTAGTATAAACGAGCACTAAAAGATGTCTGCCGAAGTTATACCATTTACTATTGGACCAATGAATGAACGCTTCAACATCAATTTACAATAGTATTTAAAGTTTTAAAATGTATACATAACAAAATATTGTTCGATATCCAGCAACGAGTACCCTACTTATCGTATATTATCATATATTCATTTTCAATTACATTTGCGTGATGTGTTTCCATCCTAGGTTTATATTTGTTACTTTTCTTGTTGCGTTCAGTTAAGCCTACCCTAGGTCCTTGACCTTTGATGACTAATCACCTATCGCCTTCTCTTGTTTACTTGTTAAGTGTTTCTTTTATTTTTTATTTTCTTGCATATACGTAGCAAAGATAAAGTTATGTGATTGGTACAAAAATTGATGTCATTCAAGTAAAAAAAGCTTTTTTAGTGATCTCTGCTGTCTGTGTAGAGAGCTAAAACATGTGAATTGATTTTAATCACACTTGGTAATGGGGATATTTTGATTTAGACGTGGCTTATATAAGAATAAATCGGCTCAAATGATTTTTATCAATTTCACTCATGTGTAACTCAAACAAAAGTGTTGGTTGCCATCTTTCTAAAAAAACCGGTTCGTGATTATCGGTAAAAAAAATCGAAAATCGGTAAAAAAAGGCTATTATAAAATACGTCATTTCTCAAAATGGGCTAAACTGATTTCGTTAAAATTTCAATGAAATTTAATAGACCAACCTGTATGGGAAAACTCAAAAAAAAAAAAATAATAATAAAATTTTAAAAAAAGAAGGTTCAAAATTAATTGTTTCAAAATTTGAAATTGACCTTAACCGAAATCATTAAAAGCGAGATATTAATCACTCAAGATTTACGCGTTTTACACTGATAACGTGTTTATGGCACAAGCGAAACGAGATTAGAAATCTTCAATATAAACGTCGATGAAATGGTGCATTAATATAAATGTTCATTTCTATATTTATAGTAATTGTTTAAAATTAACATTTGTATATTTTGAGGTTATACTCTCAGTAACTCAGTATAGTTAGTATCGGATTGGCAACTTGAATTATCCAACCCATTATAGAAATCGTTAGTAATAATAAACTCACTTCCTTGTGGATTGTGTATTTGTGTATTTTTCCTATTTACATAATATTTCTCTTCCACACAGTTAAAAGCCTAAAATTTCAAAATAATTAAGTACCTTGTTCATTAAAATTCGACCCGAGTTCCTTCATGTTAGTTAGATGGGATTTAAGTAATTTCCCCTCCCTACACCAACCCCTAATTTAATATAATACTTCCACCCTTTACACAAGTATTTAAGTAGTTAACATGTTAATTAATTAAAGACTGAGAACATGTAAATGCTTACAAGTAAGACTACTTGGACTCCTTTAGACGTAGTATTTACATTCAGGTATTTAAAACTGTTTGAGTTAAACCGCCTCCCCCCCTCTCTCTCTCTCTCTCTCTCTCTCTCTCTCTCTCTCTCTCTCTCTCTCTCTCTCTCTCTCTCTCTCTCTCTCTCTCTCTCTCTCTCTCTCTCTCTCTCCCTCTCTCTCTCTCTCCCTCACACACACACACACACGCGCGCGCGCGCGCATTAAGGCTGTCTCACTCTGTTAGGTTAGATTAACAGTCTAAGCAGTTTATAAAAAAACAACGAAGTAATATAGGACGAAACAGGCACTCCTGACTTTTTTACTAAAATTTAAAGATAAACTCTTGTAATGGACGGAAATTCGTTTAGGAGGAATATTTAAAAAAAAAATAAAAATTGAAAACACTAGTTTTAAAAATTACCTAATGATATTTATACATAAATAAAGTATATATATATATATATTTTATAAAATATAAAATATTATATATCAGGTAAAAAATAATATTAGTTATAATTTAAGTGTATCGAACCTTTGTGTAAACCACTTCCATTTGCTTAAATAAACTAAAGTTGTGAAAAATTGCACAAACGTTTTAATTGATACGGTATCATAATTCCATTTGTGGAAAGTCAACACTTTTAATGATATTATACAATTAATAAACAATACATGTTGATAAATATTGACTTTTATTATACGCCACGTTAAAAAAAAAAAAAAAATTAAAAACAATAAATAAATATTGTTATTGATTTATTTACTATCGACTATAATGTATAATACAAGATGTCACTAGAACTTTGTTACATTTCAAAATTAGATGGGTTGTATGATGAGAACTCCCAATAAGTATATTTTGAGCGCTCATAAAAAACTGTAAGAGTTAAAAATAATTTTAATTGGGAGAATGTTTGTCTTCCAATGATCTTTAAAACGAAGTACAAAATGATTCTACTTTTCTATTTGAAATTTTTGAGATACGGGTATGTCAGTGTTTGCAAATTTGGGATTAGGGATATTATGGATAAGATTTTTATAATGTAGTATTGAAATAGTCTATATATATATATATATATATTGTAACGTTGAGAAGCCCTAAGTAAAAGCTTTGTCCAATTCAAAATGTTTAAACCTTGTCAGTTAGAAATAAATGTCAAACATAAACGTCACTCCAACACATAATAAATTTTGTTAAAGGATTTCTAAGGAAACAATACTTCGAAACTACAAAATTATTGAAAGGGCGAGGGCAGCGTGACAAATTAAATAGGAAGAGTTGAGTTATGTAATGTGACAACATGGGAAATTAGAAAGTTTGTGTACGCCCAAGTTAACAAAAGAAAAAGAGACAAAAAACTAGGCAGAGGTACGTTGAACTCAGCTAAGAAACAAGATTTAACGAACTTTGAAAGACGGTTAGAGTTTGAAAAATCAAATCCAACCAACCAAAAAGAAGCGTCATCCAGAAATAAGCGAAGAAGGGGTAAAAACGGGAAAACTCTGCGTAAGAATTCAAAAATCAGAAAAAGCAGTGAAGAACGAGCGTCGCAAGGGAGAGGAACTAGGAACAGGGCGAAGTTCGCCAAATCGTCGTAAAGTTGAAGAAAAGTTTTAAGTCATCGAATTATATTAAAATCATCGTAAAGTTAAAGAAGAGTTTTGATTAATTGACCAAGAATTCAAGCAACAGAGTGAGGTAGTTCAAGCTTCGAGATCGTCAAAGTGCCTATAAATTGGATTAAGTTTCTTGTGATATCTGCCATAAGTTCGAGGGATCATCTCACCTGTAAAACTCCAAGAAGACATCATTCCATGCTACTGAACCACGATAAGTTATCTGATTAGTTATTGTAGTTTTTACTTCAGGTTACCAAAGAAACCACGCCCCACTTTAAATAAAATCTGAGCTAGGCCGAGAGCCATTTAAACTTAAATTTCAAAGAGCAATCAAAGTAACTTCATTATATAATTGGTAAATTATACCTGGCGCCCAACAAATCAATAAAACAATTGAGATATTAAAATATAAAGACTAAATTAAATTTACAATTAATGATACGATTTTGATGCACCTAATAATAATAAAATTGCTATGTTCTAGAATTAAGTATTTCATTGTGTTATAAATGTTTATGTCTAGTTTAAGTTGAATGGATGAGATTTAGTGATAAGATGAATAAATTTGAATACTCATATGTGCATCAATTAATTTGAAGATTTTAATTAATTCAACTGTTATATATTGGCACCCAACTTTAGGTGCAAATTGTATTTTAAAGAATAAATAATTTAAATATGATAACGTAGTTGTGTTTTAATCAAAGTAATTAATTAAAAATAAATAACAAAGGTTATAATTGGCGCCCAACGTGGGGCTTAATTAAAATTAAAATTTAGTTCACGTGGTGTAACCTGAAGGTAGCATTATAAGATAAGAGACAGAAAGACTATTAGATATAATTAAATTAATGTTAAGACGTAGTAATAGGATAAAAAATTATAAAAAGATGGCAAATAACCAAATAACAATGGGGTTTGATGAGGAGATTAATAATCAAATGGGGATAGAATCAGAAATGGATAGAGCTATAGGGATTAATAATAGTGAAAGTAATACTAATGAGGGTAATAATTCAGGGGAGAGTGAAAATTTAAAGGTGTATGGGACCCCAACGGTAGGATTAAACGAATTAATCGAAATCCTTAATAAAAAATTTGATGAAAGTAATAAAAATGCGGAAATCCTAAAAACAAGCATCGATAAAAAATTTGAAGAAAGTAGTAAAAATGCGGAAGCCCTTAATAAAAAGAATTTCGAAGAAATTAATAAAAATGCGGAAATTCTAAAAGCAAGGCTCGATAAAAAATTCGCAGAACAAAATAAAAAGCTCGAGGAAAATAATAAAAAATTAGAAGAACTTAGTGGCAATGTTAGTCAAAATGCGGAGACAATGGACCGAAAATTTAATGAATTTGCGGAGAGATTCGAGAACAAGCTCGAAGAAATTAAATTAAGATCGGATACCACAGCCGAGACAATTAGGACGGAAATGAATGATAAATTAAATAAAATTGAAGAAAATTTCACCGATAAATTAGGTAATAGGTGCGAAGATTTAAGAGAAAATTTAAAAGAAATTGCAAGTAAAGTCGTGGAAGTAGAAAAGGATGTGCAAGAGAGCATTAAAGAAATCGAAATCACCGTAAACAAAAATTTAACTGAAAATCAAATTAACGTAGACGCTCAGATTGATAAGGTAAAGGAAAGTCAAGCTAGATCTAATAATAAAATTCTAGAAATCGAATCACAATGCCAAGAAAATTCACAAAAAATTAACCAATATCAGAAACAAACGGACGAAATGAAAAATAAAGTGACAGAAGTAGATGAAAGATTAAGTAATTTAAAAACAAGGGATGGTATCATAATAAGGGAACCAGAGATAAGGGATATTAGTTTTACAGGAAAAGAAAGATTCCCAATGCAATTTTTAAGGATCATAAAAGAAGTTAGCGTTAGTTACACACATCAAGGGAACATGTATTGGTTAGATAGATATTTAAAAGATGAAGCATGTGTATGGTGGTTTCTACACCGTAGGGAAGTTAAAAACTTCGAAGATTTTGAAAAAATATTTATGGATAAATATTTTAACGAAATGATACAAGCAAACATCCGAGACAGGTTGGAATTCGGAAAGTTTAAAGGAAAAATTGGGGATGAAGCTATCACATATGTGGAGAACATGATGTTGGAATGTTCAGAGTTAGAACCGCCGATTTTAGAAGCCCAGTTAGTCCAAAAAATCGCTAAGCACTTTCACCCAACTACACTAATTGCTGTTATCACCAGGGGTGTGAAAACAAAGCAGGAATTTGTAAAACTATTGATGGAATTCCGACAGGCAGATGTACGACACATTAATAGTTACGAAGAAAGAAATGGTAATTATAAGGCATCCTATCCACGCGACGAGAGAGAGGGAGAAGTTGTAAACAGGCCTTGGGGACAAATGAATGGGTACAACAGTAGACATTTACCGTTACGTCAGAATAGGGATGTTTACAGAAAACCAGATGTGCGTGCCGACATAAAAAATGGACCAGGGAACCGTTGGGAAGGTCGACAACCTGCAGACAGGGACGGAAGAGGGCAAAAGTGAAAGTTGGAATGGAATGTAGACCTAGCGGATAAGAACAAGGCAACCATAAATACCTTATTCACCGATTTAAAAGATTATTTAGAGGACAATCACGACACAAGCGATATAATTAATGACATTAATAAATGTCCAGAAATTAAGTTAGTTTTTAATGAGTGTGTACAGGTCAGAGCGTTAATCGATACAGGTTGTGAGGTAAATTCGATATCTGAATCTTTCTACAACACAAATAAATTAAATTTAGGAGTTTTTGAAGAATTACCGGTAGCAGGAGTAAAAGTTATTGGAGCATTAGGTCTGCGTTCCAAAAGTGTTAAAAAACAAATTTTCATTAAAGTTAAGTTAGGAACAGAATTAATCGCCGTGCATTTTATAATAGTACCAGAACTAATTCGAGATTGTATACTTGGGTTAGAGTTTTTATCAAGAAATCATGCAATCGTCAATTTTATTAATAATAAGTTAGAAATAGGAAATAAATTAAACTATGGAGTTGGTAGAAAGGAAATTAAATTCGAGGATTCGTCAGAAGTTAATATTGAAAGTTTGAATAATTGCCTACAAATTGAAGAGGATAAATATGAATTTGATATAAACAAAATAAGCAATTTGGAACATGTACCACTTGAGAATAGGCAGCGGTTATACAGCATATTTAATAAATATAAAACAGTTTTCAGCAAAAAACCAGGATTAATTTCAACTTATTACCATAAATTTCAAGTAACTGATAGAACACCATACTGTCAGAGGAGTTGGCCAGTAGCAACTAAGTTTAGAGAAGCCGTTGATGCAGAGATTCAGAGAATGCTAAGTTATGGGATCATCGAGAGAGCAAACAGCGCATACATTAATCCTATAGTACCTGTATGTAAGAAAGATGGGAGCGTAAGGATCTGTTTAGACGCCAGGACTATAAATGCGAGAACCATACCGGATTACGAAGGGATTCGACCAATCCAAGAGTTATTGACAATCGGTAAGAAGATCAGTTGGATGAGTAGTTTAGACCTAACTAGCAGTTTTTGGCAAATCCCGTTGCACGAAGATTGCAAGGATTTCACGGCATTTCTGTACAAAGGATTGTGCTACAGGTACAAAACCGTTCCGTTTGGGTTGAGCACAAGCTTAGCAAGTTTAACGCGAGGTTTGGACTCAATTCTGACGGAAGAAGTTAAAAGGAATTTAATTATGTATGTGGACGACTGTTTATGTATTTCGCAAAACTGGGAAGATCATGTGGACCAATTAGAAAAAATATTAAAGGTATTTCAAGACGCCAACTTAACAGTAAATTTTGAGAAATCTATGTTCTGCAGGAAAGAAATAGATTATCTAGGTTTTGTTATCACCACAGATGGTATCAAACCGCAAGAGCAAAAAATGATGGCAATTCAAAATTTTCCGCGTCCTAAGACACCAAAACAATTAAAAAGCTTTTTAGGATTAACAAATTTCTACCACCGGTTTTCAAAAAATTACGCACAAACAACAGCTCCATTACAAGGACTACTGAAGAAAGGAACAAAATTTAAATGGACAAATAGTATTAACCAGAGTTTTTTAGCTGTAAAGGAGGAATTTATTGAGGCTGTAACGTTAAAGCACCCAAATATGGAAAAGATGTTTTACTTACAGACAGATGCGTCCGATATTGCGTCAGGAGCACAACTGTACCAACTCGATGACCAGAATAACATTGCTGTAGTAGGATTTACAAGCAGAACATTTAAAGGGGCTGAGAGATTTTATAGCACTGCCGAAAAAGAATTGTATAGTGTAGTATTAGGATTAAGGAAATTTAGGAATTATTTATTAGGGAGAAAAATAACCGTTATAACTGACAATAAGGCGATCACTTTCATTAACCAATGCAAACTACTTAACGCTAGAATGACGAGGTGGATCTTATTAATTCAGGAGTATAACATCCAAATTCGACACTGCAAGGGAAAAGAAAATATTGTTGCAGATACATTGAGCAGATTCCCAGAGGATGGAGAATGTTCACAAGAAAATGGGGAGGACCGACTTGTACAAATCCAATTAGTGTTACAGAAGTTTAATCCAGAAGTGGGCGAACAGTTACAAAATATAGAAGTTTTACAGAAGAAGGATACAAAATTTAGGAATATAGTAGGTAAATTAGAAGAAAATGATCCAAAAATTTTAGAATGTTATAAATTGTTTGAAAAAAAATTATTTCGCAAGGAAAGAGGAATGTGGAAATTAATGATTCCAGAAAAATTCATTGAAGTATTAATTAAGGAAATTCATGAAATTTGCGGACATATAGGAATAAGCAAATGTTACCATAATTTTAAGGAAGATTTCACGGGAGACAAAGTCGCTAAAAAGGTCAGGGATATAATAATTAAATGTTTACGATGTCAAAAATGTAAACATGACAACAAAGGTAGAAACGCAGAACTTACGCCTATTATACCAAAAGGTAAGGGTGAACTAGTGTGTGTAGACTATTACGGACCATTGCCTCGGTCAGTCTACGGGTCAAGGTACATCTTAGTAGTGATTGACGCATTTTCTAAATACACAAAATTGTATAAGGTAAAAAACACAACAACCGTAACAACATTAAATCAAATCAGGAAATACATTAAAGAAGTCCAATTACCAAAATACATACTTTCGGATAATGGTACACAATTTACATCCAAAAAATGGACAGAAGGGTTACAAGAACTGGGAATTAGACAAAGGACCGTTGCAATACGAAATCCACAAAGCAACTTGGCGGAGAGAGTAATGCGAAATCTAGGTCAACTTTTCAGGATCCTGTTACCTGACAATCACCAAGAATGGGGAAGGCTACTTGAAACTGTGGAAAGTTTCATGAACGAATCATACCATGATACAATTGAGTCAACACCATTAGAAGTACAATTTAATACACGTCCGACACGAATTTGGAAAAAATATTTAATTAATCCAGGCAACACAGAAACAAACGACATTGACCACGGAGAAATATACTTACGAATTAAAAATAAAAGGGAAAAATTCGCTAAGAAGTTCAATGAACTGCATCCACCAACCGAATATCAGATAAATGATTTAGTACTAGTAAGAGCTTGTATTCCGTCAAGCACAATTGAAAAACGATATCACAAGTTCTGTGAACTATATGAAGGACCATACACCGTAATCTCTAAGATAGGAAAAACTACTTATAAGTTAGCTAGTATTAAAAATAATAAAACTCACATCCGAGGTATATTTAATTGTAGATTATTAAAAAGGTTTCATAATTAATTAGAGAGTTAAGTAAACAAAAATAAATGAATTTAACTGTAAAATAAAAGGTAAACAAACACATGTCCTACAGTTGAAGAGGGTCAAGGGAACAATGTTAATTGGGGTTTACAAGAAGGGTTTGTTGACGTGGGATTCTAGACAATGCCATTGTTAAGAAAAAAGGTTGACCGCAGTTTAGGTCATAAAGTCATTTAAAGGGACAGTAATTCTAGTGGGTTTTTAAATGAGAGTAAGAGTAGGTCATAAAGTCATTTAAAGGGACAGTAATTCTAATGGGTTTTTAAATGAGAGTAAGAGTAGGTCATAGTCCATGTTACGATATGTATATGTGTATTATTAAAATAAGTTTAGTGTAAAGGTGTATCAAAAGCAAATTTTATCATTAATTATGCAATTAACATAAAATTTCTTGGGACTTATGTAACGTTGAGAAGCCCTAAGTAAAAGCTTTGTCCAATTCAAAATGTTTAAACCTTGTCAGTTAGAAATAAATGTCAAACATAAACGTCACTCCAACACATAATAAATTTTGTTAAAGGATTTCTAAGGAAACAATACTTCGAAACTACAAAATTATTGAAAGGGCGAGGGCAGCGTGACAAATTAAATAGGAAGAGTTGAGTTATGTAATGTGACAACATGGGAAATTAGAAAGTTTGTGTACGCCCAAGTTAACAAAAGAAAAAGAGACAAAAAACTAGGCAGAGGTACGTTGAACTCAGCTAAGAAACAAGATTTAACGAACTTTGAAAGACGGTTAGAGTTTGAAAAATCAAATCCAACCAACCAAAAAGAAGCGTCATCCAGAAATAAGCGAAGAAGGGGTAAAAACGGGAAAACTCTGCGTAAGAATTCAAAAATCAGAAAAAGCAGTGAAGAACGAGCGTCGCAAGGGAGAGGAACTAGGAACAGGGCGAAGTTCGCCAAATCGTCGTAAAGTTGAAGAAAAGTTTTAAGTCATCGAATTATATTAAAATCATCGTAAAGTTAAAGAAGAGTTTTGATTAATTGACCAAGAATTCAAGCAACAGAGTGAGGTAGTTCAAGCTTCGAGATCGTCAAAGTGCCTATAAATTGGATTAAGTTTCTTGTGATATCTGCCATAAGTTCGAGGGATCATCTCACCTGTAAAACTCCAAGAAGACATCATTCCATGCTACTGAACCACGATAAGTTATCTGATTAGTTATTGTAGTTTTTACTTCAGGTTACCAAAGAAACCACGCCCCACTTTAAATAAAATCTGAGCTAGGCCGAGAGCCATTTAAACTTAAATTTCAAAGAGCAATCAAAGTAACTTCATTATATAATTGGTAAATTATACCTGGCGCCCAACAAATCAATAAAACAATTGAGATATTAAAATATAAAGACTAAATTAAATTTACAATTAATGATACGATTTTGATGCACCTAATAATAATAAAATTGCTATGTTCTAGAATTAAGTATTTCATTGTGTTATAAATGTTTATGTCTAGTTTAAGTTGAATGGATGAGATTTAGTGATAAGATGAATAAATTTGAATACTCATATGTGCATCAATTAATTTGAAGATTTTAATTAATTCAACTGTTATATATTGGCACCCAACTTTAGGTGCAAATTGTATTTTAAAGAATAAATAATTTAAATATGATAACGTAGTTGTGTTTTAATCAAAGTAATTAATTAAAAATAAATAACAAAGGTTATAATATATATATATATATATATATATATATGTATGTTTTAACAGCTTGTGATGCTGATTTTTAAATTACTGTTTTGTTTTAAAAAAAAAATCATGATTAGCCATAGTTGGGATGGAGAAAAACATAAAATAGTTCAGATATTGTAATTTCATAGAATACAGTCTACATAATATCATAGATTACAGATATTTTAGACTGCCATTCATATATATATATATATATATATATATATATATATATCCACAACCTTGTTCTTTTCTAACACTAACGCTTTTAGAGTATTCAAGGGCTAAGAGTCTATATTTTATATTCTTTTTTAAAAGGAATGATGGGCCTTTAAAAAAAGAATATAAAATAATGACTCTTAGCCCTTGAATACTCTAAAAGCGTTAGTGTTAGAAAAGAACAAGATTTGGTCAAGAGAGATTTCATAAGAAAGATGAAAGAGAGGGATCTAGGCCAAAACTTTATGGAAAAGGGGTAGATCCAGTTAGGGTAATTCAAGTTGCCAACCCGATACTAACTATAATCAGCTGCTGAGAGTACAATCACAAAATATACAAATGCCGATAAAAAAAACAAAACTATAAATATAGAAATGAACATTTATATTAATGCATTACTTCATCGACGTTTGTATTTGAAAATTTTGAGAATGATTTTGAAAGACCATGATTCCAAAAATCAAAATTAATATTATTTTTAGAAGAATCCTGATTTACCGATAATACATTCCCCTACATCATTCCAACACAAAAGGTTATCGAATAATAGAACCGAGACACTTTCACAATCATAGTGTGTCACCAGAGAGAAAGGAAAATCAACCGGAAATACAATCTTCCAATGACGTACAATTAATTTCTCAAAAGACATATTTCCCTCCCATCTAGATACTTGCACTCTAATTACGAAATGATACAAAATAAAGCTCCAATGGTCACTTTGATTTATATTAACATTTTGGGAAACAATAGCACTGAGGATGGAGCAATGCCATCTATTATACGGAAGCAATTTGGCAGAGAACAATTTCCGGTAGAAGACAACAATAGGATGCGCCACTTTGCTCTCGACTATTGTAACCGAGGTTGGCAACCGTGTATTTAAAATAAAACTTTCTTCTGTTACACCTGCAAAAAGCAATGAATGTAGATATTATACAAAGGCCTATTTTATTAACAAGTTTCTAATACAAGCTGATAATATATTTTTTAATAAATGTAGATAATTCCGTTTCATAAAGGAAAACTGTTTACTTATCAAAAATTACCACTAGTATTTTAAGTTTAAAATCGGCTGATGTTTATTTCCATCAGCTATTTTAAAAAAATAGAGAAAAAACAGGTATTTATGTGGAGTGCCTAATTTTTAAGGATTTATATACAAGTTAAGTCAATTTAAAATGATTATAGCTTAGTTATTTTTGGGTTCCATTTCAAAACAAAATACATATCTCTATCCAGGGACATTCCGGATTTAATAATTACCGTTTATACTCTGAACAAGTTTAAAGTGTGACTTGTGATTAACATTAAATGAACACTCCAGTTTTTTATTGTTGCTTATTATTTTATTATATCGTTAACAACACAAACATTTAATTCCGATTTATGAATGTGGCAGAAACTTTACAGCAGCATAAAGACATTTTACACCTTCAATCTCTAGAGGAATGGGCGTTGTGAATTAAATAACTATAGAATACTTGTGCAGAAGTTTGAAACCACTGGTTCTGTAAGAACGAAAATCAGAAAGACTTTCAGTACTTTTAAGGATTATTGAGGTTGCCGAAGTCTTGCAAGCGAAATGTGTCTCAGTAAATATGGTGAAAGCGGTGTTACGAAAATAACCGAACATCTTAATTTGAGTAACACAACCTATGGCTTATAAAACGTAATTAAGAATGTACCTTTATAAGATCTAAATGCAGTTTAAACTGAAAGATAAACCTAAGAGATTGGATATTTCATTGTTATAATTGGCCCAAATTTCATACAGATAGCTTGGTAGGATCTTTTGGACAGATGAAGCAAATTTTCATTTGAATGGCTGTGTAAACACTTGCAATTGCCGTATATGGTCCATTACCAACCCTCTGAAAATAGTTCCACAAGAATGCATGAGTTGAAGATTACGTTCCTCCTCCAATTTGATCATTTGTCGGTATATTTCGGAAGAATTTCAAAATGGAGTAACAAAAACAGCCTCAACCACGGGAAATCGATATTTTAGGGTACAGTTTTTCAGTCATGTGTTTTTGTTTTCTTTCTCTTTTTGATCTATCTGTTAATTAGCATATTAGGTTTATTATTTTTATCTTCTTTTTCTTTTTGTTGAAATATACTGTCTTAAACCCTCTGAAAATAGTTCCGCAAGAATGCAAGAGTTGAAGATTACGTTCCTCCTCCAATTTGATCATTTGTCGGTATATTTCGGAAGAATTTCAAAATGGAGTAACAAAAACAGCCTCAACCACGGGAAATCGATATTTTAGGATACAGTTTTTCAGTCGTGTGTTTTTGTTTACTTTCTCTTTTTGATTTATCTGTTAATTTAGCATATTAGGTTTATTATTTTTATCTTCTTTTTCTTTTTGTTGAACTATACTGTCTTAGTGTACGTACAGTCTTGTCAAATAAAATTTTTAAATCATGACAAGGAATTTAGTGAGGACAGTTACGTAATCATATATAACGAGGACAGTTGTGATGAGTCATAAATTCCACGTGTGTGGTTTTGGAAATCTATCCGTTTTGAAGTCTCTTGAATCCAAAAAGTGCGTTTTTGGAATAATGTCTGTCATCTACAGTCCAAAACAAGCGGGACCATTTTAATCAAATTTGTTGTGGGCATAATTTGACGATATTTAGAGATTTTTTTTTCAAATTTAGAAATAAAATCAAATTACAATTTTTATTAAATTTGGTAGCAACGATTTTGATTAATCTTTAGTCATGTTTATGCTCTAAGGACCGAATATAAACGTATTGGTCCCCATCTCTTCAAAATTGCAGGCTAAAGAGTGGATAAACAAAACAACAAACATTCTTAAAATCGCTTGTACCATAAAATTTCAATTTTAGTGAAATATGAAAATGAATGAGACAAAACCGTGTGCAAATGCGAAAGTAAAAAATTATAACTCTCCGGAATAATTGGCAAAAAACAAAATCTTGATCGTCGTCATTAAACCTCAATTTTAATCCAATACATGAATACGCTGAAGACGAGTTTATAACACAAGCAAAGCAAGTTTAGTCTCTATTTACATATATGTTCATAGTTCAATTTAATTTGTAACTGACAACTGACTTTTAGGTGACGAATAGTTGTAATTTAATGAGAAAGTTAGTGCAATGTTTACGTACCTTTTATTTAGTCATCAAATAGCTTAATAATAGGTATACTTGGGAAATTAAAATTTTTTAAATGAACCAAAATTTAACCTCTAACACTTTCATTAATAAAAATTGTTTTAATCATTATGAAGCCAGTAGTAGACGTAGCCTCAAGGGAATACAGCAATGACGTGGTTATGAAGAGTATAAAGTTCATAAATTATGTTCTACTCAAGTGACTTAATGAAAGAGCAGTTTATGAAAGATGTACCCAGACTCCGTGTAAGCTCTAATTATCCTGCAATGGAAATGCTCGTTAGGAGGCTATATTGTGCGCATCTCTATCTGCGCAATCATTTCCATTCCTCGCAAAGTACATCCGGTTACTAATCTTTCTTTTCAAAACCGGATTTAAAATACTGAGCTCACAGTAGGACTAATTTGCTGTGACAAGTAGATAACTTACTTTTACGTAACACATTGTTGTAAGTAACATAACACTGGTTTAGTGTACAGTAGCCTTCACCCCCTGGATGTTTTATTATATTTAAATAAACAATATTTGTAAACCCAATGTGGTTACTAACTATCGAATGAAGTGACACAACAACATCATGGCCAAGAAGGAACAGTAAATACCACCACAACTACTGTACACTTCAACAAAACACCTCAAAGGAAGAAATAATAAGAGTCATTACTAAATGGGTGACTTGATTCTTGCATTGTGATTATGATTTATCATTCCTTTAGATCACATTGATAGCATTGTCTCACTCATACATGTAAATACCAGGTACTTTTTTAAAACTTTCAACTTACAAGAGACATATATGTCGTGTACGAGAAATGTTAAGGATACACACAAGGGGAACTAGTTTTGTGGAATCAAAGTAAACCTCCCACTCACACCACCCCTGTGCAACCCCAACTTAAAAATTTCAAACAGCTACTTACCCCTTGTGCCACTTTTAATTAAAGGGTATAAAAGAGGGCATTTATACTTATACTTTTTCCAACTGCAAAGACGATTCCTCGAGCTCTTTAAATTGGTAAAAACGATTTATGAAAGATGAACAGTCAAGTTTTAGAACCCTTTCGTCAATTTTAAAATATGGGAAAAAGACAATCTGACGAAATATCGTCAGATTATTTCAATGCGTAAAAGACCATTGACGATATTTCGTCAGTTGGAAAAATTTAATTTCACCGTAATTAAATAAATAAGTAAATCTAATGAACCTATTATTTCTCAAGACTAATAATATAATGTATAATGAATATAATAATAATTATTAAAACATAATGTAAATATTAATTTCATAACAAATTACACTTATTGCCTAAGCTAAGTTACAAGTAAAATTTAGTAAAAGGTTAGGTTATATTTGTTGCTGTATATATATATATATATATATATATATATATATATATATATATATATATATATATATATATTAAGTACTTATATTTATGAAATTTTCGGGATTAATAGAAAACAATAAAAATGATAAAAATCCAGTTTCCCTCATAAATGTTTTGTTTGTTTTAAAAATAGGAAAATTTTAATACACAATTTATATTTTTTTCCCAATTTTGGCATTTTAAAATAAAAATATAAATTATTTCAGCTTATATCTTCACTCATTAAAAAGTCGATTTATTTATCTTCAATTAAAAAAACAAACAAACAAAATAATTAAAATCAAATATATTTATAAATAAATATTTTGTAAACAATCGCTTGCAAAATATGTCTATATTACAGTGAGCAGAAACCTCTCGCCCAAAATCAGTTTACATTTCATACACACCCCCCGAAAAATATTTGGTCCTAAAAGCGTTTTAAACTATCAGTGGTTTAATAATAATGAGTAATATAAGTTCATAATGTTTAAAATTCCATACATACTGCCACTTTGATAAAAAGGGTATTGTAATAAAATTAATATTGTTGAATTCTTCAAATATTTAGAAGGTAAATCAATTAAAAATATTCCAAAATATTGTCTGCTAATAGATAAAATAAGAATTAATAAAGAGACAGATGCGATAATAATACTGTACAAATGTCAACTATAAAGCAACGCCAGTTGGAATCGAATAATAGAGTGTAAAGTTATTACAAAAGAAAGGTTTCAAAGAGTTAGAAGTAAGTTTCACGACGAGGTTGTAGTATTCCATGGGTGAACATTTCAAACATTGTATGTGAAATTGTAGAAGAAAATGCAAGAATGACGTAAGTGTAATGTTACACACCAACATATTAAAATTTTTGTTATTTCACAAATATGCCCAGTCCTAACACAACCTGCATTGCTTGCTATTAGTTAATACAATTTCAAATCACACTAATAACTTGTTTTAGCGATATAAATAGCTTGAGCAAACGCGCTTAGCAGTAGCATATGTGTAAGAATAAATTAAAGATCATGCAATATTTCCAGAACGGATATTCTAATCTGATTACTTTTCCATTTAAATTATATTTATGCCCTTTAATTAAAAGTATCACAAGATGTAGATTGCCTTTTAAAATTTTTAAATTGAGGTTGCGAGGGGTTGCTGAGTTTTAAATGAGTGGGAGGGTTGCTGAGATTCCACAAAACACCGAGTACACTCTGACATGACTGTTTTAACCGATAAACTAACTTACACTCCAACCACTGGTGGGTCTCGCTGGCTAGTGGCCCAATATGGAAGCGTTAAAATTACGACTACTGTTTACATTTTTTTCTAATTCAGATGAGCGATTATCTACAGGTTTTATCGAGCTTTAGAGGAATTATTAGTGAATCAATATAACTGTTGACTTAAAATGTTCAACACGTAATTTGTAACATTAAGACGTTTCAATAACTAACTCATCATCTTCAATTGTTGTATGTACTCAAGAAGGTTATAAGGAATGGATGTAACCGAGCCGGACCAATATCTTTATAAACCTTTTAACGTTGGTGAAAGGAATTCTAATTTTGTTTTAATGCCAAAATCTCAAAAAAATAGCATTAAAGAGTTAAAACTTAAGTAGCCATATTTCAACTGTACAAATAGACATGGACGTAACTAGGATTTTACTCATCCAAAGTAAGAAGTAGATTATAAAAGATTGGTACCTAGTCGTCAATTTCTACCCCTGTTTTTTGGCTGATGTTCATATTTCATGAACTGTTAGTTTCGACATGGCGTCCGTCCGTCCTCGTCGTCTGTAGGTAAACAAAATGGCGGCCACAAACAAAAAAATTAGAACGTGAAATATGATATAAAAATCGAATTTAAAATGTCAAAATGGTGGACGTTTTAAACCGTTTTAAAATCTCCTGCATTATTCCACTTAAAACACGCTAAATTAGATAAACAATTTGAGATTTGATTTCTGCATCCAATGGTGCCAACCTCTATGACTAAATTGTTAACGAAAATTTAATTTCCAACCCTCATCTCCCAAGTAAATATAATATTAGTATTGTTGCGATATTTTGCAGAGCCGAGTCATTGACACGAGCGAAGCGAATGGAGATTGTGTAATATATATACACTGTAAGTCAAAAGTATGGATACACCCTGTTAAATTTTAAATGGATAAAGATAGAAAAATGAAACTCAGAACACCTTTCTAGGAAATAAAAGTGAACTTTTTAGCCACTATTGCAACTTAGCCCATTTCCCCAAAATGGGATTTTTGGGGGGCAGCTCAAAATTTTTAAATATAAAGACCCATTAAGTGACACCTCATTTTAAAGTCCTTGATTAAAGAAGTAGAACAGTGGAAACTAGAGCTTTCTATCTCAACCCAGTACAAAATGGCAGCTCATTGAAATTAGGTAAAACTTCATTGAGGCACCTGTGAGTCAAAAGTATGGATACATCCTGTTAAATTTTAAATGGATAAAGATAGAAAAATGAAACTCAGAACACCTTTCTAGGAAATAAAAGTGAACTTTTTAGCCACTATTGCAACTTTGCCCATTTCCCCAAAATGGGATTTTTGGGGGGCAGCTCAAAATTTTTAAATATAAAGACCCATTAAGTGACACCTCATTTTAAAGTCCTTGATTAAAGAAGAAGAACAGTGGAAACTAGAGCTTTCTATCTCAACCCAGTACAAAATGGCAGCTCATTGAAATTAGGTAAAACTTCATTGAGGCACCTGTGCGTCAAAAGTATGGATACATTCTGTTAAATATTAAATGGATAAAGATAGAAAAATGAAAGTCAGGACACCTTTCTAGAAAATAAAAGTGAACGTTTTAGTCACTATTACAACTTTGCTCATTTCCCCAAAATGGGATTTTAGGGGGGCAGCTCAAAATTTTTAAATATAAAGACCCATTAAGTGACACCTCATTTTAATGTCCTTGATTAAAGAAGAAGAACAGTGGAAACTAGAGCTTTCTATCTCAACCCAGTACAAAAAGGCAGCTCATTGAAATTAGGTAAAACTTCACTTAAATCTTCACTCCTTGATCTGTCACTTAAATTTATAGGATTCAATGATTGTATTACATTGTATGATGGGGCTGGGTTATTACTATGATGATGTCCATTAACCAGTTTAATAGTGGAGCTAACGAATCTTAATAAAGCATGACAAAGTGATGTTGGATTACAAGTACCTAATTTATTATGATATAATACTAGTAATGTAAGAGTTGTTTTGTTGACGGAAATTTAACTCAGCTGTATATAACTTCACTTAGTTTTGATAACAATGTAACTGTTCTCTGTTAGAAAGTTCAATCTCTCCAACTCCCTGTTACTTGACAACAAAGACATGTCACGTAATACAAAGTTTTCTGTCAGTGTTTATTTAGAAAAATATATTAAACGGAATATTCGGGAAAGTCGTTTAGAAATCGAGAAGAACATTTTCTAAATACTTGATGTTTTTGGCTAAATCTTATTGTTTTGGTGGATTTATGGATTTTATAAAAATAGATTTATAGATTTTGGTGTGTTTATAGATTTTGGCAAAAAAAAAAAATGCTATAAATGCTGGTTACAGGGCGAACAATGTCTCTTTTTACTCTCCTGAATATACCTAGTATAGAGAAGGTTAGGTTAGGTTAGTTATAAGTAGTATAGAGAAGGTTAGGTTATGTTAGGTTAAGTTATGTAAGTTATACGTAGTATAGAGAAGGTTATGTTAGGTTAGGTTAGGTTAGTTATACGTAGTATAGAGAAGGTTAGGTTATGTTAGGTTAAGTTATGTAAGTTATACGTAGTATAGAGAAGGTTATGTTAGGTTAGGTTAGTTATACGTAGTATAGAGAAGGTTAGGTTATGTTAGGTTAGGTTATGTTAGTTATACGTAGTATAGAGAAGGTTATGTTAGGTTAGGTTAGGTTAGTTATACGTAGTATAGAGAAGGTTATGTTATGACCCTACGTAGTATAGAGAAGGTTATGTTAGGTTAGGTTAGGTTAGTTATACGTAGTATAGAGAAGGTTATGTTAGGTTAGGTTAGGTTAGTTATACATAGTATAGAGAAGGTTAGGTTATGTTAGTTATTTTTGAAGATGGAACGTAGTATAGAGAAGGTTATGTTAGGTTAGGTTAGGTTAGTTATACGTAGTATAGAGAAGGTTATAATAGGTTAGGTTAGGTTAGTTATACGTAGTATAGAGAAGTTAGGTTATGTTAGGTTAGGTTATGTTAGTTATACGTAGTATAGAGAAGGTTATGTTAGGTTAGGTTAGGTTAGTTATACGTAGTATAGAGAAGGTTAGGTTATGTTAGGTTAGGTTATGTTAGTTATACGTAGTATAGAGAAGGTTATGTTAGGTTAGGTTAGTTATACATAGTATAGAGAAGGTTAGGTTATGTTAGTTATTTTTGAAGATGGAACGTAGTATAGAGAAGGTTATGTTAGGTTAGGTTAGTTATACGCAGTATAGAGAAGGTTATAATAGGTTAGGTTAGGTTAGTTATACGTAGTATAGAGAAGGTTAGGTTAGGTGATGTTAGTTATACGTAGTATAGAGAAGGTTATGTTAGGTTAGGTTAGGTTAGTTATACGTAGTATAGAGAAGGTTAGGTTATGTTAGGTTAGGTTATGTTAGTTATACGTAGTATAGAGAAGGTTATGTTAGGTTAGGTTAGTTATACATAGTATAGAGAAGGTTAGGTTATGTTAGTTATTTTTGAAGATGGAACGTAGTATAGAGAAGGTTATGTTAGGTTAGGTTAGTACGCAGTATAGAGAAGGTTATGTTATGTTATACCCTACGTAGTGTAGAGAAGGTTATGTTAGGTTAGGTTAGTTATACGGACATAGACTGGTATGAAGTCACAAACTTGAATCACGTTGTTATTGTACGAATTCGTCATAACCCGAAAAAGCCTAAATTTCTTGTGTCTAAAATTGTAATTTTTTTTTCAATATTAATGGATTTTGAGATTTGAAAATTGTTTCGCGATGTTCATAAATATCAGATAAATGACAAACGAGGTAAATAGTTTAAGTTTGCATAGTTTTTAGCGATTAAAAAATAGGGTGAGCTTCAATGCATAATTACCAAAATGTCTTTCAAAGACGGCGTTCAAAATTCGTTTCAACTTTTTGATTGTCAACTACCGCACTGGGATTTATTTATGACGTTTCTTTTAAGTCCTTTTGTATTCAACTATGATATTTAACTTCTTTATTTTATTTAAAATGACGAAAAATAAATTATTGATATTCAAATAGAAGGTGTTTTAAATGAGTAGAATGAACTAGCTTTACTGCTGTTAAAATTTACAAAAACTAAGATAAGAACGTGAAATTTGGTTTATGGAACTATAGTGTGCTCATATAGAACACTACTGAAAGTTAGAAAAAAATACATTTAAAATGTCGAAATGGTGGGGAGAAGTTTAAAAGAGGTTTTTGTTTATATACTGAAAAAAAAAATCAATCCTGTATGTAGCCTAATACCACCTCTATGACAAATAGCAAAGTAATTGTCAAATATATAATTTCGACCCCTGAAATCTCCCAAAAAAATCAATTTTCTTATAGTTACGAGATTGCCAGGGTCGAATCACCTAAACGAGCGTAGCGAATGGAAATTCCTTCACGTATTTACAGCTCCGAGCCCCGCATGGGTAAGACAATAACACGAACGAATAGTAGAGACTTTTTATTATACTATATGAGTACTATTAACCTACTAACCGGTGTCAAGAAAGAACTTAATTACAAGGTTCAGAAAACCTGTGTAACAATGCTTTTAACCCTGTATTGAGTTAAGACCCCTTGATTTATCAATACAATTAAACATTTTCTACATGGTATTTAAAATCAGCTTATATACATTGTATCATGAGACTGGGTATTTACTATAAAGGTACAAATCTACTTGTTTATATTTAGATAAGTAAAACTATCTGAACAGTGCTCTGTTTAGTCATTAGTTGACGATTATAGTTCTTTTTATTTAATTTTGGTAATTTGGGGAGGGGGTTAAAGAAGAAGTGAAACAATTGTTTAGAGGAATTTGTAAAATGTGGGTGTTCAATAAATAAATATCTAAACATTGTATATTATTAAACATAAATGTTTGAAAAAGGTAATCTATTAATTATGGTGAGAGGGACAACAATTTTAGTATCCACTCAAATGCACAAAAGTTTAAGAGGGTTTTAAACGACAGACTAAATTACTGCAAAGTATTTTCACAAAGTAATGATTGGGAACTAATTCACGACATAGGCTATCCCACCGATGTAAATGGAAAACGATCGCGGTTTAAATGCGCTGTCTCAGCTAATGTTCCGATAAATCAGATAATATACAGACTTAATATTCAGCTAAAGTCAATTAGGTTATTGGTGGAGAAAGGAAACGCTCGGAGTTCACGCAAGCTACGCCCTTTATCTGTCACAAATTATCCCCATTGGTTACTATTGACTAAACAGTTCGCATGTTAGCAGGTTTGTACCCCTCATTGATTTAAAGAATAAAGCTTACCTACATACTCTACATCTTCATATACAGTGTCCCGATATATTTCTCTATATTTGCTTCGGTAGAAAATGACGGCCGTTGATTTACCAGAGAAACTTCAGATTATGAATATCTGACAATTTCGTATCTAAATTGATCATTGGTGATTTTAACTAAAATTGAGTGGACAATTGCATACATGTCTCTGACCTACCTCTGTTCACAGCCCAATCGGGTGCAGTACCTCCCATGTCAAGAAAACTCCAAATAATCCATACGCCGGAAGAAAGTGAGATTCCTTTCTGGAATTGTTATAGAGAACATCGAATTCAGTTCAAGGGATTAAGACAATTGATGGTAAGTCTAATCCAACGTTTCAAACAAGTCTTCCAATGTTTGAAAACGCAGTCTGCTTCAACCGACAGATTCATGAGGATGAATTTTTATTTTGAAGGAAATAAAAATAAATAAAGCAGACGACTAGATTAAAAAAACATTTAAAAAAAAAGTCAAAACATCGCCTTCTGTCCAAGAACCTTGTCGACTCGAATATGGCCACTAATAGATAGATAAATAGATAAAATTCACCAATTTTAGGGAATTACCAGAGAGTTAGTATATGAGATTATGAATTTTAATTTTTAAAGGAGAAATTATTTTATACTTTTTAGTCGCTTTTAAAAATGTGTTAAAAAATACATATTTATTTTTGGCTATAAAAAATCTGTTCTATGTTTTAACGCACACAGTAAGTGACGTCACAAAGTTTAGCAACTGATCGTGAAACACCCTGTATTTTGTATTAAAAACTATCATGGAATGACAACTTAAAATTCATAAAGCACTTCAGGGTTATTAATTATTATTACAAGAAAGTAGAAACTTCGGATTCTGTCTGAACACAAAAGTTGGCAGTTTGTGAAATGATTTCTAACAAAAACTTTTACTTTACCGTCTTGTGTGACTACAAAAAGCTATTCCAGTTGGAAAGCTTATTGTGTTTCCAGAGAATATTGTATAAAGATAAATTGTTGATAGAATAAGGGGATGAAAAACATCGTTTCTTCGCATTCAAGAACGGCTGAAATTGAAATATATATCATTAAATACGAGAATACATAATGTAAGAATACATAATATGGCCGCCGTCCAAGTGGGGTGTCCATAGAACATTGCATATGGCGTCGAGTAAATGTAATAGCTGTGTTTTGTGCAAACTATTTTTATTTGGTTTTTTATCTAATGGTAGACTACTATTGGAACGGGTTTTTTTTCTTTCAAATATTTAGATAAACGTTATATGAAACCTTCCGGTTTCTAATAAATTTTTATTATTTCGTACTTTTTCTTTCTACATAAGAAAAATATTGTGACAGGAAGTAAGAGGTACTAAGTTCAATCTTCTAGGGGCTTAGCAATTTAGAGTGTTGACCCATTACCGTGGGTGGTGTTGGAAAGCTAAAATTGTCAGCGAACTCTGAGAATGTTACAATACGAGTTACGGGACGTTACCAATTTAAAGTTGAATAGAGATATACACAATTACGAGGTTCAGAAGACCTGTATCACCGTTTAAATCAGACTTATCTTACTGGGCAAGACCTTTAATCTACCAATATAATTTAACATTTCCTACAAGCCCCAAGAAACCAAACTTTGATCTTTACATTTAGAGGATCTACTTGTATTACATTGTATGATGTATCATGATAAAAGTTGTTTTCTTTTGTTCTTGATAACGAGAGTTGATCTACAGTCGCAAAACGTCATACGTCATATATATATATATATATATATATATATATATATATATATATATATATACAAAACAAATGGTAACACAGGTTCTTTTATAGTTCAAGTGAAAAATTGTTTCAGAACCTTCGTTTAAATAAATTTTTATTCTTTTTTTAGCTCTAGAATCAATTCCAGAGATATTTCCACGCAATAGTGAATATATCAAAAAGTCTCCACTTGATTCGGGCCTTTCGGGCGTTGATGATAGTCTATATCACATTTACTTGAGATGTCAAGTTTTGAAATTACATTTTTGACAATAACTTTGCTATTTGTCATCGTAGAGATTTGGGTTTGGTACCATTACATGGAGAGGTTCTTGTAGATTTCAAGTATAAAACTTAACCAGTTCCGTGGAACTGGTAGAGCAGGCGTTCCTAGAGGCATTACGTCACATCACCATACCCTCACTCTGGCATAAAGAGTAACGGGGAGCAATCTCACTACTAGCCCGCCACTACCACCACGAAACCATTCCTCAAACGCACGCTCCCAGAAGTCGAAACTTCTGGACAGGCTGAGCATGCTCCCGTGGTACTCATGTCGGCAAGATTTCTCCAGCCACGTTTAATAAGTCACCGTCGGGTCGCTTAACGATACCCTCCTCCACCAAATCACCTGGAGGATTGGGTAGTCTACCAGACGATCCTGGAAGCTAATAAGCTTTCCCTCAGTTTTCTTGGGACGACACCGTGGACAAATGATAACACAGTGTGAATAAACAATGTCAATAATATTAAAAATTATACTTTAAAAAAATACTCATTTTTGTAAATTCAGATTTAGCCCCCCATTTTATAATTAGTGTTACATAAAACATCTTGTTCCAACTAACTCCTAAAGTAATCAATTAGCAGACTCGTACTGAAGTTTGAAAACCTCCCCTCAAAACATCGTTATTTACATTTTTAACTTTCAGAATTGTATAACTAATGTAACCGAGTCTTAATTAGCAATTTAACGATGATGAAGCAAAAACTTTACGGGATTAAACTTATAAATTAGCTTTTAAATGCAACTTTTAATTATGTTCTGCTGAAAACTGGTACAAGACTGTTACATATTGTTAATTTAATTAGGACAACTAGTAATTTAGAATGCCAATGTAGACGGATTGTAAAAGCGAGTTAAGGGAAAACTACAGGAAATTGTATTTCGTTAGGAACGTTTCTTATTATAAAATTAGGAAGATATTGTGTTATTGTGGTTTTATATTCCCAGCTACAGTATAGCATATTTAGTAGAAAGTGTAGAGGCTGACCCCTAATTAGATATATGGTTGCTTAGCAATACTGTTATTAGACATTTAGTTGCTTATATATATTAAAAATATTTTACCAGGACTGCCTTACACAAACAAGTTCTCAACATTTCGCCTCTTTCTTAAAAAAAAATTGCTCCTAAGACAATTTAATAAATATATATATATATACTTCTATTTTTCGACTGATCTTCTCGTTTCATGGAATCACGAAACACATAAATTTATTTAACTACAGCCATTTTAAACTGTTCTTTGTATTATGACACATTAAATTTGATAGATATTAGCAGATATCAACTGTGCATTTAACAATGGCACTAACTCCATCTCTCTACTATTTCAACGAAGTTTGTAAAATGTGATTTTTATTTCATTACGAAATCCGTCACGGCAAAGTCACCAAGACAAGCGCAGCCTCCTATGTACAGTCATAGGAGTCATAGGACTGTACACTTATGTACAGTCTCGAGGCTCAGGAAGCGAGTTTACACTTATAAGGTTGTAAGATTTAGCCTGATCTCTGTCATTGACACGCGCTATTTAAGGCGGTCTCTAAGGCGGTTGGGGGGGGGGGGTGAGTGTAGTAGGCGGTCTCTAAGTGTAGTGGGGGGGGAAACACTGAGCTCAGTCTTGCAGTGAGTTTCGAACTGTGCGTTTCGAAGGTATTCGTGCTTTTCAAAAACATTAGTGTGTAGTGGAAGGTGAAAACATCAAGAAAAAAAACTGATGGGAGTTAAGTCTTTCACAGTCAATTTCACGAAATTATAAAATAATGTGTATCGTTTTATGAAACAATAAGCCGAGAACGGGGAACAAATATAAGTTTAAATACCAAATTTAATAAAAATCTCAACTATTACTAAAATGTTTTTGTAAACTAAACTGATTTGGGAGATCGTCGCTATTTTGAAATATATGATTTTTTTGGATACCAAGTAAATCTAATTGTTTGCAAATCTGAGCCTAAATACAACAAAACAGAATTGAAAAACTATTAATTTTTTGAAAATAGGCAGCAAGTTTGAAATTGCTGCCAACGTTTATCTAGTTGGAAAGTTTGTCCAATTGTTTGTAAATAAAACAAAGACAGCAAGACGAGACTGCAACAAGACAAACGTTGACAGTGCAATGGAACTGAGTCAATGTCTTTATCAGCAGTAGTTGTGACATTATTTCTTCTTACTGCAACCTCCCCTAACGCGCATTATAAAAGTCCAGGCTACACCTTACGTACTGTACGAGGCCCGTTAGGGCCTAGCCGACCTCATGAAAGTAGCCTAGTAATATGCACTGTAACCCTACTGGATATAACTATTTGATCTTCCAATACCATTTAACATTTCCTATAAGGCTCAAGAAGCGAAATATTATGCATTACATTTAGAAGACCTGCTTATATTACAATATTGATGGTACTGGGTAAGTACCATGCTGGCTTCCATCAACTTTTTGTGTAATACATTTAAGAGCTTTTATTTTTTTGTTTATATTGTTTACGGTTAAGCTATAGCTATAATGAAATTCTAATTTATTTCCTTGTGGATATCTTCTGAACAGATTATGACTATATGTTGAAATTTTGTTTAAAAAAAGAATAAGTTAATTTTAATGTAACAGCAGATATTTCTTGTTGAAATTCCATATTCTAGGATTAAAAAACCAATAAAGCTTAAAGTTTCAAAATATTTTAATAATATAAATGAGCTACGATTGTTTCGCCTTGCGGCATCATCGGACAACTGATCATCGGGGAGTTGCCAGATGATGCCGCAAGGCGAAACAATCGTAGCTCATCATTATGATCTTGTTCTTCGGGGTTCGACCCTTGAGAATGGACATCTGTAAAATGCCCGAAACGTCGGCTGTACTCAACGTGCAGACAATATTGACGCGGTCGAACCCCGAAGAACAAGATCATAATGATGTTTGTGACCGTGGAAGTCTATCGTTCAAAATTGTAGCTCATATTTATATTATTAAAATATTTGGAAACTTTAAGCTTTATTTCTTCATTTTATCCTAAAATATGTTAACATTATATATACATGTAATTACAAAATGACAGATTTCAAAATTCGAAAATGCTTTTACTATAAGTTTCACCTAAACGTTTTAATATGCCCCACAATACATAACTGTGTAAAGCTTTAAATCAGCAAAGAATGGTGTCTAAACGTAAATCGCCATACGATAAATAAAATCACGGCTGTTTTTTTACAGATTGGATGAGAAACTAAAGAAATATGCGTCAAACAATCTACCAGTTCCACCATACAGATACAGATAGATTTCACAATCACATGAAACATCACGTAAAACTTGAAGGAAGAGTCAGTTTTACGCTAAAAGGCTATCCTCGAAACCCGTACATAAAATAAAATCACAGAGTCGTAAACACAAGTTTTGGAAGGGCTGCGTAAAGTTTTAGTACCTTAACACAGGTGCCCTTAGCCCTTTGGGTTTATTCAATTACAGATTTTCAACCCTGTCTAAAGTTTAAATGGTGTTTTGTTTACTTTTTAAAAGCTTCGAGAGTTATAAGCGCTTACAAGGTGATCCAGGAAGATGTTCAACAAAGTTAAACATTTATTAAGAAAATAAATTACGTAAAACCTGCATCAAATCTATAGAAAAATCTGGGACATTAAAAACAGCTGGCAATAGATGTCATTGTAACATATGGTCATATATCGTATTACTTACCCATTATACGAAGTATAGGGTAGTTTGGTAGTCCAAAAAAATCGATCTAACATTGTTGACTCAACTTAACGTTTCATAATTTCAGGAAATAGAAAAATTGATTTTCGACATGAAACCCGACCGTCGTCGTTGTCGGAAGATGAAATTTGGCAGAGGTTAAACTGTGCTCATTTCAAACCTTATTGAAATTCAGAAAAATATAATTTAAAATGCCAAGATGACTGTTATTTATAAAAGAGTGTTTTGTTCATTATCTTCCGTTATTACTCTGTATATAATGGTACCGGCCCCTACCCTCTACGAAGACAAAAAGTTAAATGGAGGGATCTAATCCAAGACAAGATGTAGATACAGCTAGGCTCCCTCAGGATTACCAAGCCCGTACCAATTATAATAGAGCCCTTAAGGGTTTTCTTAACCTAATGTCTTTTATAAATACATATTGAGCTTGACGTGTGAGATAATATTAGATAGAAAACAACTCGAACACAAGATCTGACAAAAATTACGTTTACTTAATCAAACGCGTTTCAACGACATAGTCGCCATTCTCAGTGTTACATGAGCTACAGTAATTAAACTATAACTGAACACTGTCTTCGATTTGTTTAGTAAATTTGTTATTGGTGGGTATTTTTATCTTCATAAATTTCGTAAATACTTTTCGTTTTCTACACATACTTAAAAACCAAACATCATTAGATAATAATCTAACTTTTAACTTTAAATTATGTAGCAGATTCAGCTCTAATTACTTGAGTGTCATATTTATAAATAAATATTGAGCTTGACTTATGAGATAATATTAGATAGAACGTAAACTCGAACACAAGATCTCACAAAAATTATGTTTACTTAATCAAACGCGTTTCAACGACAAAGTCGCCATCCTCAGTGATACATGAGCTACAATAACTAAACTATAACTTAATGTTTTTCATACAGGGAACATAACATGGCGATACGTAAGGAAACAGTCAACATAATATGGCGATACGTAAGAAAGCAGGCAACATAACATGGCGACAAGTAAGAAAGCAGGCAACATAACATGGCGATACTTAGAAAGCAGGCAACATAACATGGCGATACGTAAGAAAACAGGCAACATCACATGGCGATACGTAAGAAAGCAAGCAACATAACATGGCGATACGTAAGAAAGTAGGCAACATAACATGGCGACAAGTAAGAAAGCAGGCAACATAACATGGCGATACGTAAGAAAGTAGGCAACATAACATGACGATACTTAAGAAAGTAGGCAACATAACATGGCAATACGTAAGATGGCAGGCAACATAACATGGCGATACGTAAGAAAACAGGCAACATAACATGGCGATACGTAAGAAAGCAAGCAACATAACATGGCGATACGTAAGAAAGCAGGCAACATAACATGGCGACAAGTAAGAAAGCAGGCAACATAACGTGGCGATACGTAAGAGAGTAGGCAACAAAACATGGCGATACGTAAGAAAACAGGCAACATAATATGGCGATACGTAAGAAAGCAGGCAACATAACATGGCGATACGTAAGAAAGTAGACAACATAACATGGCGATAAATAAGAAAGTAGGCAACATAACATGGCGATACGTAGGAAAGCAGGCAACATAACATGGCGATACGTAAGAAAGCAGGCAACATAACAAGGCGATACGTAAGAAAGTAGGCAACATAACATGGCGATACGTAAGAAAGCAGGCAACATAACATGGCGATACGTGAGAAAGCAGGCAACATAACATGACAATAAGTAAGAAAGCAGGCAACATAATATGGCGATACGTAAGAAAGCAGGCAACATAACATGACAATAAGTAAGAAAGCAGGCAACATAACATGACGATACTTAAGAAAGCAGGCAACATAACATGGCGATACGTAAGAAAGTAGGCAACATAACATGGCAATACGTAAGATAGCAGGCAACATAACATGACGATACTTAAGAAAGCAGGCAACATAACATGGCGATACGTAAGAAAGTAGGCAACATAACATGGCAATACGTAAGATAGCAGGCAACATAACATGACGATACTTAAGAAAGCAGGCAACATAACATGGCGATACGTAAGAAAGCAGGCAACATAACATGGCGACAAGTAAGTAAGCAGGCAACATAACATGGCGATACGTAAGAAAGCAGGCAACATAACATGGTGATACGTACATTAGGATAATATTAAACAAACAAAGCCTAGTATTAAACATAATAATATAAAATAAATAATAAACATAATATTAAACATTCTTTGTTTACGAATGTTTAATTTAAATTTAAGGTACGTAGTTAAAAATATAACGAATGTTAATTTATTATTAGGATCGTAACCACAATTAAGTTCTGGTTTAAAGGTTTTAATTAACCGAGTGTAAAACCACGAGGGAAGGCAAAGTCTGTGTCTGAGATTTACTTCGTTTATTGCTGTGAAGCTGTGGTAGAAATCAAATGTACTCAGAGCCGTATGTAATGCTGTTAGAGGTGGCAATTTGTTTATACATATCCAAACTATCAATTGTTAGAAACATAAAATAATACTACCTTATTATAATTTTTATTTTATTACTACTGCTTTGATATTGTATTCTTGTACATTGAATAGCATCGTCAATGGTCAATAATATAAATAGCATAACACAATACTTTACTGTAACTAAACATAATATATATCAAAAAATAATAATATAACAATAAAAATTGCATCATGATTTACAACTAAATAACACAATGAATATAATACATTGTTAAACTTTAAATCAACAATTAAACAATAATAAATAACAAAGCACAACAAACCATAAATACAATTTACAATATCGATGGCTAAGAACTAAATAACAAAATAAGTTGCACACTAAACTTTAAATGAACTTGGTTTGCAGTATCCAAGTCACATATAATTATGTCCCAGTTTTTCATATTTATGTCACTGCAAAAAGATCGTCGTACATTAAAACTCTGATAACGGTCGTCTGTTTAATATCACGTGACTATACGTAGGTAATATTCAACTATTTAAATTGATAATTCGTCAATAATAATCACAATCCTTTAAAATGTTAAAATTTCTTATCTTGTTCTCTAAAGCCAACAGACCTTTCATAACATAAAATAAATACCCCTACCAATCGAATGCTAAACATGAAAGTGAGGTATCTAACCAAACATAACAAACCCTTTCCATCCCAACTTATTCCGCATTATTTAAAAAAAATATTCCTTACACTTGGACAATCAACTGTAAGAAGGGTTTCAAGCCAAATGAAGGTTATTCAGTGTTGCCAACATAACACTAACAAACTATCGTATCAATCCATGATATAATTTCATATTATTGGGATGTATGATGTATTGATAAGTCTGATAAACTTATATTTAAGTAATGATACGAAAATAGATCATGTGACTGGAAAGATGTAGATCCAGCAAGGCAGGCTCCCTCGGGATTGCTACACCCATACTCAGCCCCCCCGTGAGTTCTTTATGAAATAAATCAATAGCCATTATAAATAAAGTAAATTATTTAAAATGTCTTCAGCTACTCTTCACAGAGAGGCCACATCGTTTAAAGGGTTATCATTGATTTATTTTACTTTCTAATATGCAAGAACTTCTGCTTATAGATTTTTATGATGTAACCGCTTTAAAGGTTTGACTTTAGGAACATGATCTGTCTGTCTACTGAACTGCTTAAACTGATTTTGATATATTTATAATCTCAAAATAGTCTTGTATTTTTCTTTTTTTTTTTTTTAGATAACTGAAAATGTGGTGGTAGCAGCTATAAATTCAAAACTTTATTCTTGCAGTCTTGGGTTAGTTCCTTGTCTTATTTTTCTATCCTGTTTCTCTTGACAAACTCTTGTTCTCTTTCAACCCTGACACTATTAGGGTATTCGAGAAGCAGTGGTCGTTATTTTATGTTATTTTCCCCTTTTTTTACGACGATGATGAGAAACACTAAATTTAGATTTTCTCAAAATCGACTCTATCGATTTTTATCAAACATTGATTACATATATATTCAAAATCACCGAAACAAAACTTATAGGTCGCAAATTCTTAGTTACACCGTCCAAAACTTCAAATATCTCAAAATCAATAAAAGCAAAATTTGTGAATATTTATGGCTCAAACCAATGTGCTAAACCGTGTGAAAAAAATTGAAACATTTCGAGAGAATATAAGAAAATCATTTTGATTTATTTTAGTATTTTCCGAATTATTCGTTCACTGAAATCGGGAGGCCATTTGATAATGTTAGTTTCAGAAAATTGGACAAAACTGGTGTATTTTGTGTTTTCGTTTACAAAGATATACAACCTCCTAAGATAACCTCCTGGTTAATTCTCACTCAAAATTATTGCACAAAATTTGTACAATGCATTTGCAAAGTTTATTTAAAATATTATATTTTTCTGTTTATTTGTTTATTTAGGTATAGTGTTTTTTTCCCATTTCTAATTAAGCATTGAGATAATTCTGTGATACGTACAAAAATCGACTTCCAATTTTTTAACATTATATCTGATTTGAATTACCCTGAGTACAAAAAAATGTTTTTTTTTGGAATAATATGTCTCTCGTCTATAGTATTTGCACTGTTCTATAGCCCAAACGCACGGACCGATTTTAGTCAAACTTTGTTCGTGTGTAAATGTTCGCTTTGTCTCAAAAATATTTTTTCGATAACTAACAATTTGGGATTAGTTTCCATACGAAAATATCCTAAATATGAGCTCTAACAAATTTCTTTAAGTTTTTACTCTAATGACCCAAACAAAACATATTGGTCGCTTATCTCTAATTAGGGGGGAAAACCCCTGTCATGGGAGTGTTATAAAAACGTAGTTTTTCAAAATCGGTTATACAGATTTCGTTCAATTTTTAGTGGTATTAACGATCGTAAAATTTTAATGCAATTCGAAAAAAACATATCACAGTTCACGAACAATGGGGAAAAACCAAAATAAACCACGAGCAGTATTTACTCTGTGAACACGTTATGGTATAACCAAAACAATTATAGGCTTATTAAAATATATTTAAAAACAATTTATGGTGTTAAGTTAGTAAAAGAGTTTGACCAATGTTTTTGCACGATTTATTTTATGAAGTATTGTGCTTTTTTTCTGGTTTAAAGCTATAGATGATGATTGGCGGTACATAAATCTGATTACTCTATTCGTACAATTTGGAATAGTAAACAAACAAAATTAATAAAATGTATTAAACACAAATGATGACTGATGATCAAATACCAGTAATAAACATTACTCGGCACGCAAACATCTATATTCACTGTCATGATAGAACCCGAATTTCGTTTGTTGTGGTTATTGTATCCGGCCGTTTTAATGACTTCGGCCTCGATATTAATATGGAGATCAACCACGTTGATCGTAGGACCTTCAGATAAGAAGTAATTATCTGTGGCCATTTTGAAAATTTCTATATCATTTGTTTGTAGTAAGAATTGTATTTAAGGAATAGTAAAAGATAGCCTACAACAGAGACGGATATTCGTGTTCAGAGAAATGATCACCTCGGTTGCGACCTGAGATTATAGTGGTCGAGTTCTTGGTTGTGATCTGGGTACCGATTGGGGCTCATCACCGAAGATTCAAGGACACGTACCAAAATGTTCGGCAAGCAATTTTTAATCTGGAGTGAAGGTAATTTTATCAATTAGGTTTTAAAATGGTAATTTTTTTTATTTTACAGCACAAAACAAAAGTTATGAACAAAAATAAATTAATTATTAAATTACAAAACAATGAGTACTACGTTATTCGTCTATTCAATTACTTCTTATATAACATCAATGTTTACATATCCCTATACTAAACAGTTATTTACAATCGATTTTTTTAAAACCTGTTTTCTAGAAACAGGTACATTTAATAAAGATCATGCTAAATTTCGAGTCAAAACTTTTGAAATACAACCTAAATTAACACTCAATTATTGAAAAACGAAGTTTGTAGAAATAAACGAAAAAAGAATTTTAAATTAAAAGCACTTGAGGTAATTACAATTAAGGTTATTCTGGGTTTAAAATTATTTGATAATGATGGATTGTTCATATTATAAATGTGGTTTAATCGAGTATTTACCATCTTTCGTGTATATAAAAAGTAATACACAACTTTCGGTAGGATAACCAACTCCCGTTATCAAGTGATAAAAGTTCTTATTCATTCACGATTATTTTAACATGCAAAGATATAAGAAACATAATTTTTATCCCAATCTATCGCTTAGTTTACGAATAAATTAGTAAACTTCGTATACAGGTCTAGTAAAAGCGAATACATAACATATATCAGCTTCTATTTGAAATATTCGAAGACTTGTCTTTAAAATTTTCGTATATCATCAACGTATGTAAATAAACGTAGAAAAGAACATAAAATAAAGCCCCTAACTCTCGAATATCCTAATAGTGTCAGAACAATAGTTGATCAAGAAAGCCCTGATAGGAAAGATAATAGAGATGAAATTAACCCAAGCCCATAAGAAAAAAGGTGTATATCCAGGTAGACAATATCGGGATTAACTCGGGATACTATATAGTAAACCTTGGAGAGATGAAACAAAACTATCGTAATAAAACAGTCTTAATTTTTATTCAAAGTTCTGAAAATGAAAACGCATTACAAAAAATAAACTTTACTAAAACGCAATTTTTAAATTTTATCACTTTTCGCTTTGCAAAGTACCTTAGAAAATATTATAATTTAGCAAGTGTTTCTTAAATACCCTTGTAAATCGTTTTAAAACGCATCGTGCTCTATAAGGTTTTTCATAAACAAAATACACAGTTAAGGCTAAGAAAATATTATAATAATATGATGCTTTAGAAAAATTATTTAAAAATAAATTTATCGTACTTGTGACAGAAGAGTAGACAATTATTTTCTGAAGTACAAGAAAGACGGATGTCTTGGAATAAAAAACGTCAAAAGTTACTCAAACAAATCACTTGAAACGATTATTATACAAAGATATATCTCTTGGTTAATAGTTAAAATTCTCTCAGTCAAAATGATTTCAAATATCTGTGAATTCGTTCAGAGAGAAGAAACGGATTCACATTTGCATATATGTAAAGTATATCGAGAATATGATGGATGTAAATAATCCAGACAAGAAAAATGAGAAATGAATTCAAGTGAATTTAATTTCTGTCTACATAAATCTAGTTGTGAGAAGATCTATTATTGACAAGTTGCATGTTTGCGTATTTTTAATGTAGAATCTCTACTTATTGCGATCTAAAAGTCGACACGTGGACTATTAAATGTTAACTGATTCTACCAATGGAGGAATATCCACTCTTTACACTCCCTCATATTTCTAGTATAGTGATGGGTAAAAAAATTTCTGTTGTCAGTTGTATGTATTTTTAAATTCTTCTTCTTCTTTTCTGGATAATATTTTTATTTTTTACACGTTAGATTAATAAAGATGAGCAACACGGACAATGCAAAGCCAACAACCTGTTCCCAAACTAGCTCTATAACGGTTTACTAGTCCAAACTGCGGCGAAATACTCAACATAAGCCAACTGAACTACGCCGCTCTCCAAGTATTTAAATAAGCAACCCATCCTAATATAATCTATTTTAATGCACAAATGAGCTGCAATCTAGAGCAAGAAGTAGAGTTGTGCAGCGTAAATGTATCTAATTTTAAAACATAAAGGCACTGTATTGTATTTTCTATAATTTTAACCAGGTGTTAAGCCTAGATTCGAATTGGTTTAGAGTTACACGAAAGGACGTTCAGTTGAAACAAATCTTTTCGATAAGAGCGTAAACGTGTTGAACACAGACCTGGTATATTTTTGTTGTCGCCAATCTTCTGAAAAATTACCTCTAGTAAGGGTTTATCTTTAAATAACTGTTCAAGAACTGGCATGTCAAAGCGTAAAGAGTGTTGGAAAATTGTTCAAAACGTGTTTAAATGCGATGAAGTGAGTGCAAGGAGAGTTCAACTCCTGAAATCGGAGCAGAGAAAGGCGTTTAGTGGTTGTAACTCCATGTTTGCAACGATACGAAAGAGAAGTAGCGATTTTTTTTTTACTCAGTTGTGATCTAAGTTGAGTCATGAGTGAACTAGTTCTAGAAATTGAAAAGAACAAACATGTTAATTCACAACAACAGTAATTCGCTAGATAAAATAAAAGCAAAAACAATGTGTTCCATTGCATCCATTGTGTCCCAGAGTTCAAAGCGTGTTCTTAAGTAGAATTTTTCATTTCTCAAAAAAACCATCAGTGATATTCTACAATTCTGACTAAAAAGTGGAAAACGATTATTTAAAGCGCAGGAAATGATAGGATCCCATTCATTGCGAGTGCAATTCTAGAGACAACGCTGGCATTCACGCAAACAATGTTCAGAAAAATTAGAATGGCATGTACGCCTGATCTCCCGACGTTACTGGGTTCCATTTAATTTCTATGTATTGGGACAATGTAGGAATTTTTAGAAGGCAAGGGATAGAAAATATCTGCTGTGCAAAGTTGAAAAGACAAACAGAAATTATTTATTTTTTAAAACGGAACTTAAAGGCTAAATTAAAATTGTCTGAATCTAATGTAGACCCAGTTCAGTCCTTTTGAAAGTAAAGTGATCAAGTTGACGAGAGAAGGATCTTCAACTAGATTCACAGAATCTGCCAGCAGATAAAGTTTCGCTGTCAGGTAAAACATCAATAAGTGGATGAAATCAAAAGTCCAGTAAAGATGTAACAGTCTTGTAAACATGACGACGAACGTAGTCATGGCTAGATGAGATGGGATCTCACTGAATCTGAGGAAGGAAAGATAAGAAAATCTAGATTCGCTTAACGAGATACTGTGGTTGTAATTGCATACTGTGAGATACAGTGATTGAGATAGGCTACTGTATTGCATGACGACTCTGTGGGTAGAATATAAGGGGCGAACATTAAAATTGAATAACATATAATCTTTGACAGTGTGGCTCATGTTGGCAAGAGGGGAAAGCTGTGCAGTTTAATCTCCTCCTGATTAATCACACGAGGAACTTAGTGAACTATTGAAACTCGTTGAAGGAATAAACCTGCTAAATTATGGGGGTTCAGTTACACATATATGTCAAAACCCACCGACTGATCACGAAATCTCTGAATCTAAGAAGCTTACAACTATGAATGTGTTAACATGGTTTGGGGTAGATCTGTAGACGCGTACTAAGAAAGGGTTTTGAAAATGCTCCACTCCAAAGATGTTTCTTACCCCTAAAGCATATACCTGGATCCAAGAAGCCTAGAGTTATGAATTATTTAACATGCTTTGGGGTATGTCTGAAGACGCGTACTAAGAAAGGGTTTTGAAAAAGTACCACTACCGAGAGTGTTTTTTACCCCAAAACAAGTATCTTATATTTGTTACTTATGGAAGGATTTTGATCAAAATTGGTGTGTTGCTGTATTTGGGCATAATTTATATCCATAGCACCACCATTAGGATGGTGCTAAAAAAATAAAATGTCTTTATAAAACTATCTCAACTATCCCCAAGTGAAACTGGGGTCATTAGCTAGTCCTCAATAAAGTTTAATTCTTTTTTCCAATCTAAGATGTAACGATAATACTATACTGAAAAAAGTATTATGCATGCAGTTGGCCAATATCTATGCACATTGTTTTGAAAACAAGACAACTCTAGTGTAATTGCTAGTAATTTATCTTTGTTTGGCGACATTGACCTCTTTTTGTTTATCAATACTTCACTGAAACATTACGTCCTGTTTCTCACCGTCAATAGACATGCAACAGTAGTTTACAACGTATATTCTTCTTCGTTGGAAAATGAAGATAGAAAACGTAAACACAAAGTTTCAATAAATAATCACTAGAACCTTGCAATTCTCTCAAACATTTAATTGAAGAATTTGGATACTGGTCCAACCAGGTTATTCTATGTAAGGATGAAGAAATTCATAATACCAGGAAGAAATTGTTTAATTGAATCGACTGCAATCTTACCACTTTCTTATTGAAAAGTAAAAAAAAACTGATGTAATAAATGTTAATTAGTATTTGAACTGTTATTTGTACAAAATACAAATTTTAAATATTACTTAATTTTTATAAATGTTGGGAAGGAAAACTCTCTTTAATCTATGTAGTTGAAATAAGTTATAGTCGTAATGATTTTCTAACATCTACGTATTATAAATTGGAGGTTTATTTTTCGAAATTTGTAGTTAATATTTTTTGTATGCGAAAAACCTCGCACCCATCATCGTCGACTTAAAAAAATGGTGTAAAAATAAACCCCTCGTCCTCTAATATTCTAAAGACCATATCTAGATGGTTGGAAGAGAATAAGAATTGGTCAAACAGACCGGATAGGAAATATGAAAGAGAGGGAACTACCCAAGGTTATATGAAAAAACGTAGATACAACTCCGGTACTTCGGGGTTGCCGCAACAATACTCACTATAAGTGAGCATCTCAGGAGCATACATGTCAAAAACTAAAAGTAAAGTTCTCATTACTTGCTTGCAAGCAATCTTCTACTCACTATAACATAGAACATTGCTTCGTTCTCCTGTTTATATTTATCGTAATGCATCAAAGTGAGGGCAAGGTGTGTTCCACTTTCTTGGTATCTGAGTATATGAAATAGTGTTTAATGATTGTTCCTCTACTTCTGCGAGCAATGCAAAAGAGAAGGGACAGACTAGGACGAGTACACTATGTAAATTGAATGTGTAAGGAAACGATGCAAACACAGCAACTCTCTTTATACAAGTTAATAATAAACATTTTTTTAAAGATAAAAATATCATGTAGTGTATATAAGGATTCAAAGAGTGTATATATAGAAACTTAATTCATTAATAAAAAAATAATATCATCAGGAAAAAAGTAAAAAACGGGACTTTACTTAACACTAAAATAGCTGGAAATGTTTTTGTTTTTTCCAACTATCGTCAAAACACAATTATAATCGAGACGGGGGCACTTGAGATCAAAAGTGGTGGGGGTAACCACGTTACTTAAGCCCCGCCCTTAACCCCTTCCCTCCGCCCTTGCCCCGCCCCTTACCTCCACCACTTTTGATCTCAAGTGCCCCCGCCTCTACTATTATATAATTTTCTTGTTATTTTGAGGGGGATAACACCTTTATACCGTACCTAATTTCATCAATTTTGCATGAACTTAAACAAAATTAGCTGAATTAACATAATGAGAAATAAATAAAAAAACTGTTTGAGCTGAAGGCACAAGAACGATTTTAACATTAAGTGATATGAACATGTTGATGGAATGAAAGAAGGATAAATCCTCAAAGAAGTTTTAGAAACAAAATCTATTGATAAAAGAAGTAGATGACAACCATACAGACCTTGTATAAATGCGATAGTGAAGCACGGATAGAAAAGGGAAAAAAATGAACGAATAAAAATGACAATGTGATTCTTTTCAAGCGCCTCTGGCACAAGAGAAGAAAGAAGTAAAAGACAATCAGCTGCAAAAGACAACTAAAACCTTTGAAACGTAAATTAATAGTTTTAAGAAACTTGGAACATGAGATTTAATTTAATGTTGTATGTAAACATATTTCTTTTCTTTGTTATTAGACGAAAGAAGCGAGGTACTAAAACTAGGTGTGTGTGTCTAGAGGTACTAAACACGTGTACAAATAAATTTATAATGTAGGAATAAGGCTCTTGAAATACACAAATATTTGTAGAAAGTTTTAAAAAACGGAATTCCAAACAGTTCCTTCACGGTTTCAAAAATTAACGCGGGTGGTCCGATTAGAAATGCCAAAACACGCTTCGAAGTAATAAATATCATGATGTAAACTATGCAAAACGAGTAATCATATTAATAAATAAATAAAACAACAATCAAAGAGAGAAAAAAAGAAATTGAACTGTTTTTTTTTAAACTTCCCCATGAGAAGATAACCAAATCAAGGATAGACTTGTCTAAAACCTGATTTAACATTCTAATAACTTGTACATATGCAACAATGTAAATTATAATAAACATAAACAGTAGTCTGATTGTTTACGCTTCCAACGATTTAGGTCACCGGCCACTGAAGCCCATCAGTCGATGGGAGTATTATTTATCGGTTAAGAGTTAGAATTCCCATCTTTACACACATCGATGGTACAGCTACCACTGTACGGTAATTCAAATGAATGATAAATCACATCACAATGCAATGATTGTGATCTACTGTTCAATAAACCGTTATTTAAATTTCTCTAAACAAATTCTCGTTCATATTTTCAACTCGTAAACTACCTTGCACGTAAATGTATCACATCAGGTATTCAAGTATCGTTCGAGTAAAAGTGTTTTATGGTGGAGCTTAAGTTGTTATAAAACAATTGGTGCATTGTGAGAGATGATATAGAGCTCAGAACAGCCCGTTTCTATTCATAATTTATAGAGGTAATATCTTGCAATTAAACACAGTTGAAAATTTTGCTTTTGAAATTGTTGTTCTTTAAAATTACTATATGTTATTTAATAGTTGACGTGAAATTACATAACAAATTATAATAAAGTTATGAAGAGTGATTAAAATTGCACAGCAACACTTCGGGTACTGAGTCTAGAAGTAAAATAATAAAACGGATCTTCTATGTACAAACCGCTATGAAAAAAGCGAAATATTTCGCCCCGATTTCTGCTCTGAATATATTAGGGAGTAAACTTGGTGGTAAATATCTTTTTATTTTAATATGTAAATAAATAATTTGAATAAAATAATAGGTGCCAGGAAAGTATCTCTAGTAATTTTATGAGAAAAGTGGTGTAAAATACAACGAAACTGATGTAGTCTGGGAGGTTGAGGTTTAGGCTGGTTGCACTTTCGGGAGGATATATACTAAGGTTCGGACAGGATTGTCCACCCGGCAGGGTCTAGGGGTTGCACTTTCGGGGGGTATATACTAAGTTTCGGACAGGATGGTCGACCCGGCAGGGTCTAGGGGTTGCACTTTCGAGAGGGTATATACTAAGGTTCGGACAGAATGGTCGACCCAGCAGGGTCTAGGGGTTGCACTTTCGCGAGGGTATATATACTAAGGTTCGAACAGGATGGTCGACCCGGCAGGGTCTATGGGTTTTGTATTGGGGAATGGTGAGGACGGGTTGCGACACGTTATTGGCCCTGAAAGGAGGTATGACCTTTTTGTAGACCCTACAAAGGACCATCCGGTCGAAAGTTTCTAGAGCACCACGTGTGGTTGGATAGTTTGACTGGTCGGATGGGTATAAATATGAGTTTGGGGAAGATGTAGGCGATTTCGGTGGAAATCCTTTTGCTGCGGGGTTGCCTCCTTGACTTCCGGCGGGCGATTCGCCGCTCCACGTTGGTCTTTAGCATCGATAGGATGTCAACCCACGACCGCCAACGCCAAAGTACCTTCAATTTCCTTTTTAAGAAACAATGTGTATGAACAGGTTGCTGCCGATGCAAGGATTTCTTTGATAAATTCTTGCAGCTCGTGTATGCCCGGTTAAAATTTTAAAAAAATAATAATAAGTGTCTAATCTAAAAACAATTTATTAATCTACATTTTCAACTCTGGAATTCCATAAAATTATTTTGAAGACAAACATTCTGAAAATCAAATTTTTAACTAACACAACACTTTCCCTATATCAGAAAGTAGATGAATATAAACGACTGAATATCATGGCAGAAGTGTACATATTAAGAGAAGAGTTACGTCTCGATTTATCTCTTGACAGCCGCTGTCAATGTTAAAGTGTTCTTTTATGTTTTGGTGACAAATAGGCGTACTTTGGGGACAGATTTAGTATAGGTCTAACAGTTGACAGGCAATCTAATGATGTCATTATAGTGTAGTGAAGATTTACCGCTTTGTCTATCAATAAACGGTAAACAAAAATATCGATTTTGACTTCACATGATTTAAAATGAAAATAAAACCAGGAACAAAATTTTTCACACATAATACGTTTATTAAATCAAATGAGTTTCAGCGACTGTGTCGCCATCTTCAGTAATACTGTTGTTTGATTATTTTATTATTGAAGATGGCGACATTGTTGTTGAAACGCGTTTGATTAATTAGACCTTATTATTTGTGAGACGTTGTGTTAAAGTTTTAATTTAACGGTAAAAGAAATCATTGCATTAACTTTCTCATAGACAAAAATATTTGAAAAACTATATATTTTATTTAAAGAGATGTGCCTAACGCACGTATATAATTTGAGTTTTTAATGATAGAGAGGTTTATTTTTATTTTTTTAAACTACTCTTGAACTATCATTGGGGGCCCGTAGCTCAGTTGGTTTAGATACGCGTTCATCTCGTCGCAGTTTGGATTAGTAAATCAAATTTCTTAATTTCTAAAAAAAATTCAATCTAGTGAACGGCAGTTAATATTCGTTTTTAAGATTAACTCTAAGGATGTAAATTTTATTTAAATTCTACTTGGCACTTCGTTTAAGTCTTAAATCTTCATACATTACAAAGATTTCATCGAAATTACTTAAGTACATTTCGAGATATTTAACATCAAAAGTCGAGATTATTGCATCACTTTCACTTTTTAACAGAAAACTACTGTTTATTTTGTGATTATTTAAACTGGAAGCTAACTTAATTCAAATTCTATTTGAGGGAAATAGCGTTAAATACGTTTTTATTACATCAGTAGAGACTTCATTTGATCAAAATTTCATTACAATCTTTATAGGCGACTTTGAAAAATTACTTGTATGTATTAATCTTATCGTAGGTACTCCAAAATTATCAACTGCAATAAAAATTTGTTAAAATGACGGATTGACCTAAATATACAAAAAAAAAATGATTTAAAAAAATGTTCCAACAATGTAGGACAGCTAGTCGACAGACAGAAATCAACCAAAAAACGTCTCTGCATTCAAAATGAATATTTCTGTGACAAACTTAAACACACAATACATACAATAAATAACGATTAAAACACATTTCTTACCGTTTCTTAGGTTTGCCTCTTTGCCAACGTTGAGGAACGAGTTTCTGCAAGACCATCCTCTCAGGACCGTAGATGTCAGATATCCGATACTCAGGATTAACCGACCCTAACACTCCGCACGCTAACTGTACCAAAGCAGGCATTTTCCATTCTATATCTTGCGATCACTTCCTTCAACGTTATTCTTTATTTGTATCAGAAATGTCAATGCTTCTGTAGACTCATTTTCGAAACACATAAACTAGGAATCTAAATTAAGAAATAAAATAGTTTTTTCTGATATCGGATATACAAGCAAATTTTACCAAGTAAAAAAGTCATTTCATAAATTATATTTTGCAGGATAATAAAATCATTTATTTAATTAGGTAATATAACTTTTTTTTAAGAAAGATAAGTTTGAAAATATTACATAATAAAAGCCATGGTTTGACACCGGAACTCTGTTTACACCTGACTGCACTTTTATAAAAATATTTCTTTTAATTCGACTACAAGTAATATTTAATGAATAAAATATAAATTAAAACTTTTGGACCTTTCAAACGGCAAAAGTAGTGGCTACCAGTATCGGTGGACAGTACTGACAGCTTGTTCACTTGTCGATCAGTGGTTGGGATATAAATCACAAGTAAAATACTTCAGTAACTACAGTGAAAAGTGGTGTTTTAGTAACTATTTTAACGACTTACATTGATAAAGATTTGTATGACGGTATAGGTGAGGTGGTAGTGTAATGTAAAGTGAACAAAACGTGGTTAAAAAAGAAGCAGCCAGCATGCCAGTTATTCCATAACAATTCATGATGTTGAAAAAAAATTTTAAACAAACTATACCATGTAAATTTTAGATTTGTCTTTTTCATTACTTTTTCATATTTCTGAACACAAGTCAAACTTGAAGACGCTACCACAATGAGCAACATATAGGCTAAACCTAGAAGTTTTAGTGGCAGCAAATCCTCGTACTGTTTAGATAAGAACAATTCAGCCAACCATTAGATCAAGTTACCACTATTATCGTCTTTGCGCGCCAGAAACATGTTTTACTCTTCTGTCGCCAATACGGTCATGGCGATCCCGAGGGACATAGATGCATATACACCATTTTTCATGTGTCTTTCTTCTTTCCTATCGGGTCTCTCTTGAGCAATTCTGGTTGTCTCTCGATCCTGGCGCTTTTAGAGCATTCGAAAGATAAGGTGTTGATTTTATTTTATTGTATGTTCTTTTCTTCATTTCTTAATAAGGCGATGATGACCAAGAGGTTTTTACCCTTTAAAGAACAAGATTAACAATGCGACAAAAGAGAGGAAACATATGTTCACGCAGACTTTTGTAGACAGGAGGAGAATTATTTAGAAAGTCTTCCACTACTACCGGACAATGCATTCCTTGTTTATAGGCTCACCCTTTTTCGTTAAGGATATAAAGAAGGGAAAATAAATTGCCGCGAGGAGTAGGAAAGAAAAAAAAATGTTTGAAGCATGTAGTAAGACACGACAATTTTCAAAAGGATAATTGTGAAGGAAATGAGTTGTGACCACCATAAGGAAACGATTAACAATAAAAACCTAAGGAAAACCACCTACTGAGTTGGATATCTTTCATATTATAACACGAAGAAGATCACAGACGACCGGAAGATGTGGCGACACCGACTATGTCTGGCGTCAAGGAGAAATGATATTAAAAAGGACGATAATAAAATGGCATACAAAACTTATTTCAGAAAACTGAATACGACAAATCTTAAAAATTGAGTTTATTTTAATGTAACAATAAAAAAATTAATACTTTTTTTTTCTCGTGGTTTATAAGCGAGTTAAGTTTCTCTCCTGTAAGTTTATAACTCGAGAACCGCTGATGCTATGTAGGTGTGATATCGCGTCAGGTTTCAGTGTTTGTTTGATTTAAATTGATTTAGTAGTCCAAGTTATAACAATCATTATCTGCGTTGGTAAACGAAGACGAGAAGTTTCGGCATATTTTACGCGTTTTTAAAATGTTTTCAATTACAACATGCATTGTCTCACTGATAAAGTTGAAACTTAATATTTTTGTGAAATAGGAGCAATAATTTTCCTGGTATAACAATTTGTTTACTATTCAAAATTAGGAACTACAAAATCGTTAACATAGTTGATGCATTTTGTAAATTTTCAATGATGACATGTTTTGTCACTGGCAGAGTTGGTATATGATTAAACGGTATTGGAACTAAAAACTTATTTTTTTTTTAAATCGGTGCAATAATTTAAGTTTTTACAATGTATTGCTAACGATTAAGTGGATATCTATATTATCCGGTATAGATTTGATATTTCAACAACAACATAAATTTTAAAAATAACAAAATAGGTACATAATTAAAAGTTATTTCGAATTTAAAATATTATTAAAATCACTTGACAGGTTTCAAAGATATAAATAGTTTTCAATCACCAGTTACAATTTTCACGAAATACATAAACAATAACGTAGATGCATTCGAAGACTAAAACTCTTAATATATTTCGTAATGTAATATTTGCCCTGTCAACAGATAGACACGCATTGGCCCACATAGTACAGCTAAATATTACTCTATTTGGTTTCCCTGACAACGCACATTTTAGTTTGGTTTGTAATATTAGAACATTATTAGGAATATTAAATAATGGCTAAATTGCATACATTAGCATGTATCAGTTAGGCGGATATGTAGTGGAAAGTTAGAATTTTTTAATTATACTCTGTATTTTTTGTTTCTGACAAATACGTAGTATAGAGAAAGATATGTAATTAGTCAAAACATCGATTTTGAGAGTTTTGTGGATATATCTGTCTTGAGGTCTCCAAAGGTCAATAAAGTGTTTTGGAGGAATAATGTCTGTCGTCTGTGCAATATTCTACAGCAAAAACGAGTGGACCAATTATTTGGTATGTGGGTATTTTGATTATATCTCTGAACCTTTTTTACATTTGAAAATAACTTACATTTTGGAGGATTGTGCCGTAAAAAAAAAAGAAAAAAAGATTTTATAAAAAACCTTTATACCGATTTTGATCAAATTATGCTCAAATATAGCCTCAAAGGACTAAAAAAAACAATATTCGTCCCTATTTTTCTATAAAAAAATTAAAAAATGTTATTCATAAAAAAAAAACACACAAAATAATAATTTCTTAAAATCAGCTATACCGATTTCTTTAAAATTGTAGTAAAATGTGATATATTGGAAGTAAATAAACTTAACGGCTCATGAACAATTGGCAAAAAAAGACATTAAAAGACTTTAATGAAATACCGATTTACTGTGAGGACGCGTTTATGACACAAGAAAGTTTAGACCCGTATTTAAATATTTTAATCTTTTTTTTTCAAAGATTTTTGAAAGATTTTTTTTTTTTCATGGTTCTTTTTCACTATTTGATTGAAAACTTCCGGACTGATATTTTAAGTAACGAATAAGTAATGGTTAGTTTTCATTCGATTTTTGATGAGTGAAAAAGTTTGCGCTACATTTTTGCACAGTTTATTAACTAATCTTGTTCTTCTTGTAGTCTAACTGTTATTTCTTTATTTTTTTAATTTATACAGAGTATTTCAAATGTATTGAAATATTAGTGAGAAATGGTATGAAATAGACAAAAGTTAAACTCACTAATTTCCTTGCGAAGAACTTGGAGAAAATATTTGTTTCCAATTTGTGTGCTTTAATGGGACAATATTGGGAAATAGGGGTTGGTTTTTACATATTTTCAAATACAAACAAACTTAGGTCAAGTTATACCTCATTTTATAAGTTCTTAATAACCAAAAATGTTGGCACACAATTTTTTTTTTTTTTTATCTTTTACATTTTAAAATTGGTCTAATAAAATATCTGAGATTTGAAATTTTTAAGTTCATCTAGTTTATGTTTTTTTATTTTATTAAGAAAATAATTAAAAAACATATCTAACGACCACATTAAATGATGTTTAAAATCAGGATTTTAAAAATTTCCCTAAATCCCCCAATCTCAATAAAAGAAAGAATTCAAAATCTTGGTAAACAGGTTTTATTCTAATCTATCACCATTTCAAAATGACGGCTTAAAATTTCTAAAAAAATTAATTTTACATTCATCCACATCTTGAGAACTTTTTATTTTTTTTATAATAAAAACAATAATTAAAAATTGAAAAAGGTATCAGCATCAACTTGATCTTTAAAATAATGTGACACACTGACATTGTATTTTTATCACCCTAATACCCGATCTCTACTTTTTTTTTAAATTCCACCAAATACGTCTTGCAAAACAGTTTTTTAATTTTAATTTTATTGTATTTATACATTTATATCTTTGTGATTGCTAAATAGTAGTTAAACTCCCTAATTTATTGCTGTTTTTAGACTTTTTTTATAATTCTAACAAATACATGATTCGTATGAAAATAGACTGTATGTAATCCTACCCTCTTTTCCATTTTTTACAAATTACATATTTTGTACCATAAAGTAGTCTAAAAACACCAGTTAAAAAGGTTTTTAGGCCGCCATTTTGAAACTATAAGAGAAATCATAAACTGTAAACAGAAAAAAAAATATCTGTTTTGCAGAATTTTTCAATTTTAAAATCTTATTGGAAAATTTTTATTATTAAAAAATTAGAGTTGATAGAATTACTTTAATATTTTTTTAATGTTTGGAGGTTAAAAAATAACGATATACAAACAATTATCAAAATCGGCGGAAACATTTCGGTAAAAACTCAATTCACAGACGACAGACATTGTAAGAATTACTTCTTTAGAATCGCTAAACTCCAAAATGATATATCCACAAAAATATTGAAGTCTATTTTTATTTGTCATCACTATACTTTCTATATAGGCTACTACGAATATACAAAAAAAAAAGTAAAAATAAAATGTATACTATACTATCGTGAAAACAATTCTGTTCTTACACTCTACATCACAAACACATGCACACACACACACATACACACTACAGGGTGTCTCGTAAATAACACTTATTTTGACGGCGCTGCATGTGTACGAATATCGTCGCGACCGAGATATGAACTGAAGCGGTCTGCACACAGGCTCCCAAGACAGGATCAATATCTACCGCCCCTCGTCCCGTCTCCGCACCGCCCCCAGCACACCTGAATATACGAAAAACGCTTAACCTAATTGCATTCACGTTCGCGATTTTTTATCTTTAAAAAAATTCCCTGTAATATTGTAATACATTAACTGCATAAGATATGAAAAAAAGTGAATTTCTCTTATTTTTCCGTTTTATATCGATGGCTAAAAAAAATAAATATCAGTTAACAAATTTCCTCAAACTCATAATCAAAATGGATGTCAAAATTGATTTCGACATTTTTTAAATGAGTTAAGAATCGTCATTTTGTTTTACATGCATTTGGTAAAGTTAGGTTATAACTCATATCAATTTCCAAAAATTTCATCGGAATCAAAATTGCTGATTTTAAGATATGCAAACATTTAGATGAAAGGTTAATTTTTTAATGTTTTTAACCGACAACTTTAAGACGGCATTTTGGGGGGAAATGGCGAACAATAACGGTTTTTTTAAGGGAGGAAGGCTTTAGATGCCACATTTCAGCACTCTAAAATCATTAATTTCAGAAACTATCAGACCACCAACTGATTTGATAACAGTAGCCTACAATTTATATATATATACAGGATGTTTCCAAACAAAGTCCCAAAACTTAAGGATATGGTTACTTGGATTGAAATAAGTAAAAACGTTCCTATGAACATATGACCTAAAATTTTTAGTTTACCGTCTGTCCACCATTTTGTGTTTTTTACAAAATATATTATATTTTCAGAAATAGATTAGATTGCGAGTAAAAATTTGGTATAGATATTTTGTATGTGACCTTTATCAATGTAGCAAAAAAATAAATTAAATAGGACATTGTTTCGTATGTTTTCACAGCGGTTTAAAAAAAAATTATAACGTTCGTGGTTTTATATATATATATATATATATATATATATATATATATATATATATATATATATATATATATATTCCAAAATAAAAATTATAAACTACCGCTATTTTGAAAATATGCAAAACAAAGTTCTGGTGTTTGGAACATTGATAAAAGTTCACGTAAAAAACAGGTAGCATATATACATAATTTATATCCAAAAAATATATCATTATTTGAAAAGGAAAAAGAGAAGGGGGAAAAAACCATATAAAGGCGGACAGACGGAAAACTAAGCACAGAAACTCATAAATTTAGGACATAAATTAATAGAATTTTATTTTACATATTTTGACACAAAGAACTATATCGTGAAGTTTTAGAAACGTAATTTGGAACAAGCTGTATATACGTTTTGCAATTAAATAATTTGAATATAATAATTATTGAAGACAAACATTTGTCTAAAAAATAAATTGTTTACTTTTTATTTGTATCTATATATTTATCTTAAGAGAATTCACTTTAATTATGTCTGTTTAAGTATTTATATTGGATGTCATTCTTTAAAACATTTATAATTTTTGTTTTTTTCATATACATTCATAGAGTTTTACTATATTTATCTTCCTATTTTTCAAATTATTAAAGAGTTAAAATTGAAAATCGCATATTACCATAGAGAGAAAAAATCACAAGAATATAAAAGTTAATTATAGATAGATAGGAAGACATTCTTAGCGGACAAAAATGAAGTTATGTATTCCTCAACTAGTCTATTTTGTTTAGAATTTTCAATAAAAATAAAGAAAATTGTCCGTCAATATATTTTTATCCAAAAACATATATAATGTTTCACCACTATAAACATAAATTTTAATGTCTTACTTTTCACGTACTTTTAATCAAAAACCTTCACTTTTGGTTCACTTTAATTTACTTTTAAGACAGCACAAATGAAAATGAACTTACTATTGGCGCTGCTCAAAAGTGAATATAAAATTTTTTCTTAAATCGCCTAATATTTAAAAAAATCTCTTCCATTTGGCTTCTTTAGAAGTAATTATTCAAAATTTTGTACTGACACTGACAAAAATATTTGTCTTCTAGTTTTAGACTTTTTTTTACTACTTCAAAAACTACACACCACTTGAAAAAATCTTACTGTTAAATATTTTTTTAACAACTTAATTTCTAATAATAAAAATTATTAACTTATTATCAAATTCTATTAATTTTCTGTCCACTACGTAGAAAAATTGTGAATCATTTACATATTAAAATTAATAGAGCAAAATTATTGTCAAACTTTCTCAACCACTCATCCCCAAAACCAAAGAAAAGCGAACCAAAACTATGTATTACGCTTTGGTGCTACTTTTATATTTTTATTTTTGCAATAAAAATTCTAAATTACAACAGTATTGCATTAAAATGTGGTTAAATTCTGTAAACACGTATACAGCCTGTCCCACGAAGAGGTGTACATACTTTTGATTTATATTAATTTCTTATTCCTCACCCGATTCTTTTGACACGTTACATACTTTTTAGGAAAATTACCGAAAATGACCACTCACTGGTGTTTATAGAAACAAAATGGCGGCAACAAAACAAAATCACTTTTATGCCTCTAGATTTTCATAATTTAACTTAAGTTCGATTCAAATTAAACAACAATTACATTAAAACAAAAACTTATATCTTAAAACTTTTGAGTACAACTATACTGTCCTTTGTAGTTGCAAAATGGTTTTTACAGTTGAGCTAAATGTAAAGTGTTGTGCGTGGGTCATTGTTATTAATAACATTACAGAATCAATTAGATAATTTCAGGTTGCTTACCCAGATGTTGATCCACCAAATACTCACTCAATAATTAAATGGAAAGATTTGTTGTTGGAAAAGGAAAGCAAAGTGAAAAAATCTGGGTGTGTGCTTAACACCACACGATAGAAGTGAAAAGTTATTTATATATGAGTATAAACTACGTAAATGACAATTAGTCTAATTATTTTAAAATATTTAAAGCTTATATATATATATATATATATATATATATATATATATATATATATATATATATATATGTGGTTATATAACTTATCTGACGCCGTACAATATGTAAAGTTAGGAACCCTTATGCCAAGAAAAGCAATAAATAAATGCATGTACATACAGATTTATCAATGTGTAAATGTAAATAAATAATAGTAATATTTAAATAAAGAAAAAGAAAAGAAAATTTCACTTAAAAACTATTGTACGTATTATTTATTTCTGCGAGAAATTTATGAATATCATTATTAACTTATACTAATTGATATCCAAGTCCTTCATATTATTGGAGAAATGCGAGAAGTTACCTTGATGGGAAATAATTTTTTTCACTATTAGCAAAATCCAACACAAATTGTAAATACTTTAAATATTACACTGATCATATACAATAACGATGCATTTCTTGTCGGACAGTAAACGTGGCTGATGACGACTGGAGCCGATTATAGACGATGCATTGCGATGTTTGCAAGACCGCTGGATCGTGGACAGTAGTCGGCCCCTACAATGTCTCTGTCCCCACGCGGCCTCGAACTACAAACTTGTACCTCCCCTCCACGCGCAGCTCACAGCTCAGATGAAACCTGTCCGTTTATAATCTGGGTCAGTGGTGTACCTCACGTCACTGGCCCCTAGAACCGGGGGTTGGCTACCCTATCCCATGAATGTGGGTAATGGATGCCGCCTTCAGAATAAAGGTGAGGTAAGGGACGCGTAAGCGACCTGGCGGTAACTCATCCAACGTTGCTTGGGGAACCTTGCTAACATGAGTATAGGTGAACTTGGGTGCCACCTACACTCGGGTCGTGTATTTCACCTCACGGTGCCGGCCCAAGAAAACTAGGGGAAGGCCACCCAATCCTACGTATGTAGGTAACGGGCGCCGCCCTTAGTAGGTGAGTGCGTGAGGGAGGGTATCGCGTAAGCGACCCGACGGTGACTCATCAAACGTGGCTTGAGTAATCTTGCCGACATGAGTACCATGGGAGCATGCTTGGCCTGTCTAGAAGCTTTGGCTTCTGGAAGCGTGCGTTGAGGAATGGTTTCGTGGTGGCAGTGAGGTGCTAGTAGTAGATTGCACCCAGTTACTCTTCCTGAGAGTGGGGGTTGGTGGTAAGCCGAAAGGCATTAGTGACGCCGCCCTTCTAGTTGTTCTAGCTAGTTCTCTTTGAAACTCATCTCGAATCTGTCCGTTTATAAACCTTATTCAGCGTAACCGACCCGAACGTGACAGTTCACTTACGTACACTCCTCAGCAAAACCGCGCCAAAGGAAGTTTTCACTTCAAAAAGTACACTCGATTTCCTTAAAAGAGAAGAGAAGAACTGTGCTTGATCCAGGAAAACCGAAATCACCTAAACCAGTAAAGCTGGAAACTGGAGCGCCCAAATTCAATCCAGAGAATCGTAAAGAAAATCAAATTTAAATTTTATGAAACTCATCTAGTCCATTACCTACTTGAAGATGATCCGGACAGAAGAATGGAGTTCTGCTTCAGCATCATTGAGTTTCATGAAACTGATCCTGATTGACATACTCGTATTGTTTTCTCAGACGAGTCGACTTTCTACCGTAATGATATTGTAAATAGACAACTCTAATCATTACAAATCCTCACGTTGTTGATCACAATATTTTTAAATCAAAAGGAATTACTATATGTGCGGAACTGACTGCTAATGACGTTTTGTCCTGACATTTCAGCCAGCACTATGACTGGAAATAGGCACGAACAAGTATTAAATCAACAAGTACTGCATCATTTTACGGTTCCAGATATGAGCCAAGATATTTTTTAACAAGATGATGCTTCGCCCGACTATGCAAATTTAATCAAACAATTATTAAATAACAATCTTCAAGGGCGTTGGATTGGTCGTGGAAGTCAATTTTTGATTGGCCGCCCCGGTTTCCTGATTTAACTGTGTGTGACTTTTTTTAATGGGACTATTTAAAAAACAAGTCTACACCCATAGTTTCAACAATGAAGAGGATTTGAAGAACGTAGAGGAACTTTTTCGGACCCCACGTAATTACTTTACAAGGGCGTACGAGTCATTTGTTAGGCGTTGCTGTATTGTGTCACTGAGGATGGGTTTCAGTTTGAATAAATACTGTTTTAGTCTTAAATACATTGGTTTTTAAAATAAATTATTACTTTTTAGTTTGCTTTAAAAGAAAATTGTGTTTGTACCAAATTACGTTTGTAGCAATAAATTGTTTTTCCAAACGTAACAAAAACGGAACTTTATTTCAGCAGCTGTTTTTGTGTTGCCACAATTTTGTTTCTATTAACATCAGTGTGTTGAAATTTTCACACAACATTTTTGATAACTTTATTAAAAAGTACGCGAAGTGTCCAAAGAATCGGTTGAATAATAAGCACTAAATAGAAAATCAAAAGCGTGTACCTATTCGTGGAACATACCTTATATAGAATTTAAAATAAACACAATATAATTTGTTTCATAAAAGTCACACACAAACGTGACAGATTTATACTCTGTTCATTTGACGAAGGCGGTTGGAGAAAGGCACTACCTGCCCCCACCCTCGCACACACACGCACACGCACGGGCAAGATACAGTGACAGACCCCTCCCCCACTCACACACATTATGATCCTGCGCTTGTGTGTGTGAGTGGGGGAGGGGGCTGTCCCAAGTCCGACCGCCTTCGTCAAATGAACACAGTATACTTATCTTCTTATATATTGAAAGCAGGTATAATATAAGGGTCCGTAAACTTGCTTCATGTTTGTGGTATATGTGGACAGTGTAAATTGTATTTGATTAGAATCGAGTTTTTAATGACGGTGATCAATATTCATTTAGTTTTTTGTCATTCCTGAATAGTAATATTCTTTATTTGAGATTTACCACACAAGTCTTTAATCTTATCATTTCAGTAAAATCTGTTGAATAATTACTTATTTTATAACAGCTCCACGGACTTGGGGGGGGGGGGTTACCGATAACGTGGAAACCAGCATTTTTGGAGAGATGGCGACTCATACGTTTCGTTAGGGTCCTTAGAGGGTATACTTTTAGTTAAATTAGTTTTTTTTTTTTTTTTTTTTTTTTTATGACAACTACCACCATATTTTTAGTTATAAAAAAAAAGATTATAATAGTCTTGAGATATGGCCAATATACACCCATATAACAAGTTTGATTAAAATCTGTCCACGATTTTAGGTTGTAGAGCACTAACATTTCAAAAAATCACTTTTTGGACTCAAGGTACTTCAAACGAAACATATCCGCGACGTCGATTTTGACCCTTCACATAACTTTCTTTCACTGCGTATAAAAGATAACGCTCATTCCTAAATGTTTAGTTTTCTGTTAATTATTTAGTTTTTTTACAAAACGGAATAGAATGATTCTCCTTTGCAGATGAACTATAAAGTTTTAAATGAAGACTGTAAACCGAAGTGTTTTAAAATTGTATTTACTTATTACAACATCTACAACAACTTGTGTATTATGTAACGCTGTACAGAGCAATGTTTGTTCATTGAAATTGTACGGTTTCAAGTGTGTAAAACGTTTATAGGTTATGTAAGAATAGTAGAAAACATTCCTATACAAGGTGTTCAAATATACATGACCTCTACTAAAATGGTTTTTACAAAATGGGTGAATTTCGTACTTTATTGTTTTTTCCACAGATACATTATTGTGAAATAATTTAATTTTGTTATTAGCACCTTTCTGTTATGGAAACTTTTTAATCCAACGCTAAGAATTATCCACCTTCCTACCCATTAGGCACCAGATACAGCCTACTCTTTCACATATACGTAGTTTAGAGGTGGGTAATAATTGATGACAGCTTTTTTGCGGATAACTCCGTTTTGAGGTCCATTGAGACCAAAAAAATAAAAATTTTGGGAATGTCTGTCTGTTGCTTGTGCAGTGTTGTACAGCCTAAGTTGTACACTGGATTCAAATTTGGGTATGTGACCATGTTTTGCTATATCTCAGTGTTTTCCATTTTTCCATAGACCGAACTTTGGGGTTAGCTATCACAAAAAAACAACATAATTTGAAAACATTTTGCTTAAGTTTAACCTCAAATAATCGTTAAAAACGTAACGGTCGACAAGTCTAAATAAAAATGCCGATTCGTGAGTAATTGATGAAAACAAAAAATCAGCCTTGTAGCCGTTATAGAGTAAGTAATTTCTCAATATCTATTTTACTGATTTTGTTCAAAAAATGTGGAATATAACAATTATTGACCCAAACCCGTGAGCAAAATCGATAGTAAACCAATATTACGGTTCAGAGATAATTTTCTGTTGGAAAATAAGTTTCCCTTGTGACATTTTGAAACAGTTAGAGATAAAGTCAAACTTTCAATACAAAAAATGTTTGTTTCTGAAAGACTTTTTCAATGATGTTTTTTCATGACTAACGTTACTATTTGGAGTTTTTGAGCTTTAATCTGTTTTTTCCAAAATTGTATTTTTAATTTGAATTTTTTTAAAGTAAGGGGCAACTTAAGCATATTTTTGGAAAGGGTATCTTCTCATGAATCTAAGATAAAAAAATTGATTTATATAGGTTATGTTATGTAGTAACAATAAAACTAACTGTAAAACTTTTTTTTTACGTTTTGGAACACCCTGAACATACGCAGTAAGATAAGTTAAAACTTTTTATAAAAATTATCAGTGAACAGAGCCCTTTAAAATGAGGTACCACTCAACCTTACATTTGAACATTTTCCAAAAACTACCCTCATTCCCTAAAAAATAGCTCTTTTTGGGCCATTTTTGAAATTTGAAAACATTTTTACTGAATTCTCTAGGGTCGAAATAGGGGAAGGACTTTAAGTTAAAACGAAGGCTGTAGCTCATTTGGTTCAGTCGCTATACATTGCGCACGGGTGGTCTGATTCACACTATAAATTATATATTTTAAGACGACGTCCAGATTTCCATTTTACTTTTTACTGACAACTATTAAACTCACCTTTTTGGTGACGTTTAGTTTTGGTTTGTTCTTATTTAGTTTTTTTGAGATGAGTAACTGCGAAAGTTCATGCGATGTTTTTGCACCATTTATTGCCACTGTTTTCTAGCAATATAAATCAGTTTTTCCTCAGGCAAGTAAACTCGGTTTTACAAACAATTGGTCGTTTACCAGAAAAATTAGTTACTAAGTTTTACATTTTCAGAAAACTTTCAAATTTCCAAAAAAAGATTTTTTTAATTTTGTAATGTTGGATATTCTAAATTTGTAGAAATTTAAATAGTTTTGTTGTCAATAATTTTGAGGCGTTTAAAACATTCTAAATTACGGTAAAATTTCAGACATTCTTTATGTTATGCAATTTTAGTTATACTAACATACTTCATTAAAAAAAAATAATAATTTATATATTTCAGAAAAAGAAGAAGAAATACAGACTCTGAACACGTATCAAATACTCACTTGATATTTGTATGAATAGTATCGGATGTAAATTTACTTCTACCCCATTCGTAAGTCCAGAACCATTCTGTGAATTTGGAGTAAACTACTTCAAGATGGACTCAAAACCGGTGAAGAAACCAGTAGGTTGGAACTCTGAAGAAGGATAAAAGGAGTGAGGTAAACTAAGGAGCTGCTCAGGAATTATGACCGTACGAGATCCAGGGCTTTCATTAGTGCATGCAATAATAGCTTAGATTACTAATGGGCTTCTTTACGGGTCATGGCACACTCTGAGGACATCTCGGGAAACTTGACCAAACGGATCTGTAGGGAGGATGAGGAAACTTCTCGTCACCTACTAATAGACTGGGAGGCAGTAGCTATTAAAAAGGACAAGAACCTTGGGAAGGTACAAACTAGAAGTGAAAGATCTACCCTCTCTAAATTCCCTTCAAATTATGCAGTTTACAGTGGCTATGTGATTGGAAAGGATGATGTAACTGATCATCTCAGTAATAGTGAAAGGGGGGGCACAATAGCCCTATAAAGGTTGCAGTGCAGTGGTCACTCAAGGTACCACTGAAATAGGTCATTCCTATATACAATACAATCGGATGTACAGGAGTGAATCGCAGATGCAAGAGATTTTTTTACAGTAGAGGGTTCACAGTGATTAAAGAAACTGATAAGCGATATTGTTTTAAATATTCTGAAAAAAAATATTCTAAAAAATTAGTGAATCTTTAAATGAGTTAATTTGAATGTAATAATGCATTATAGTAATTAAATAGCATGATGATGCATCCTTTATAACAGTATATATATATATATATATATACCATGTGTCCATAAAGTCCCACCCCCTCTTATTTTTTTTATTAATGGAAATAGACAGATTTGCTTTGGGGAAAGTTTAGATAACCAAAGGAGGAGTTTTTTGAAGTATCTTAATTTTCAAATCTTACCTCCAAAATGGGGTAGTTTTGGGGTAAGTCAAGAATTTTAAATAGCAACCCCTATTGAGTGATACCTCATTTTAAAGGCCTTTAAAAAATAAGAATAATGGCGCAAACTAGTGGTCTCTAAGTTATTCCTACCCAACATAGCGACCAATTGAAGTGTGAATTTTACGTTAATAATTACACCGGAAATGTTACGAAATGTACAACAAACTTTTGAGTCCAGAATATATTTCTGCCAAAAGGTAAATGGTAGCCATTTCAAGAACTTAATATGAGCTAAAAAAACAAGGTAAGTATCTTACCATCATTTTACCAACATAGAGCAGTTTGTAATGTAATACAAACAACCGGAGTTTGTAGGTTAACATTCACAATTCGATTGGTCGCTATGTTGGATAAGATGAACTTAGAGACCTCTAGTTTACGTCATTATTCTTATTTTTAAAAGGCCTTTAAAATGAGGTATCACCCAATAGGGGTTGCTATTTAAAATTCTTGACGTACCCCCAAACTACCCCAATTTAGGGGTAAGGGTTGAAAGTTTTGATACTTCAAAACACTCCTCCTTTGGTTATCTAAACTTTCCCCAAAGCAAATCTGTCTATTTCCATGCATAAAAAAAAAATAATAGGGGGTGGGGTGGGACTTTTAGGACACTTGGTATATATAGCTATATTCTGTAGAAATGTAAAATCAACGAAAAAATGTCAAATGTTTGTTCAGGATTTCAATAAAAAATAAGCAGAAAAAGTTATTACTTAAATTTCTAATCTACCACATATTTCATTTGTGAGAAAATGTAATACAAAGTATATCCCTTAACATTTTTTTGAGTTTAAAATAAATATCATCGGATTGAAAACTAAATATTTTAAAATCAATCGTCGAAGTAGATAATTTAAGAATTATTTAAAACAGCATGAAAGTCAGACCAGTCGTTTAAGTTGTGTAAGTTTTCAACCTACTTTTGTTTTAAAACCTTCTCAATACTTAAGTTGTCCTACATTTCGTAACTTTATTGCTCTGGAGTAAATAATTCTAAAGGAAATAGAGAACTAACTCCATTGTTGTTGCATAGTAAATCACTTTTGTGATATTTAGATTTGTAATTCTGTTGATTTTAAACATTAAATTTATAGACACCGCAAACATAAAGTCCCTTGTCTTATCGTTTCATTGATATCGGATTAAAAAATTACTATTAATAAACTTTTTAAATCGAACTCAAGCAATTTGTATTCAACTGATGTTATTGGTTAAAACAATAGGGATTTTTACGGTGTACTTCACTTTGAAGGTAATTTTGGATATCAAAATTTAAAAAAAACTAAAGTTCCTATATTTCTCTTTTTTCGTGTTGATTAAACGCAAAACAACCTCTCGGACATCATAGCCTAATAAGAAATGGAAGAAAAGAGCAAAAAATACAGTCCTCGAATACTCTAAAAAGAGTTGGTCATGATATACATCGTAGGAAAGATTAAAGAGAGGGATCTAACCCAAGATTCCATGAAAGAATGCGTAAATCCAGCTAAGTTCGCAAATATGTACTCACTAAAGTGAGCCCCTGAGGGTAAAATTTCCTATAAGTAAATGAAATGCTTCATTTTTAGTTCAGAACGTATTGAGATACCGATTCCTCTCTTTGCAGTGTGCTACAAAATGTAATAATTTTCACTTACACGTTTCAAATGGCTTTAGTTTAAAAATGAGTATACCAAATATTTCAATGATTTTATAAACATTAAAAAAGTACAAACTATTTATCCCTTTTAATCTTGAACAGACGAATCTTTATTTTTTGTTATATGTTAAAGATAGCTGAGTAAATAAGGAAAAACTACTTTTTTTTTTTTTTTTTTAGTTTCTTGTAAATACCTTTCGTAATAATCACAAACCTTGAATTAACACCATTTTGATGTTGTTTAATTATTGTTCTAAAATAAAAACTAATAGAATAAAGTAAAATATTGTGTAAAAACTCCGTGCAGGATTTATAACTTGTTTTTGTTTGTTTTGTTTTTAGAGAAAAACAGATACACGAAAATCGAAAAAATTTTGTACAATTTTTAAAGAACTTTTGTCATTTTAATGACCAGAATCACATCCTAAAGATTGGTTCACTGATTGTGAAACACCCTGTCTCATACAGGGAGATAAATTACTCTAATGGAGAGGATCAGTGAACATGTCTTGGTGTCTGTTATAGACGTTTCCTTGAAGGCGTTCACAATAACTAGAAATTATTATCAGAAGCAAAAATTATTTGTTATTAACAGTAGAAATATGAATAAATTTCGCAGAAATATTTTAAACCGAGGTCCGCTTATACGATAAAATATTATGGCAACGAAGAGCTTATCTTTACCCCCCCCCCCCGTGGGTTATAATCTTGCTTTAACTGTCACTAAAACTCTCTTTAAATTAAGCCGGATAAAAACCATTATAAAGTACTTGAGTGCTTTTATTTCTCTGCTTTATGTATAAAAAGTAATGTGATGGGTGAAGGGAGAACGTTGCTGATAGTTTCGTTTTGGGGTCCGTTGCATACAAAAAAATTTGTTTTACAAAATGTTTCACTCCATGTTCGTTCACAACCTATTTTGTGTAAATAAAAATTAAGATTTTCTCAAAAACAGTTTAAAATTCTCCATGTTTCTCCAAATATACTGGTTCGAGAGTTGTCCGTGATAAATTGAAAATGAAACATATTCAGCTCAAAACCAATGTAGTCCGTATGTTTTATGCTATTGTTTGCAGTTTACCGCAAAAATTGATGATATTTCACTTAAAAGTTTCAAAATGGCGTCCATTTTTTTCGCCTTGATTCAAAATATTTCGAAGATCATTAATTTTGCGATTTATTTTGATACAAAATATTTTACCCTTTGAAGTTTTTATTTTTGTTAATGTTGAAGTTAGCTGAGAAATAGGAGGGGAAAATTAGTTTTAAGTTTTAAAATATTTAAATTGACTACCGAGTCGTCGAAAAAAATTGTTTATGTTCTAATAAAGCTCCAAACATTAATTTTTGAGTATTTTTTTACAAATATCTTGTTTAATATTAACAGGTATAAATTATTTTCTATTTTGTTTTGTTTTGAGATACTTGGGATCAAAACATTAAAAAAGCGCGCCATTTTAAAACAGTTAAGTGGAAAATTATTACATTGTGTGATACAGTGTAAACTATGAGTATAAAAATATACAGCCAAATTGATAACAATATCTCAATTCGTTCCGGACTTATCTTGTTTTTGAAGGGGGGGGAGAGACAGAAAGACAGACACACATGAAAACATCATTTATAGACATAAGTTAACAGAATCGTTTCTTTGATATCCAGACTTATCTTTCAAAGTTTGTGACATTGATTGTGAAACACCCTGTATAGTCAGATAAATTACTCCAAAGGGTATGATCGGTGAACATTTTATGGCAACTGGCGACGGCGTTTCCATGAAGGAGTTTACAAAAGCTAGATATTCTTATTAGATACAAAAATAAATTCGTTTAAAAGTACATAGAAATATGAATAAATCTCTGACATGCTTTGAACTTTTCATACGATGAAACATTATAGCAAGAGCTTCTTTGGGTTTTAATCTTGCTTTGGTGATTAAGATATCCTGAAGTTATATGAAATAGTGTGAAAGGGGGGGGGGCGAACTTATAACTCAAATAAATTAGAAAATCATTATGACACATACTACTTCACCTTACAGTAGTTTTCCTCCTCCCACTCATAGACTATTGACAATCTGGATATGCCGTATCTAGAAATAATAGTTTGGAGGTTTAAGAACACTTTCCCGCTTATCACGTCATTTTATTTTTACATTTTGATAAGAAAGTGGTAAAATTGGAGGCGGTTGAATGGACCCATTTCATCTTGATAACTGAGACCTTTATAACTTCACAATAATTAACAAAGATATAAACCTATAATAAATATTCTAATATTAAAGTACTTCACGCCATAATGGAAGCAATAAATAATTTTATTTACCTGCACCTCCCTTAGTAGCTAACATTGATAAGTTACTTTAGTGAGTGTCCAACAAGTGACACTTACCTGGAAAAAAAAAAACATGAATATATTATTAATGTTGACCTAATACAAGAAAACATCTTAACTTGTAGAAGAAACATTTAACATTTAAAAGAAGAAGAAATAAAGATGTTGATGCAGTTGTTAAAAAATAAATTAATTTTTACTAAGTATGGGAAAATGTACTACAAAAATTGTCCGTTTTTGAATTGACACTATTAGAATCCACATAATCTCTCCAAACTTGTTGTCACATTTGTTTTCCTTGTGTTTAAATGCGTAAAACCTCTCGGTCAACATATTGTTATAAAAGAGAAGAGTATAAAATAAAGACAGTCGAAAGAGTCAAGAGAGACTGAGAGACCTTGACGTAGGGTCAGGTTGTTGGAAACGGAAGAGAGGTGCAGGGAACGTGGAGTTGGCCCTGAAGTAGGTCGAGTCGAGCCGGGAGGCGACTGGTATATTTTGGAAGAGGAAGAATTTGCGACTCGGGAAGGTTTCGAGGGCTTGGTGCGAGGAATGATGAAGGAATAACGGAAACTAGGAGTGTTGCTGGCCCTGGAAAGTGCCAGTTGGACTTAGGTTAGGTGAGGAGAGATAGAACGTGATCTGGTCTCTATGATGGATGTTCACCCACCATCGCCGGCGCCAAAACACCTACAATTTCCTTTTCAGGAGGCGACTAGGGTGATGCAAGTACTGCCGTTGTCCGGATTTCTCCGTTTAATTTCCCTCACGGGAGGCCACGAGGTGAGTCTTGAAGAGCGACGACACTGTACAGGAGTGAAGTGCAGGAGTCGGGTGGTGCAAGAAATGATCCAAAACGTGTATGGGTTGAACAACAGGTTGGTATGGACAGGTGGCTCAAGATTGGCAGCAAGTGAGGCGTGATTGAGAGAGTCAAGATGGTTTGAAATGTTAACTTGAACATGGTGCTGGCAGGTGTCCAGGTTAACAAGTGATGATTTTGTCACTGAGAAATGGGTACTTATACAATTTTGGCTCTGCTAGCTTGTAGCTTAGGTTGCCTAGCATTGGTTTGCTCCTAGACAATGAGCTGTCCATTGTTAAGTTTCCCGAGAAGCGAACCAATCTCGACGTGCGATGTGTGTGAGATTGGTTCGGAGTTGTGGTCGCGGATTGCCATTGTTGTGGCCGCGGACTTTTAGATGCTCGACGTGAGCTGTCGGCCAATCAGAGACGAGTAGCGTGTGCGGGTCTTGTAATGTGAGATTGGCCGATGTAGAGCCGTTTAAGGCCGGGGAATTGATACCTCTAAGTGTTGGCAGGTTTTGCTGTGTAGAGTGTGGGAAACTAGTCGGGTGAACTAGTCCCCTTGGTGGTGACGTTAACAACATAATAAGAAATATGAAAAGGAAGGACCTAACTCACAATTACATGAAAAAAAGTAAATATCCAGCTAGAATCTCTCAGGAATAATTGAGCTGCTAAGGCAATAATAAATTTATATTATATAACATTTTACTAAGTAACGGAAAATGTACGAATAAAAAGTCCTTTTTTGAAACCCCCAGTATTAGAATCCACTAATTCTCCAAACTTGTTGTCACATTTTTTTTTCTTGTGTTTAAATGCGTAAAACCTCTCAGTCAACATCTTGTTATAAAAGAGAAGAGTATAAAGTAAAGAAGGTCGAAAGAGGCAAGAAATATGAAATATGAAACATAACAAGAAATATGAAAAAGGAGGATCTAACCCAGAACCACATGGAAAAAAGTAAATACCCAGCTAGAATCTCTCAGGAATAAATGAGCTCCTAAGGTAATAATAAAATAATATTATATAACATTTAACTAAGTAACGGAAAATGTACGGGAAAAAAGGTCCTTTGAAACCCCCAGTATTAGAATCCACTTAATTCTCCAAACTTGTTGTCACATTTATTTTTCTTGTGTTTGAATGCGTAAAACCTCTCATCGTGTTATAAAAGAAAAGAGTATAAAATAAAGAAAAATGAAATATGAAACCTAATAAGTAATTAGAAAAAGGAGGATCTAACCCAGAACTACATGGAAAAAAGTAAATATCCAGCTAGAATCTCTCAGCTCCTGAAGTAATAATAAAATAACATTATATAACATTTAACTAAGAAACAATACAGAATCTGCCCTAAAATCCAAGCCCGAATTAAAAGATTTATCGTTGACAACAGGGAAATACATATTTCCCTCGATACCACTACACTTGACTATTCATGACACTTCTCTGTGTTAATTGCTCTTGTAATCTGATATCCCTTAATGAGGAATGCAGTAATACGACACACGGCTTTAATTTACCCAAACACAAAACAAATTAAACTGGGGAATTGCTAGAACTGAAAAAGAAAAATCACGTTGGGAAGTAACAAGTATAAATATTTATTTTTCAAAACCTCATTTTCTTGAAACGTGACGTTTCAAACTGAATATATCGTATAACATTTCAAGTAGTAAATATCTTGAATCATTGACTTCCAACGGTTAAAATGAATTAAATTTCGAAAATTAATTTACATGTAAAAATATATGAAATTATATTTCTCTTATACGTATTATAGTGGGTTGGGGAAAATCATGGCATATTACTACAATAGAGCACATCTGTGTAGTTTGAACGAAGTGACGACTTTCTAGAGCAAGATATTTGATGAGTAATAGTATTTAGTTTATCGGAATCAGTTTTGTGGTCCTCGACTCCAAAAGTTTTTTTGACGTCAGTCCAGTGATCATTAGCAAATTACAATACAGACTTAAATAGTTTAACCATTTAACCATATTCTTAAACTAAACCAAATTTTCAAATAACGTGTTCGTGGTGAGATAAAATACTAAAAAAGATTTATTTTAAGAGAATGGAAATACTCACATCCTGAAATTTTGCAGAGTTGAAGTTAGCCTAATTATCAAACACTCTCCAACAGAACAGTTTATAGTCAAACTAGTTAAGGTCTCAATGGGACAAAACCAATTTCTAACCTCTAGTTTGATTTGTTACTAATATAAACATTACGTGTGGTTTATCTATGTAAAAAAAGTTGAATTGCTCTGTGCAACTATCGTTTGAAATCTCTTAAAATGTTCTATGTAATTTTCTATTGTTCTATTTTAATTCATTTAGATGCTGTAAAATATTTGTAACGGTGAATTGAAAATGCTTTCAAACTTTAGGAAATGAATCTGTGGGTCAGGATTAAGAAACCATTAATTTTTTCTCCGAAAACGATTAGTTGTTTCAATATCCGCCATTTTGTTTTTAAAAATAGCTTTGCATATAAAAAATATATTGAGTTCATATCGGCTACACGCATTCTAACTGTTACCCTTTATAAGTGTACCGAAAATAAAGACTTTATTTTGAATATTTTCAAAATGGCAGCCGTTTAAGATATTTAATATTGAATATCTCAAAAACCGTTAACTTTAAAAAAAAATTCAAAAAAGACAAAAAGTTCCTTTTTTATTGGAAAACAAAACTGCTTTTTATAGGTGAATGGATAACACAGAGTCAAAAGCAGGAAACTAATATTGTCATAATACAGTAGTTGTCTACAACTCCCAATATTGATACAACCAAAATATTTTTAAAACCTAATTTTAAATTTTAAATTCATTGCTCTGAATTGCATATAAATTGAAATGTAACTCTTAACTATTTCAAAATTTCTCCTATTTAATTTTTTCGTCTTAAATATCTCGAAACATGTACAAAATTTAAAACTATTATAAATTAAACAAATAAACGTACAAAGACGTATAAAGTTGAACAACACGCGAGCCATGAACAAACTCTGTTTAGAATCACCACCATTTTGATATTTTTCAATTCAATTTTTCTAAATTTCAATCGGGTTAGGAACACATAGGTCCTGTACCAAATTTCCGTTCGTGTATTAATCGTGCTTGCATACAGACAACGAGAATAGGATGCCGAAAATCACTTTTTCGGGACTGAGGCCAAAAACGTGAGGTCAAAAACGTGAGGTCAAAAACGTGAGGCCAAAAAAGTGAGGTCAAAAACGGGGGTCGAAATTTCTAAAGATTACTAAATTTACTCTACACTTCGTACAAAAAAAATAAAATAAAAAAATCTAAATGACCCCAAATTTGTAAGATAATTGGGAACCAAAAATGAGCCCTAATCGTCGACGTTGTTAGCTATTTCACGTCGAAGAAGGCAATAATTGTTTATTTGCATTTGTTTCACAATAACTCATAAACCAGCAATTAGTTTAGATATTTAGTGAGAAAGCCAGTACAATGTGCAATATTTATTTCCTTTGTCACCGCCATCTAGAGAGATTTCTCCCACATGGTCCCACTACGACCTTGTGGTGTAGGCATAACTTCTTGCCATGTTTGGTTTTAGACAACTTTACAGTTACTACCCACTGTGTTGACCAATGTTTCTCCTTTTAAACTTATCTTCTACAATGTAACAAAGTGTTTACGTGTGTTTTGCCGGTGAGTTTGTAAAATCATTTAAAATTGTCACAAATTATTATATGTTTGGAAATTTTATCTTAAAAACGTATCAGAGATTTTTGTTAAAATGGTCCTTAAATACGTGTGTGTTTAGTAGTAAAATTCAATAGCTTATAGATTTATATTTTTATTGTTGTTTATAACCAAAAACACTCAACCATCAAAGAGTTATAGTTTGATTGGTGTAGCTCGTGTATCACTGAAGAGGACGACCTTGTCGTTGAAACGCGTCTGATACTTTGTTGCGTATTTTTTGTGAGAATTGTATTCTGTGTGTTTGTTATACTGTATAATTTTTCTCATAAGTCAAGCTCAACATTTAATATTAATACAAAAAACTCAATAAAAAAAAGAACATAATAAAGACCCTAGATCTGGAATACTCTAATAACGTCATACCCGGAAAATAACAATGATTGTTCAAGAGAAAATTGACTGGTAAGATGTAATAGAGGGATCTAACCCAAGACTACATGAAAAGTGTAGATCCAGCTAGGTACCCTTCGGGATTGCTAAGATATGGACCATCTAAAGGGAAAAAACCTCTCGGTCATCATCGTCTTCCCCAATCCCTCGAATACTCCAATAGCGTCAGAGTCGGCAGAGAACAAGAGTTGATCAAGGAAGGATTTAATCTAAGACAGGTGTATATCCAGCTACGACGAAGCTTTAAAGTAACAGCCTACATTAAAACGTGGATGTAAAATCACTGATTTTTTTATATTTATTTTTTTTTATCAGAAAGTAATCTCAGGATACTAAAAACTATTAGACATCAATATACATGGTGCAACGAAACTTGCTGAACTGCTATTCATTTTCGGATTATACACATCAGAACTAATAAAATATGTTAAATAACATACAGTCGAATTCCTCTTCATTTTTCGTCTATCCGCCATTTTGTTAAAAAATAAAACGTAACTGCAGAAATAATAAAGATTTATAGTTCAAATTTAGTATAAGTATTGTGTATGTTACGTTTTACAAGTGTACCAAACACTAAGACTTTATTTTAATAATTTTCAAAATGGCGGTCATTTAAAAACTTTAACGAAAGATATCTCAAAAACCGTTAACTGTTCAAAAAACTTACGAGACAAAATATTTTTCTTTCCTAACGACAAACGAAATGTTTTTTTTTTTCTTTTTTTTTTTTCTTACTTTTTCTCTAGGTCAAAGGATAACAAAGTTATCGACAAAAAACTAAAAAATACATTTTTTTTTTTTAGCGATTGTTTACAACAATCAAAACTAGTCTAACACCAACACATTTTTTAATTATGTTCATTTGTATCCATGGAAACCAAGAAAATATACTATTATTATTTAACAAACAAATCAATTGTCAAGTTTACTTTTTATTTTAGCTTTAATAACAATGGAAATATGACATATAACGCACACTGTGACACAAATCACAAATAGGTCTGAGGCACAGCTACAGCACATAACAATTCTAAAATAAAGAAATGTACTACTAATTCACCAAACCTTCATTATTACAACATTGAATTTATATTTTCTTTGTTTCCATGGATACAAATGAACATAATTCATAAATGTGTTGCTGTTAGACTAATTTTGATTGTTGTACACAATCGCCAAGAAATTGTATTTTTCGTTTTTTTTACGATAACTTGGTTATCCTTTGACCTACAGGATAACTAAAAAACCATTTTGTTTGTCGTTAGGAAATAAAAATATTTTGTCTTTTGTAAAGTTAACGGTTTTGAGATATCTTTCGTTAATGATTTTAAATGGCCGCCATTTTGAAAATTATTAAAATAAAGTCTTGGTGTTTGGTACACTTGTAAAACGTAACATACAAAATACTAAATTTGAACTCAAAATCTTTACTATTTCTGCAGTTATGTTTTGTATTTTTAACAAAATGGCGGATAGACGGAAAATGAAGAAGGAAATCGAATATATGTTTTGATGTATATAATCCGAAACGAATAGCCAGCCCTCGTTTTTCGTTACACCCTGTACTTTATATTTTATTTTCAATTAATAATTACAAAGGGTAAGTTATAACATTTTATTTACCCAATATATAAAGTATAGGGTAATTAGATAATCGTCAAAAGGGTTTCCGTTGATGACTGGTCTACGTTTTATGCCCTCAAGACATCGAAAAAGTTATTTTTGACTTGCGGTCTGCACGTCGTTGTTGTCGTGGTTACGTAATCACGACAGCGGCCATACACAAAAATTAAGATAGGAATATGAATTATTGTAGTGTGATCATATAGAAAAAAAATTTTAATCGTAAAAATGGCGGCTTTATAAATAAATTTTTGTTCATATCTCGTGTATTATTCAACTTATAACATACTATATTATATTCAATGGTACCAATCACACCTCTCTACAATGACAAATAGCGAAACGTAATTTCGAAATCTGACCGCTCTATAAAATGTGATATTTGTATAGTTACGCGATCCAGCAGAATAACGTCACCTACGAGCTTTGCGAGTGGAGGCTCCTTCACAAATATACATCTTTGAAGCCAGCTCGGAGTAAACAAGCGGAGACCAAAAAAATAGTGATATAGGTTTAGAAAACCTGTGTCGCTACTGTTTCAAAAAAAATTGCCTCACTAATAAAATGTCCTTGATGTATTAATACAATTATTACAAGGCCCAAGAGATCAACTTGGGCATTACATTCAGATGATCTGTTTGTAAATTGACCAAATTTTAGACAATACGTTTTAGGGGATCTGCTTCTATTAGGTTGTATAATGGGGCCCATCAACTTGTTTGTAGTTTTGACAACATAAATCATGTTAGGGCGCCGGTAATAACAAGTTTACATACAATAGATTATAGTAAATTTACCAAGGCATGTTGAATCAATTGGACACTATTTTCGCAACTTAGATTATGAAAACGTTTTAATACTGAATTGTCTATTTTAGAAACGCAGTCTATTAGGGTCGAAAGTCATTCTACAAACAAACAATCGGGTCAGTAATGGAAGCACTACTTGACAGTTCGACCAACCGTCCCCTTACTCCAACTCTGAAGGAAAATCCTTGCGTGGAGAAGTGGATATGCACCATTTCATGTTTAGTTTAGTGTGAATTTAATTCACTGAGACTGTTCTATAAAGTTTCTAAGAACGTATTGTTAAAAAAACAACACAAAACGAGTTAATAAAACCTTTATAGTACTTACCCAGCCTTATTATATTCATGTTAATTCCCAAAAGTTGCTCTCTTGGGTATTTTAGGAAATGTTAAATTGTATTGGTAGATCAAGGGTATTACCCAGTAAGGTACCCAGTTGTTACAGAAGTTTTCTATAGTAATAATTATGTATATCAATACTTTCTTGACGTTGGTTACACCCTATGAATCTCGTAGTTCTGGGGTGGGTAGCATTACATACAGAATTGTAGTCTGAACATTTTTATATACTTTAATGTGTTATAAGTTGAGTAACACATAAGCATATGACACAAAAAACTTTATAAAATGGCTGCAAATTTGACATTTTCAATTCAATTTTTTCTGAATTTGAATAGGGTTCACGAAACACTGATAAAAATCGTATAGTATTAATATAGTATGAAAGTGCGTACAACAAATTTTAGCTCGAAATCTTATCAATTTAAAAAAAAAAAACTATTTTCAAAATAACACAAAATGACCGACAAAAAGAAAATGAAGCGATTCCGGACGTATGACTATTGGAACTTTTCCTTTATTTTGACTCATATAAACACCCCTTAAAGTCTGGCACGATATTTTCTGAACACTCTGTATATACTGAAAAAAAATTAATTAACCCGGTATCCTTCCACTTCAAAAGTGAACGTAGGTTTGTACGTCGACACTACCTGAGCATATATATATAAGTCAAAACCCACTGACTGATCACGAAATCTATGAATCCAAGAAGCCTAGAACTATGAATGTTTTTAACATGGTTTGGGGTAGGTCTGTAGACGCGTACTAAGAAAGGGTTTTGAAAATGTTCCACTCTAAGAGTGTTTTTTATCCCTAAAGTTCATCTCTGGATCCAAGAAGCCGAGAGCTATGAATTTTTTTAACATGGTTTGGGGTAGGTCTGTAGACGCGTAATAAGAAAGGGTTTTGAAAATGTTCCACTCTAACAGTGTTTTTTATCCCTAAAGTACATCTCTGGATCCAAGAAGCCTAGAGCTATGAATTGTTTAATATAGTTTGGAGTAGCTCTGTAGACGTGTACTAAGGAAGGGTTTTGAAAATGTTCCACTCCAAGTGTGTTTTCTACCCCTGAGTATATCTCTGGATCCAAGAAGCCTAGAGCTATGAATTTTTTAATATGGCTTGGAGGAGGTCTGTAGACGCGTACTATAAAAGGGTTTAGAAAATGTTCCACTCTCAACAATCCCCAGGTAAAACTGGAGCCATCTAGCTAGTTGGTTATAAGTGTTGAAAGTAATACAGCTGGGTTTTTCCTTGATAAAGGCAAAAAACCTCTCGGTTATCATCTCCTGATAAAAAAAAAAGAAGAAAAGAGCATAAAATAAAGACTGCTAGCTATTGAATACTCTAATAGTGAGTTGGAGGAGAACAAGATTTGTTCAAGAGAGACTTAACACCAAGGAAGAAAGGAAGATGTCTACATCTAACCCAAAATTACACGAAGAAAGACGTAGAGCCAGCAGGGTTACCTCGGTATTGCCCCGCAACAGATATAGCTGGTTTGATATACAGGCTGTAAATTAAATAAGGAACGCACTCAATATTTGTTGAACAGCTTAAAATTGAGAATTTAAATTTAGTGTACGTCAAACATATTACAACTTATGAATTTTTGACTACTAAGATGAAACTACCAAGAAGAGATACTCTCTTGTCTGTAATTGGAGGTTTTAAAACATTCAATAAATCTCTTGTACTCATAGCTTGGCTATTGCCTACCATTCGAGATGAGACACAACAATTTCGTATACGAAGCAGTAACTACTTATTACTTGAACAAAATTCCATCTAACAGTTATTATCTGTATACAGTAACTTGGCGTCTGGACTCTTGGCTACCTGCGAGCGGCCCGGACCGTCCCCCCTTGCTCCCTTCCTCACCCAGCTGTTTCAGTGATGAGTCGCCTACTAGCGTTAACACTGCACTGTTTAACTTTTTTATGGAAGACACAATTTTAATTTTTTTTCAGCATAGTTAAAATGTTTAGGAAAATATAAGCAAATTGATACCAAACACGAAACTATTCCGTTTCTAAAAGCCGCCTTTTTTTATACGAGCTTAATGAATAAATCTTGCATTTTGATTTATAATTCATTGAAATAACAGAGGTAGTACACATTATACTGTATTTATCAATATAGGCTATATTTATTTAATATTTCTATGGGGTGTTTTATAGAACTTCCATCTTAATTTATTACAAAACTAAAAGAAACATAAATAATTGATTTACGAGAAAAGTTAAAACACCCAGGGGGGAGTAGTTTAGTGGGATCTAAATAATCCTCCCACTCGCCCCCTTTAACCCTTAACATGTACCTACCCCTTGTGACACCTTTAATTAAAGGGGATGAAAGAGATATTTTCGATGAAAACTATAATCAAATTGAATCATCCGACCTTGAAATATTGCACGATTTTTAATTTATACTTAACATTTTTCCTACTGCAAAAGCGTTTGTACAAGCTCTTTATATAGGTGAAGAGTTTAGTTCTAATATTTAGAGATTAAATTTATTATTAGTAAAACAGACTGGGACTATTTGTGAAATAACAAAAAATTGTAATGTGCTATTGTAACATTACACTTACCACATTCTAGCATTTTCATTTAAAGTTTCACAAGAGATGTTTGAAAAGTCACCAGAGGAAGAGAGCAAGAATTGTTCAAGAGAGACCTGATAAGAGAGATGAAGGAGAAGGATCTAACCCAAAACTACGTGAATTCACCCTCGGGAATGGCGCTCTCGTATTCACGGTCAGCTAACAACTTCCGGTGATAATGTCAAGTCTAAAGTTTCATTTGAAGGTTTTATTTTACCGACTGGTTGTAATAATTCAAGCCCACCATCATGTGTACTTCAAAGCGCTTTCTGTATCTAAATGGAGTACCCGTGTCCTTTCCTCCGAACCGTACAGTTACTGTTTTGAGAGACCGAAAAAGAAAATGAAAAAGCTTCTACTTACATCATTTTACTTGTACACTACTTTATTACTAAATTTATTGGTTGAATAGTTTGGTCGTAACAGCATATATATTAACTGGTCGTTATAAGATGACTTCGCTTCGCTCGGTCAATTAAGTTTTAAACAAACCTAAAGTTCGTAAATGAATGAAGTTAAGAGCGTACTCTATGTCATTAGAATGCATACGTCAACAAAGAAAGACAACTGAATTGTAACTGAAGGTTATATGACATAGAGATGCGATGAGTCATAGCAGATATCAAGGTGATATAAAAGTGTACAGACTCAGCAGGATACAGCTTATACGATTGACGTGATACAACACGAATTTCTATTGTTATATCTTCTCATTTACCAACTGCATTAGTATGTAGATAATATAGTGTCATATAGGTTCTAGATAATAGGAAGCTAAGGAAATATAATAAGCCGTCATTTTGATATTTTTTCGATTGTAAAATTAAAAAAAAAGGAATTGCAAAACAGATGTTTTTATGTAAAAATCGCCATTTAAAAACAAAACAAAATTATAAAACCTTTTATTCTTTATACTACATATTTCAAGAAAAATATTTTCTTTTAAATTTGTTAGTATGGGAAGAAACTTAGGCTAATATATTGTGCCGACAAAAGTATATTTTTGAAACTAAAATTATCACATAAATGTCTTCCAATTCATTTATGCCATAGGCTATATACTAAATATTTCAGAAAAAGAAAAACTTTCTTTTAACTTTGTTAATAAGGGACGAAAATTAGGTTAAAATATTGTGCCGACAAAAGTATATTTTTGAAACTAAAATTAACACATAAATGCCTTGCAATTAACTAGTACAATATATATTAAATATTTCAAAAAAAAAACGCTTTCTTTTAACTTGGTTAGTAATGGACGAAACTTAGACTAATATACTGTGATGACACAAGCATATTATTAAATTAAAATTAATACATAAGTCTTGCAATTCATTCACAAAATAAAAAAAAAATCACTTTAATAAAATTCAATTCACTCGACTAAATTTAATTTGTCCTAAGAATCCTATCAGGATCCTAGCGGAAGCTCTTCTGTAATAACAAGATCCCCCATTTCGCCAAGTTCTTGTTAATAGATTTTCATAAAATCAATATACGATTTTTAAAATAACACATTCTTTCGCTTACTTTAATATCATATGCACTAGATACAATACAGAGATTTTAACGCTGAAATAGCAAAGGAGTTCTACTAAAAATTAAATACATGATCAAGCAAAAAAAGTATGGTATATACATATACAGGGTAAGTCATAATATGCGTGCAATATTTCAAAGATGGGTTTAGGACATTAAAATAAAGATAAAAGTTCCAATTACACATATTTCCAAAAACACTTTTTCGTCTGTCGTTCGTTTATGATTCTTTCTAAGTAAATATATAAATTATGAAAATGGATGAAATATTGAGTCTACATAGTATATACGCAATTTGTATGTGACCTAACCCTTTAACTGTATATCAAAAACCAAGACACCTGTGTATTATCTGCTTATCGATGTTGTCAAAAAATCCTTGTCTTCCTTATTTCTTTTCTTTCTTCAACAAGTGATACGTTTCGACTTATTTCACTTCAGCCATTTTCAAAAGTTTCGAATCACAAAATGTCAATAAAGTTGCAGTGCAGGTTTGAACTACATCGTAAAACAAGTTCACCGACCACGGGCGTCAGCGTCGCCCGTATAAATTTTTTTTTTCTAAACTTGACTGTAAATGAGATTTTAAACCTGCCCATGTATTTATCTTGCGTAATGCGTCGTAACACGTCATTTATTGGAAATAAGAAAAGAAACCAGGATAAGAAAAGGATTCCGATAGCATCACAAACAGGTAATTAAACAATTCAGTAGGACTACAATCATAAATTATGGAGTAACTTTCAAAATAGTCATATAAAATAACAAATATCTCGAAAACCGTTATATTTACAGAAAGTTACAGAGGATAAAATTTATTGCAAATGTATGGTGATATTATTTTTATTATAGCTCAAAGGTTATCCACAAGAGAAGTATTTCTTGGTAACTAACTACAACGCCCAGAACTTCATGATTCCAGACTGCAGGTTCGGAGGTTCGGGGACCCTCAAGGATCAGTTCTCGAGCAGGTGTTGTTTTTAATTTATATTAATGACCTATCGTCTTCAGTGTATGGAGACAGCATAATTCAATTTGCTGATGACACAACTTTTAGTTTCCAAACATATTCAGTTCAAAGTTTAGAGCATAAGGATTTTCTACAAGTCAATACTAAGGCCAATACGTTGCTGAAAATAATTTGACCATAAAATCAAATAAGACAATGTACATGTTTTTTAACTTGTATAGCTTAAACCAGACACCAAGTGTCATGCTGGATGAGAGTGTACTTGAAGACGTAACAAGGTTATTAGGATTTTGTATTCACAAGTTGGCATGGTTTGATCACATATCTAATATTTGTACCAGAATCGGTAAGGTATATGCACTTACAAAATTGAGTTTGTATTGCAATCATGCGATTCTACTAACAACTTTACTATGATCTTGTGTAACCGCATATGAAGAGTGGAATCCTTCCTTAGGGAGATTTGACAGTTCGAAATATGCAGAGTTTGCAGAGTGTTTGTCCTGCAAAGAAAAAGCTATAAGGCTTATAGCAATGACTACATAAATACTATAAGACACGACATGGCCATGTTAAATATTCTACGCTTATTCTTGAGTTGACCAATACCCGCTAGGTGGCGTTGATGTGACCAATCTGAAGTTGATGTGACTGGCGCTAGGTGGCTCTACGGTCAAACAATGTTTCAGTTGCGCACTGATGCCACATATGGGACCAGAGATGCGAGGGAAGGTCGAGAATCGCTTATCTCAGCGCACGAACTGACAACACTGACTATGCTGTGTCAACAGTTGTACAGTCTCAACCAAGTGGGATGCGTACAGTCAAGCACCTGCTGCTAGCGCTTTCTGATAGCTGTGTGTCAAACTTGTGACGAACAGCACCCGTAAAGCGTAGACTATTTCCCTATCCTATGTCGTGTCTTATAGTATTTATGTAGTCATTGCTTATAGTAGGTCTTAAAAAAGCTGAGTCATGTAGAGTCAGTGTTTGGCGTTCTTATACTCCCTAGTATATAAATCCTTGAAGGTGATACTCTACTACAGATTCAAATGTAAGTATATCAAAAATAAAGATATACAAAGTTATAGCACCAGACAAGCTAGTAATTATCGAGCTGGACAGCACAGATTGAATTCATATAGCTAACGTTCTTCCCATGTTAGTGCTAAACTGATAATAAGCTCCCACAGAGCATTAAAAACCATCAGGTTTTTTTACCGTTTAAAAAAAGCCTTACTACTATTGTCTAGAGTCTACACTCTTTTACTCTGTGGAGGAGTTTGTGCACTGTATACCGGGGTCTTGACATGATGGATGTGGTCTCTTTCTCTCCTTGTGTCTAAATTTATATAGCCTATATGACTGATTATACAATTGTATTTTTACTTAAATGTATCTGTATTGTGTACGTTAATATTAATTTCCTTTCGTCCCTCACGGTTTTGTTGTTGTTTTAGTTCATTGATTATTGGAATTGTTTTGTGAAATTTTGTTTTGCGTTTTGTATTTTGTCTAGTGTGTATTGACTATGTTGATTTATTTGTGTAATATTTGAAACTGACTATGGCTATACAATTATTTTTGTCTGCGACCTAAAAATAAATACGTCTTAGGGTCTATAGCGTAAGAAAGTAAAGTTCCTTTTTGATTAATCCTCTCGTTTCATGGCCTCAAGAAACCGATAAAATGATGATCGCCATAACATCCGTCTACCGTCGTTTGTACGTAACCACGCAGCCACAAAGAATAAGATAGGAACATGAAATTTGTAATATCTCGTGGTATTCAATTGATGTTACACACTGAATTCAATAAAATATTGCCGGTTTCAATTCTACATGTAATAGTATCAACTCTGTATAATAATACAAAGCGAAATTATTGTCAAAAATTTAGAATACTGACCACTCAAAAACATGTGATATTCGTAGACCTTTAGTTACGACAGAAAGACCCTAGTCACTAAAACGACCATAACGAGTACAGGTTTGAGGCTCGTAAGTGACAAGATACTGACATGAGCGAAGCGATAGATATATACTGATCTTAGAGGACCGTTGGAGCATAGCCGACTGATATACAGAATGAGAGGTTCAGAAAACAGAGGTACAGAGTCAACAACTGTTTCAAACAAACTTACCCAACTGGGTACGATCCGTTGATAAACGATTACAATTTAACATTTTCTACAAGGCTCAAGAGACCAATTTTCAGGCATTATATTTAAATAATCTGTTTCTAATACATTGTACGATGAGGCTAGGTACCATCATCAGACAAATACCAGCTAATAAAGTCATTTGATATTAGGAGAGATGATGTTCACCTAAAGTTTCATTAACAGGAAAATTCAAAACCAACTTCCTTAGGAAACCTCCAATGAGTGAATCAACTGATGACGCAATATGTGTACAAATAAACATGAGCCAAGAGTTTACAGCTCAATGAGTTCACAGCTCTGAGCATACTTTATCATCACTATTTATTGCTATGTATAATAAACAAGCAAACATATGTCTGGATACTAATTAGACGGCTCACTTTATTTTAGTCCAGGACTAACTCCCCCCTCCTCATATCCCGAGCAGTTTGGGGTAAACTAAAAAATTAGAAAAACTACAGTTCCGTAACTTTCCCTCGGCGATACTGAAAACAAAAAACTAAGCAAGCGAAAAGTATTCGTGTACCTTCCTAAAATTCTGACTGGAGTTATTGGTCAGAAAGATAAATAGTCGAATAAAATAAAATACAAAATAATAATTATGAAGAAGGGGGTTTTTTATTGTTTAAATCAGGGACATTTTAAAATTACAAAAAAAAATGTGTCCCTATTTGGAGGAAATGCTTAATTTAGTTACAAAATAATAGGTTTTTTTTTCTATTGGTTCTAAGAAAATTATTACACAACACAAAAAAAAAAAAAAATGAGATGGATACGAATTCGTTTTGTCTACTCAGTAAGTCGTGTCATAACCTCAAATATTACACATGCCTATTTTAAACAATTAGCTCTAAGTGTAATAATATTATTAATAGATTTGAACAAAATTTTAGAAAAATATGCTTCTAATGATAAGTAATAACCATGCTCGTTCGTTGAAAAAATATTTAGAACATAACCTAAAAGACATATTTTTTTACAAAACGAGGTCTTGTAGAAATAAGGCCTCGTATCGTAAAATATTTTTTAAAAAGCTACAATATACAAATAATTCGAGTCTGTACGACCATTGGGTAATTTTTACATGGTATCATACTTTTTATAAATAATAGTTGAGACTTCCTTTTTTCGATGTCACAGATTTAAACCTTGCAAACCGTGTTAGGGAGAAAGAGTGTACGTACGTTTTTAGGAAATCAATATTTGTGCTTGGATAAAATAAGCACTGTCATATCCTTAGTCTGTATCAGAGATAGTAAAGTAGGTACTATTCGTAATTAAAATCTCTAAGAAGACAGAAAAGGTCAGAGTATGCATACTATTAACGATGCAATGAATGCAAACTATACAAGACATTTCGAAAATTATACGGAACATCAAGAGAAGACTGACACAAGTTTTTAAATCGTCTTTTTAGAAGATCTATCCTGGACAAGAAATTGAACCAATATATTGTTGAAGAAAGAGCCACAAATTACAGAACAGGATTAAGATAACCCCGATTGAACACGACAAATCCTAAAATCCTACCTAGAATTACAAATAATCCTGACAGAAGCCTGCTAGTAATTACTAAAATAACAATTACAAATAACATATTGGTTTCACTTATTCCGTAGCCAATTATAAACATAGGGTAGGTTTGGTAATCGTTAGAACATTGGACAACCGTTTTTGACTAAACTTCAAAGCCTCGGGAAATTGAAAAAGCGACTTTGGACATGACCGTCTGTCCGTCGTCGTATGTAAGGACAATAACGATAACAAAAATAAAGATAGTAACTTGAAATTCTGATAATCAGCCATTCTTTTGTAACGGACGTGACAATTAGATGACATTACAGTAGAAAAAAATGATAAAAATTATTCACTAGCAAATATTTTCTTTGCTGAGCCTAAAGGAATGAAGGTTATTTAACTGTATGCCAGCCAAAATTCATGTGGCACGATTGAAGAGTCTATGTATTATTAAACTTTAATTGGCTGTAACGGACGTGACAAGAAATTCACCTGTCTCCTGAGGTTCGGCAAGTCTTATAAAAAAATTCTGTTAAGTATTTACAGTTAGGGTATAAAATAAAATATTACTTTATTGCTTAATATATAATCTTTATAACCATAATATCTAGTTGTTATTATTTTATTTCTGTTGAGAGAAGAAAAAGTGTTTCCTGTCGTCACGGACGTGACACGTGTAGTGGGAGGTAGAAGAAATACAATATATGAAAGAAATACTTTTTATATATAAACTTAAAAATAATCCATAGTTAACTACACTAATTGTTACATGTTGTTTTGGCTAAGCAAATGGAAAATAATTAAATTAAAGAAGTTATTCCAGTAGCCCTAAAATTCATATTTTATCAAATTTCCATAATAAATCTGAGAAAAACACTAGGCTTATATTTTGTTAAAGTTACAATAACACAACAACTGTAGATGCTCTTGTAGGCTGTGAATCATAGGGCCTATTTCTATTTTTTTTTAAATACTGTAATCAGTATTATAATGAAAAATTGGGGGGAAATCATGGTTTTATTCATATTTATGAACTATATGGATGTTTATACATAAAGTCAAGGCGTTGAAATTACAAAAAAATATTATTTATGTTTTTGACATGAGGTGTACTTTATAAAAGAATGGCTGTAATATAGAATACTACTGAAATTTTAAAGAAATCAAATTGACAACATGGTGCCCATTTTAAATAGTTTTTAATCACTACACGTGTGCTATTAAACTTTTAATGCGCTAATTTAGATAAAAAAATTTCAAACTTAAATGCTGCGTGTAATGGTAGGCTACCAACCTCATCTCTCTGCGATAACAAATAATTAAGTTATTGTCAAAAATGTAATTTCGAATCCTCACCACCTCAAAAAATGTGATATTCGTACAATTACAAGGTCAAGCACGTCCGAGTCACTGACATGAGCGTAGGGAGTAGAGGCTCTTTCCCATATAACAAGGTTGGCGCAGTGATACGAGCGACGCGAGTGAAAACTGTATAACATACACATCTACGAGCCACATTAGGGGTTAGCCGTCGTTAAGAAAGTAGTAATATCAATGAATACATAAATACTATAAGACACGACATAGGATAGGGAAATAGTCTACGCTTTACGGGTGCTGTTCGTCACAAGTTTGACACACAGCTATCAGAAAGCGCTAGCAGCAGGTGCTTGACTGTACGCATCCCACTTGGTTGAGACTGTACAACTGTTGACCTCTCTCTTCCAAACCTTCTCACTTACTTCCGTCAGCATAGTCAGTGTTGTCAGTTCGTGCGCTGAGATAAGCGTTTCTCGACCTTCCCTCGCATCTCTGGTCCCATATGTGGCATCAGTGCGTTTTCTCTTACCCGCCTGAAACATTGTTTGACCGTAGAGCCACCTAGCGCCAGTCACATCAACTTCAGATTCTCTAGCAGAGCGACCTAGCGGGTATTGGTCAACTCAAGAATAAGCGTAGAATATTTAACATGGCCATGTCGTGTCTTATAGTATTTATGTAGTCATTGGTAATATACACAATTACAAAGGTTTAAAAACCAACTGTTTTAAACAAAACTCACCCTACCCCTCGATCTAGCAATACACTTCCTAGAAGGTCCAAAATTGGGCATTACATTTAGAAAATCTGCTTGTATTACATTGTTTGGTGGGGCTGGGTAAGTACCTTGTAGGCCCGCATCAACTTGTTTAATAATAATAATAAATACGAGAAAAGTTATGGATCAGAAATACTGATAAATATTTCGATTTATTAAATTATTCTCCATATTTGACAAATATTTAATAAATTGAAATATTTAGCGTGCTTCTAATCTTCAGTCTTTTTTTACATTTCCACGTAGGGTTGTATGTGGTACAGGAAAAATTATTTAATGGGTGAATAAACCATGTCGAGTTTATCCCGCAAGTTAAAAAAGTGTTTTTTGGAACGCTATAGCATAAACACGTGGACCGATTTCAAGCAAATTAAGTCTTCACATTTTACCCATATCTCGGGATTTTTTTTTTAAAGTTTTCGATAACACAAAATTTGTTGGTAGCTGCCTTGTGAAATACAAAAGAAAATTACAATTCTCTTAAAATCGGCTACACAGATTTTCATCAAATTTTCATCCTCGAGTATAGCCTCTAAGCCAATCCTCGCACCTTCTTATTACTGTATTTATTTATATTTGTTGACGCGTTTCGGAATTCTTCCATCTTCAAGACTTAATTTAGTAGGCGAGAGTACTAAATATACTAAGAGTACTAAATTAAGTCTCGAAGATGGAGGAATCATGAAAGGTGTTGTTAATATAAATAATAAGAAAATCCTCGGATTGGCAGAAGATTGTACTAATATTAATTACGTAGATCTTAGTAAGTATAATTATTATAATACCCTCTAAGAACTTACTGAAATGTGAAGATTAATGACACAACTCGTGCACAAACTTATAACTGAACCACTATTATGGTTCAATTATAATTGGCAAAAATCAAAAGTGAACCATGACCTAGATTTCAATCAAATACGGCTTTCGCAAGGACTTGTTTCGCCATAAAAGAAGCAAGTTCGGGCGCTTTTTAATATATATATGTATATAGGGTGTCTTGCAACCATATGAACAAACTTTGTCACGTTATTCAGCATGTCAAAAGAAACAAAAAATGTAATATAACATGTGTCCTATCTCATTCCGTTTTCGGTCTATCTGCCTGTATGTGTTTTTTTTTTTAAACCTTAATATCTTTGAAACTATTTGAGGGAAAATCATGATACTTGGTATGATTGTTACTGTAGGTAGTTTATAAATGCCAATAAAATTTCGTTTTCATACAACTTTCCGTTTCAAGATGGCGGCAGTTCAAAATATTCAAAGTTAAATAATTAATAAACTACAAATTTTATCAAAAAATGTTATGACACAAAAAAGTTAGACAATTTTAAGACAAATAAAATGATGTATAATTTATTCTTATTGACTGAAGTATAACTAAGAACATTACATATTGGTTAACATGGATTGCCATGGTTATTAAAACGTCCATTAGAAAAGAACAAACAAAACAGACGATTTTAACAAATCAGCTTATTTTAACAAAACATCTGATTACAAGTAAATAGCTGAATCCAAGTAAACAACCTACCCATTGTTGTACAAAATCTTGAGCTACATAGTGCTCTCTGTTTGTAGTGTAAGTGTAGTAATTGTTTAACATGATGAACCGTTTTACATTTCAAGAATATGCTGACATACATTTTATGTATGGAGTTGCTGGGGGTAATTCAAGATTAGCTAGTAGATTGTATGCAGAACGTTTCCCACATAGACGGGCTTTTGAAAATCCTCATGCGATTGTTCAACGTAAGTTTCAAAACAAATTCTCTGTCAATGTTGGTACTGGAATAATTGATGGGCATTTAATTGGGACTTACATATTACCAGGTAGACTAAATGGACCAACGTATTTAGTTTTTTTGAGGGACATCTTGCCTAAACTTTTAGAAAATGTTCCAATTCAACTAAGACAAACGAAGTGGTTTTAACACGACGGAGCACCAGCCTATTTCTCCAATATTGTCAGACAATATCTGGATGAAGTGTTCAGAGATCGTTGGATTGGACGTGGTGGTCCGATCCCATGGCCTCCACAATCCCCAGATCTCACACCTATTGATTTCTTTCTGTGAGGACATAAGAAACAATTGGTATATGCAACTCCTGTAACTGATGCTCTGGATCTTGTAGCAAGAATCGTTGAAGCTGCTGCAACCATTCAAGAAAGTGGTGTTTTCAAAAAAGTCAGAGAGTCATCCTTAAAGCGCTTTCAACTCTGCAACGAAGTTCGAGGACGCCATTTTGAGCAACGATTATAAAAAAATCTAATAACCCTCTGTTCAATAAGTCACTTAATAAACGTTGACACCACTTTACTTGTAATCAGCTGTTTTGTTGTTTGTTCTTTTCTAATGGACGTTTTAATAACCATGGTAACCCATGTTAACCAAAATGTAATTTTCTTAGTTATACTTCAGTCAATAAGAATAAATTATACATCATTTTATTTGTTTTAAAATTGTCTAACTTTTTTGTCATAACATTTTTTGATAAAAATTGTAGTTTATTAATTATTTAACTTTGAATATTTTGAACTGCCGCCATCTTGAAACGGAAAATTGTATGAAAACAAAATTCTATTGGAATTTATAAACTACCTACAGTAACAATCATACCAAGTATCATGATTTTCCGTCAAATAGTTTCAAAGATATTAAGTTTTTTTAAAAAACACATACAGACAGATAGACCGAAAACGGAATGAGATAGGACACATGTTATATTACATTTTTTGTTTCTTTTGACATGCTGAATAACGTGACAAAGTTTGTTCATATGGTTGCAAGACACCCTGCATATATATTATTATTATTATTATTATTTATTTATTTTTTTTTTATTTATTTTTTTTATCAAAGGACGTTCATATTTATTTTCACTTTTCGATTAGTAAATATAGAAAATATGAAAGGGTCATAGTAACCTGATGGTACCATCGTACCTGACCTGCTATTTCTACCTGAAGAAGTGTCACCGAAACCCTTCTATTGTCTATCTTTATTGCTCCTACACATCACGTCTATTGTTAGATGTCTTGGGAATTACCCAGGCGTGGTGGCACCATCCAGTTTAGGGAGGGACATTTTCAATATTTCAGTTAATGGACAGTAGAAGTACATATCAGTCGACTCTATCTGGTTCATTTCATTTCAGTACTTCAATTCCGTGAAATTCGTTTTCAACCTAACCTAACCTAACCTTTCTCTAATAGTTATCAAGTAGGAAATAAGTTGAGAATCTTTTTTTTATTTTTTGCAATAAGCAACAGTCTGTCTACCTTGCCGGATTGAATTGGAAGTGAATGAAGTGATCATCAAAAATTAAATAGTTGTTAGATTTTATAGTTGGAGAGCAGAGATCAAAAATGGCCCTTAAACAATCTGGTGGTGCCATCGAAATGTTTACCTCCGATATTCACAGCTATTGTTTTGTGTAGCAATGAGTGACCCTTTTCAAGTCGAAAAGGAATCGGCCAGACCTTCATTCCTAGAATTAGGGATCCTCCTCCGATGGTACCACCAGGTTATTAAATGGTACCACCCATATGAAATGATATATTTTATGATAATTTTGGGTTCAATTTTATTTGGTTTTGGGGATAAGTGGGTAAGTTTGAATATTATTTTTACACGATTTATTTATATTTATTATTATTAAGACTGTAATTTCAAAATGAACAAATACGTGCAATGTATAATTTATACAGCTGTGAGGGGTGGGGGCTGTACAAAATACTTCCATAAAAGGCCTTTTCAAACTCCACAAAATTGTACGAAACAGTTTGATAAATAAATTAAGACTTTAAAAAAATATATTGAGCTGGACTTGAGAGATAATATTAGATAGAATAAAACTCGAACACAAGATCATACAAAAATTACGTTTACTTATTCAAACGTGTTTCAACGACGTCGTCATCCTCAGTGATACTTGAGCTACAATAACTAAAATATAACTACGTATAGTTGAAACGCATTTGATTAAGTAAACGTAATTTTTGTGAGATCTTGTATTCGAGTTTTATTCTATCTAAGAATTTAAAACTTATATTATTTTCTGCGCGGTTTATAAAATAGATTTGGAGGTCCTTAAAAATCTAGTTTTAACATTTTTTACACTATATACGTCGTATAAAGAATGTAATATTTTAATTTGCTAAAATTTCAGTCGCATGAACTCGAGGCAAAATGCAATGTATAAAGTGTGCTCTAAAACCGAAACCAACTGACCTATTATGATGAAACGTTATATATGGGCATATTTTTACCATACCTGCATTAAACATGATCAGTAAATATTTAAACTGTACTTAAAAGTTAATTGAAAAATACTAATATGAACCTGACCAAATGGATTATTACAGTAATTAAACAATTAGTGCAAAACTCAAGGTGTGTAGACCTAGATAGAGTAATGTATTGCGAATAATTAGTTCCGGAACTGTACTTCCGGTAGATGAACATCCGGGCCGACATGTTCCGGCCTAGTTATATCTCTAATAGATACAGTACGGTCGAGGTTTTCGGCAAAAAATTAGAGACTAGATGAACTCTTACATCCATTACATTGATTTCTGATATCCAGTGTTCATGCGGCACGTTATAGTACAAAACATTCTAACAATAAACTGTGTAAAAATATAACACACATTTCTCACTCCCCCCCCCATACCTAAAAACAAATAAAAATGTATTCATTACCAAACAGTGTTTTTGTGCGTATCTTGTGTGTTATTCAACCTATAACACAGATAGAATACAACTCGAACACAAGATCTCGCAAAAATTACGTTTACTTAATCAAAACGCGTTTCAACGACAAAGTCGCCATCCTCAGGGAGCTACAATAACTACTATAACTAACTTTTTTTCAAGTGGTTATAAGTCAGGGAATAGACACACATGAGCGAAGCGAATGGACATATTATAATATATACTTACGAGACCCGTTAGTGCGTAGTGGACGTCGAGAAGGTGTGACTTATTACACAATAGATTCAAAATAACCGTGTAACAAAATTAAAATACGGTAAGCTCTTTTGATCTACCAAAACAATTTAACATTTCCTACAAGGCCCGAAAAGCAAACTTATAGGTATTAGGCTACATTTAAAGGATCATGTTTTACATTCTATGTTGGCGCTGGGTAGGTACCATGATTTTTTTTTTTTTTTTTTTTTTTTTTTTTTTTACATTGTGAATAATACATTTTGTTTTCTTAATCTTTGGTTTAGTATTGGCTATTGTTAAATGAAAGCGCCATATCTGTACACAGTTTATTTTAAATCATCACCTGGCTGGCACGCAATCAACATCCTTGTCGGTATATTACAGCGTTGCACTGGGCATTGCAGATGACATTTCAAACATTCTTTTGCTACCAATAGCAGTTGTTTTTCACATGTTTGCAAGTCTGCATTCGTCGGGTACGACATTCAAAACAAGACCCTCACAATAAAATATTTTGGAGAAATAAAGATGGTTTCGATTCTCAGAAGAAATTCCAAGCTCTCGTGTTTGTCCTTCTTGTTAGGTTTCCAGTGTGTGTAAAAAGTCTGGAAACCAGTTGATTATTAGACAATGGCTGCAGGTATCAAAAATTAACCGATGGGTATCAGTACAGATGCAAAAATTCTACTTCTAAAGCACTCGTAATTTTCCGCCACAAAATTAACTTCCGCCATTGTGATTTTTTTTTTTTTTTTTTTTTTTTTTTTTTTTTTTAATTAAATGGAAATAGAGTACTATGCTATGACACATTATATTATGGAATTTTAAGAGGAAATCGATGGCGAAGTCAGTATTTCGATAAACCTATTCACTCACGATTCACCAGCCATTATCGAATTTCAATTAAAAGTATAGGTTAGATTAGATTATGTTATGAAAATGTCATTGCACTAAATAGACGAATAGCTGAAGGTATTACAAGAAGATTTCAAGATCAAATTTGTAGAAATCAAACAAAACTGTTGGTTCAAGGCTAATCTTGGGTGTTGTAGAGAGTTAAAAATTAATGTTTTCAGCTCTTGTTTATATATCAGACTATAGATTCAATAAATAATTTTAATTCAATATAGAATCAAATTGCAGAATATTTTATGAATTTCAGCACATCCTGTATATAGTACCTAATTTTTATCTGTCGCTGTGAATAGAGGATGTGGATTTCTACAAGAGGTTTATTATATATCTCAATCAAAATTAAAACCAGTGATATTAATCCTTTCTAATACTTTTGAACATAAAAAGAAATCATATTTTATGAATTTCAGCACACCCTGTATATAATACCTAATTTTTATCTGTAGCTGTGAATAGAGGATGTGGATCTCTACAAGAGGTTTATTATATATCTCAATCAAAATTATAACCAGAGATATTAATCCTTTCTTATACTTTTGAACATAAAAAGAAATCATATTTTATGAATTTCAGCACATCCTGTATATAGTGCCTAATTTTTATCTGTCGCTGTGAATAGATGATGTGGATCTCTACAAGATTCCGTTTATTTCACATCTCTATCAAAATTAAAACCAGTGATATTAATCCTTTCTAATACTTTTGAACATAAAAAGAAATCATATTTTATGAATTTCAGCACACCCTGTATATAATACCTAATTTTTATCTGTAGCTGTGAATAGAGGATGTGGATCTCTACAAGAGGTTTATTATATATCTCAATCAAAATTAAAACCAGTGATATTTAATCCTTTCTAATACTTTTGAACATAAAAAGAAATCATATTTTATGAATTTCAGCACATCCTGTATATAGTACCTAATTTTTATCTGTCACTGTGATTAGAGGATGTGGATCTCTACAATATTCCGTTTATTTCATATCTCTATCAAAATTAAAACCAGTGATATTAATCCTTTCTAATAGACCCTACTTTTGAACATTACAAAAAATCATATAGACCTAGTACCTAATTTTTATCTCTCGCTGTGAATAGAGGTTGTAAATCTCTACAAGAGGTTTATTATATATCTCAATCAAAATTATAACCCGAGATATTAATCCTTTCTGATATTTTTCAAAATTAAAAAAAAAATCATGTTCACCTCCTTCTTTTAAAAAAAATACTCTGCAAGGAATTTGTAGATTTCTAAAAAAGATATTATTTTAGAGATAACTTTTTTGAAACTTTTTCCTTTTACACAACAATTTAAATTATATATTTTACATTGGAATATAAAAAAGTAAAGACGAAGAAGCGCCAAATTACATCAATGAATACAGTGGACATTTCGTCTCGGGGGTGCTTGAATTATTATATATCAAAAATCTAAAAAATCGTAAATATACCACTTAGCACATATTTTTTATTTTGCAATTACTTCTACTAAGCTGTCAATCTGTTGCAAGATTCATATCTAAAATGATAAAGATGACTGTAAATATTGCATACTTCCAATTATTTTAATATAAACATAACTTGAATACAAAAACAATATTCGATTTGGCACGTGTAATTATTACATGAGTCATAGAGCTTATCTTTCAATTGTCATGTATTTGATAAGAAATTGTCATATTCTAATAATCAGTACACAATAAAATATTCTGCAACTCTCTGAGAACAGATGATACACAGTCATAGGAGGCCTCATGTTTTGTAATCATCAATAATTTCAACTTCAGTTTTTTCACAGTTTCAAGGGCTCAGGTAACCGTAGTCTTCCATACGTAATTGTTGTGGTCTATTCTTAAACCATTAATATTTCAAAATATTTCAGAATATTTAAAAATGGCGGCCATTTCACAGTTTTCTGTTCATATCTCGTTTGTTATTCAATTCACTAAGTTAAAAACAAATTTGTGCACGTAAAGGTACCAATCAATTCCACCTCTTACGAGCGAATTTAATTTCGAACACTGACCTCTCAAAAAATGTGATTTTTGTATAGAAAGATATCTGACAGGACCGTGAGACTGACACGAATAAAGCGAGAGAAGACATTTTAATATATGGGGCCCGTTAGGGGTTATCCACGTTAAGAAAATATTGATATACACAATTACAAGATTCAAATGATTAAAAAAAACTAACCCTACTGGGTAAAACAATTAGGTACGAGTTAACTTTTCTTACAAGGTACAAGAACTGACACAATATTGAAAAAATGGCGGACGAATGATATAAAAAAAAGGTAGTTTTAACTCAAAAAATCCTGGGGTTACCATTCAAAGTTTCTTTGTAACGTTTGTACTTATCGAATAAAAACAGCGGTCACGCTTGTTTCGATCATCCTGTATACAGAATGTTAAATAAATAAGTCCCTGGGTGGCTTAATTTGTTAACCATTACAGATAGAGTTACAAAGCTTTGTACATAGTTAATGCACACCAAAACCAATGACTACATAAATACTATAAGACACGACATGGCCATGTTAAATATTCTACGCTTATTCTTGAGTTGACCAATACCCGCTAGGGTGTGGATGTGACTGGCGCTAGGTGGCTCTACGGTCAAACAATGTTTCAGGCGGGTAAGAGAAAACGCACTGATGCCACATATGGGACCAGAGATGCGAGGGAAGGTCGAGAATCGCTTATCTCAGCGCACGAACTGACAACACTGACTATGCTGACGGAAGTAAGTGAGAAGGTTTGTGAGAGAGAGGTCAACAGTTGTACAGTCTCAACCAAGTGGGATGCGTACAGTCAAGCACCTGCTGCTAGCGCTTTCTGATAGCTGTGTGTCAAACTTGTGACGAACAGCACCCGTAAAGCGTAGACTATTTCCCTATTCTATGTCGTGTCTTATAGTATTTATGTAGTCATTGCCAAAACCCTATTTTAGTACGTATTCAGTGGACCGCTACCTTTCCATGTGGACGCCCCACAAGGTGTAAGTAGGAAATCTTAAATGGGAGCATAGGTCGAGTTGTACATCGAATTAAAGGCCTTTAAGAGTGGAACACAAGCTGTTTTCAACATACCTGACGCTAATATGAACTTTAAACCCAAGCTATTTTAGCTAGGGTGAACCTTTTGAGGTCGGGTTTGTGGCATTGTGTTCTACTCATAAAGGCCTTTAATTCGATGTACAACTCGACCTAAGCTCTCATTTAAGATTTCCTACTTACTCCTTGTGAGCCGTCCCCCAGGAAAAGGTAGCGGTCCACTGAATACGTAGTAAAATATGTTTTGGTCTCCATTAACAATGTGTAAAGCTTTGTAGCTCTATCAGTAATGGTTTAAAAAATATTAGGCCGTCCCGGGACTTATTTAACACGCTGTATACACATTGTTCGTTAGATATCGGTTTAAAATTACATTTCCGCGGTAAGTGCATCTACATTTATTTTCTATTACTTAATTCCCCGATTAATGATCAATACAAAGTTAGATTATAATTAGTAAAACCACAGAGAAGAAAGTCTCTTTTCACTGTGGTACAACTGAATCAAACTTAATGAAGCATGTAAATTATCCAAGGCGTGTTATATTTGAATTTGAAATCTCCTTCCATTCTTTCCTTTTGATGTTTATGAAGGCAAGCAATTCATAGACGTCGCTTTATCTGCAGCAAATCGATATTTCATTTCCGATTCTGCGATTTGTCACTGTGTCAAGGAAATCAAATTATCCCCTTGTTATGAGGGATGTTTGTTGTATCCCTCCTTCTGGGTTAAAAGCTCGCCACAGATTGCAACCAATGAAATCTCACAAGGGGGTTGGAATTGTTGTATCTATGCTGTGTAACGTGGCTCAGGTTTTAAAGAATTCTTTTCAGACAAGCGACTCGCATATAAATATAAATCGTATTTGATTATAATGGATTTTTTTCTATTACTTTTTTTTAAATAATTATTCCTGAACCATAATATATTTTCAATTGCGATTTTTCAGAGGGGGTTTTGAATCATAAATCTTCAAATTTCACCAAAATTTGATCGAATCGGTTGAGACCATTTCAATAAATTACGCGTCTTATCGGCTTCATGGCCGATTTTTTTTCTTTTTACCGATAATTAACGAACCAGTATTTTGAAAAAGATGGCGAAAATACTATTTTTACACTTAGGGGCAATTAGATCTACCAATACAAGGTAGAACGTTCCTTACAAGGCCCAAGAAACTAACTTATGGACTTTACATTTAGAGGATCTTCTGGGATTACAATGATAGATGGGGCTGGATAAGTACTTTGATGACACCCATCAACTTGTATTTTACGAATCCGCTTACATGCCAACCTAGCCTTGGTTAGAAATGCCAAAAACTGTTTCAAACTGCAGTATTATTTATTTATTTTTTTTCAAATTTAGGTAGTATAGAAAAGGTAGGTTAAAAATCAAGGTAGATTTTCGCGGATATATCCGTTTCGTGGTCAGCTGAATTAAAAACGTAATTTCTGAAATGATGTCTGTCTCTCGTTGTGCAGTGTCCTACAACCCAATGGCGTTAACTCGTTTTAATCAACTTTGGTATGTGGAAATATTTTGAGCAAACAAACACAAAATTACAATGTTCTCTAGTCCGAGGATTATTATCAAATTTTGCCTCTAAAAGACAAAACGTATTGACAAAATGCCGGTTCGTGAGTTAACGATAAAATAAAAATAAAAAAGAAAAGAAAGAAATCGGCCATAGAGGTTCGAAAATAAATAACTTCTCTAAGTTGAGTCTACCTTTTCACTCAATTTTGATTATATATAGTCTAAAAATCTTTCAAAAATGCTTATTCATGAGTTATAGGTATAAAATTAAAATAAATAAATAAAACAAATCTGTCATGGAACTGTTATAAAAGACTTAGTTTCTTAAAATCGACTCTACCGATCAAATTTTGGTCAAGTATGGTCTTTAAGGAACCAAACGAAACGTATTAGTTGTGACCTTGCAAAGATATCGGGGGGGGGGAACATCAAACCATCCATCAAAGTGCTGTTAAAAAAACTGCAATTTCTCAAATACCGATTTCGTTCAACAAAAAAAACCACAAAATTACAATTTTCTCAAAATAGGCTTTAATGATTTCGATCACATTTTGTTCAATAATAGGTCCAACATGTAAGAACATTAAAAAAGTATTAATCGTCATCTGCCATAAATAAGTCGTATCGTTAAAAGAAAAATAGAAACAATTATTGGGGCTGCTTACAAAAGACGTACATTCTCTAAATTGTTTCTACCGATTTCGTTCAAATTTTAGTAATATGTGAACATTATAAATGAGCCAAACCGTTGTATAAAATCGAAAGTAAACGTTGCTGTTCAAGATTAATTGGAAAAAACCAAAAATACATCTCGTTTGCCCTCGCTAAAAGATATAGAGAACCTGTTATAGGCAAGTATAGTCTTGGGTTAGATCCCCTCTTTCATCTTCCCAATAGGCTGTCTTTCTTCAGCAACTCTCGTCCCCTTCCGACTCAGAAGCTATTAGGGTATTCGAGGATAGACCTTTCTTTATAAGGCGATGATGACCGTGTAGGTTTTGTTTTTGACCTTTGAAAAAGAAGGGGGGAATGAAATATAGGAGGGGGGAATGAAAGATAGAGGAGGAAATGCAAGATAGGGGAGTGGCGAATATCAATTGGTAAAATGCGCACCTATCTCCCTGCAGTTCAGACTAGTGAGTCGTTATAAGTTAAACAGATTCGAGTCAGCTTAATCGCGTTTTTTATTTCCGTGTGCTATTCCAAGGCTAAAGTAAAGGCTAAGCAAGAAAAGGAAGAACTGCAATTACAAAACACAATGGTTCACAAGTAGGTGTTTGTATGCATTATAACAAAGGATGATTCATAAATACATAAAACTGTAAATGAAATTAACACCAAAAGTGAGAATTGAGAGTGCAAGGTATAGTTTTTACTTACCCAGTAGTATACGAGGTTAAAATGTCGACCTATGTTTTTTGACTGATCTTAACGTTTCATTCCCTCAAGAAACCGAAAAAGTGATTGGGTACATGGCGTCTGTACGTTGTCGTTGACGTGCGTTAGGGTACGAACAGAACAAGTGGGTCGCGGTGGATGCTACTAGTTAAGTCGCGGTCGATATCGACATCCATGTAAAACAAACACATTCTAGTGAACTTTAATGTAATAGCAGATATATCTTGTTGAAACTCCATATTCAAGGATAAAATAAAGCAAAAGCTTAAAATTTCAAATATTTAATAGTATAAAATATCTTGTCAAGATTGTGACTCTGAGTACATAGGTCAATCAGGTAGATCTATAAAAGTTAGAATTAAAGAACATGTAAATAGCTGGAAACATGGCTATAGAAACTCTAACTTTGCTAACCACCTTTTGGACTTGGGTCATAGTTTTGATCCGAGATTGAATGTTAAACTCTTACATATAGAAAATAAAAGCAATAGATTAAATAATTTAGAATGTTTAGAAATAAATAGATCTATTTCACTTAGGCCTATTCTCAACTTAAATGACCAAATTGTATTAAATTCGTCACCTCTTCTAAAACCCATCCGTAACATAGTTCATTAACCTTTATCTACCTGCTAGGTCATCCCCCTACCTTTCCCGATTTCTCTATTGTATTTCAGTTTCCTGTACTTATGTTTCAATAGTTGTCTATACCTGTAAATTATCAGTTGCCCGACGATGCCGCAAGGCGAAACATTCTAGTGAATGGAAGAGAACAGAGCAGGTAAGCCGCGGTGGAGGTTTAGCGCGATGCCATCCAGGAGGTTTACATCGATGCTTTTGAAAATCAAATGAATTTGTTTTACATGGATGCCTACTGCGCTGTGTCGGATAGAACACGTCTGGCGTCTGTCATTCCGTGCGCTAGGGCACTCTACTTGCTTTCCATAATCTCTTTTGCGTAATATGTTCATTTTTGAATTTCAAGTGCTAAATATGAAGGAAGATCTGATAGTAATTGCTCCCTCCCGTATTGTGGGTATATTACCTATCAGCCACCACTTGGCGACAGCTGACATTTCATCACTATCATCACTTGACTCGCACAACATCGCAAAAGCACAATATTTTTGTCATTCAAATTTTTTATCAAACTACTTCACTTGACAGTGGTCCTAGCTCGACTGAGCAGTGCAGGTAACCTCCTTGCTTATGTGCTGTCGACATCGAACGCGACTTAACTAGTAGCATCCACCGCGACCTCCACCTCCACCGCGACCTACTTGTTCTGTTCGTACCCTAAGAAAGTACGAAAAGCAGTCACAAAAATAAGGATAAAATCATGAAATACGGTGTATATGTGGACATATAGAACCTTATTGAAATTGGAAATATCAAAATGGCGGTCATTTTATATAGTTTTTTGTTAATAACTCGTGTATTATTAAACCTAGAACACACTAAATTCTATACAAATTTGCAGATTTCAATGTGTGACCGAACCCTTCTGATGCCGACTCTTTACAAGGCCCGCTAGAGCCGAGACAGTGACGCGAGCAAAGCGAGTGGAGACTTTTTTAATATACACACAACTATGAGGCTCGGTAGGGCCTGGTCGACATCAAGTAAGTAAGCCTATATTAAATTACGAGTTTCAGAGAACCTGTTTAACAAACTTGCCCTATTGTGTAAGATACCTTGACATACCAATACTAGATAGTATTACGTTTACTTAATCAAACGAGTTTCAACGACAAAGTCGCCATCCTCAGTGATACGTGAGCTAGAATAACTAAACGATAACTTATAATCAGTTATAATTTTTTTCAGGTTTGCAGGTCACGCAGTGTTCAAGTTAGAGGGAGGGCATGGTATCTAACACTTTATATTTGAACTCCAACATATTATTTGTACTCCTCAAATAAACATACATATTCGTAATCAGGATAACTTATAGTTTTATTTGATATAATACACATAATATTTCCAAAAAAAAAAATCTACAGTACTCTGGTTTTTCCCTTTATCCAAGATCATTTTTTTTACCACTATATTTTGACTACATGTGAAACAAAACAAAGAATATAAATACAAAATTTAGAATATATAGAATTTATCGTGTTGTCTGTGTGGACGGGTTGCGATTGCAGACAGACAGGCGGACAGTCAAGCACGTGAAATTATAAAGGTCCTTGATTATCCTTAAGGACATTAAGAAATGGTTCAGGAATAACTGTAAAAACCTTGACAAGTGTCATTAACTACGATTTACGATAAGAATGTGTTTAAGGTACAAACGAACCAAGTTTAGGCCTTCTTTAATTTACACTGAAATGAGATTATATTGTTGACGAATAATTCCGTACGTTTTAGAGATATGTGCATGAGAAAATTTGTGCAATGTTTGTCACCGTATATTAATATAAACATTGCTTAAGATGCATTCAGTTTAGCTCTTCCAAGCTTCAGAGCTACAACCAAGCGTCTAAACGTAAAATGGAACTAACTGAAATATCGATTTATATCCACACAAAAACATCTCGCTATAAATAGCTATTCTCCTGTGGATCCACACAAAACCATCCGTCTCTTGAGAAGTCGTGAGGGAGATAAAGGAACCACGTGATGGGTAAAAGAGGTAATTTGAAAGTCAGTCACGTCCAACACACGAGCGGTATATTTCTCCCAGACAGTTTGTCCGAAACTTATCTGGTTCTGTAGGCTACTGGGTTCTAAAAGCACTATAATTTATTAAACTTTGTATTTGTTTCACAGCATTTAATTAGAAAATTTTATTTTCTAATATGGTCTCTAAGGTAAATAATCGCTTTGAGATCCATGAGTAAATAAAAATGGTTTTGTGAATGACGTCTTGTCAATTTGTCTGGCCTATGTAGTCTGTACGGTGATCTACAGCCATAACATGTGAAATGATTTTATTATGTGAGCATATTTTCGCAACATCTCGGAACGTAAAAACGCAAAACTATATTTTCCCCAAAATCGGCGATAATAATATTACTCAAATTTTGTTAACTCCCGCCCTGTTGGGTAATTTTTTGAGTGTCAATGTATGAATTTATTACTTACTAGTTTTGAGTACCGGAGGACCAGAGTCATTGAGTTTACCTTCCTTGAGGTTGTCGTTATATTGTACCAACGAACGGTTCCACTTCTGATGTGTAGTAACTGGCCAGTACATCTTCTTGCAATCACTTTACACCGACCGCACTTGACACTTTACAAGATATAAAACGTTTAAAAAGAGAAATATAAAAGTATTTGAGGTAAAAGGTAGATGAATATGAGGTAGCCGGAACTTAAGTCCATGAGAAAAGGCTGAGGGAGCAGACAATGCATCTGACTCCAAGCAGAGGTAGAATGAGAATGACCAAAATGTGTATAGGTACAAAGTTAAAGTTGCTGTGGCATGTAACCCAATTTTGAATTTGAGAATTGTCGATTTAACCTTAAACACTTTACGTAACACGCCCCATGTTTAAACCCAAAAACCTCTAGGTTATCATCACCTTATAAAAATAAAAATAAAACAAAATAATAATAATAATAAAAGCCAAGGGGGCTAATAATAAAGACCCCCTTGAATACTCTAATAGAAGCAGGGTCACAAAAGAACAAGATTTAGTTATGAGGGACCTGATAAAAAATATGAAAGAGAGGGGTGTGAACCATGACTACATGATAAAATGTCTACATTCACCAAGTTACTTCAGTATTACCAATGACTACATAAATACTATAAGACACGACATGGCCATGTTAAATATTCTACGCTTATTCTTGAGTTGACCAATACCCGCTAGGGTGTGGAGCTGTCGCTCTGCTAGAAGTTGATGTGACTGGCGCTAGGTGGCTCTACGGTCAAACAATGTTTCAGTTGCGCACTGATGCCACATATGGGACCAGAGATGCGGGGGAAGGTCGAGAATCGCTTATCTCAGCGCACGAACTGACAACACTGACTATGCTGTGTCAACAGTTGTACAGTCTCAACCAAGTGGGATGCGTACAGTCAAGCACCTGCTGCTAGCGCTTTTTGATAGCTGTGTGTCAAACTTGTGACGAACAGCACCCGTAAAGCGTAGACTATTTCCCTATCCTATGTCGTGTCTTATAGTATTTATGTAGTCATTGGCATTACCAAGTCCGTAGTGAGTCCCTGAAAGTAAATTTGCTAAAATGTTATCCCAAAGTAATAAAAAGGTCAAGCGAGTACTGTAATCTACGATTTCGGATCCGTAGGCATAGAGGGACTGTTATTTTCACAAAAGCTGTAGTTTATACTGTACAGATAGCCACACAGACACACGCGTGAAATTGCAAGGGTCCATAGTAAATCAACGACAATCTCGGCTAATCCTTCTTTCAATGGCTACTGAATTGTTTATCTCCATCTCTCTCACAATCTCCTAAATCGTAAGCAATTTAATATTTAAAGAATGAAATAAATTTCAACTTTGATATTCTATTAAACTTAATAATACAAAATATAACTTTATATGAAAAATATCTGTTATCACCTTTTTGTGGATAAAAGAAAGCCGAGTAGAATACTAATATACGCTTATTTTTATCAATATATTGTTATCAACAGATAAAACAGTCATCCTAAATAACTTTCGCTTGCACAAAACACTGAACCTCCATAACCCAAGCAAATACCTTAATTATGTTCCCAAGCCTTGTTAGGGTGATTTATTGGGTCAAAATAAAGATCAGGGTCATATAAACTTAATATGTTGATTTTTAATTCATTGATTTTAACGCTAATACGTTTTATACCAGCAAGTATTGGAAATACAATAATATTTCAAGTGAAAAATATACGACCTCGACTTGGGATAATAATAACACTTAAAAAAATTATTAATATCTTGCTTCCATAATTTTGTTTTATTTTTTACAAAATTATAACTTTATAAATATATAAGATATTGAGTTCTGATTTGGTATAAGCATTTCGTATATTTTCAAAATTAGTAGCGTTGAATATCTCGAAAACTTTACACAAAAGACAAAAATATTCCTATTTAACGACGAGCAAAGGTTATTTATTTATTTTTTAATTTTTTATTTTTTTTTTTATTATTTTTTTTTTTTTAGTTGAAGGATAACCCAATTACAGATACAAAACTAAAAGCATAATTTCTTGGTAATTGTCTACAACACCGAAAACGTTATGAAATCATATATTTCTTGTTGTTATTGTATTTAATATGTGATTCACTTTATGAATAAAGTTTAATTTACTAATTCACTTCTATTAGTATGAATTTTTATCTCATGTATTTCAATTTGATAGACCTCTAACATTTATTTGTAAATTGATCAAATGTGATTGTTTTAAATTATATTTAAACTAACGTAAGCCATAAAATATTTGTTAAAAACCACAAAATAATACATCACAAATCACTGGCGGCTAGACTTTTGGAGTATATGTACCTTTTTGTTGATTCTGACTCAAGGAATAACCTCCTGAAGTTTGAGAACATAAGCAACACCCTTTATAGCCCTTGTAAATATTTATCGATTGAAAAACAGTTTGGTTTCCAGTAAAATCAAACGACTTAGAGTTTATTCGTTAATTAACCGCTTTACAAATTGATCACGAAGAACTAACACGACATTTTGGCAAAGTTCCAATTCATTAATTAAACTCCACTAGACTAGGTATACATAAACACTTCATTAACGTACACAAATGTGCACAAAATAAATTTAAATAAACGAAATATACTCGAAAAATCTCGAGTTAGCAGACATGGATCAAAAAGTCAAAAGCAGATCCTATGTCTGTATATATATTAAATAGTTAAATATAGGTTTTAATATACCAAGTGTCCTAAAAGTCCCAAACCCCATTATTTTTTTTATTAATGAAAATAGACAGATTTGCTTTGGGGGAAAGTTTAGATAACGGAGGGATGAGTTTTTTAAAGTATCAACATTTTCAACCCTTACCCCCAAAATGGGTAGTTTGGGGGTGAGTCAAGAATTTTAAATAGCAACCCCTATTGAGTGATACCTCATTTTAAATGCCTTTTAAAAATAAGAATAATGACGTAAACTAGAGGTCTCTAAGTTCATCCTATCCAACGAATTGTGAATGTTAACCTACAAACTCCGGTTGTTTTTATTACATTACAAACTGCTCTATGTTGGTAAAATGATGGTAAGAGCCTTACCTTGTTTTTTTTAGATCAGATTAAGTTCTCGAAATCGCTACCATTGACTTCTTGGCAGAAATAGATTCTGGACTCAAAAGCATGTTGTACATTTCGTAACATTTTCGGTGTAATTATTAACGTAAAATTCACAATTCGATTGGTCGCTATGTTGAGTAGGATGAACTTAGAGACCTCTAGTTTGCGCCATTATACTTATTTTTAAACGGCAATTAAAATTAGATATCACACAATAGGGGTTGCTATTATAAAAATTTTGACTTACCCCAAAACTACCCCATTTATGGGGTAAGGGTTGAAAATGTTGATACTTCAAAAAACTCCTCCTTTGGTTATCTAAACTTTCCCCAAAGCAAATCTGTCTATTTCCATTATTTAAAATAATAATAGGGGGGTGGGACTTTTAGGACACTTGGTATACACTTATCAGTCATAAATCAACAATGCAAAAACATTGCACTAACTTTCTCACACATTAGATAAATCCATTATAGGTTCAACTTTTTATCAGACAACTTTTTCTTCCATACTAGATTGTTGTCACTCTACACTACACACCACACCCTTTTTTTGGTTACAACCCGATTCTTCCAAGTAATCTCGTACAGCTTTTCCTCAGCTTTCATAAAAGTGATTGTAGAATAGAGAAAGTGTACATCGTGATTGCTAATGTCTTGTACATGCTTGCTTTGCAGTTTTCAGACCTTGTCAACGACCTTCTGTGACCTTGTAAATGACGTCATGATGGAGGGGTACAGATTAAATACTCCAAGTACAGATTATACTAACTGCTAATTTCTCTCCGTGTAAAACAGATCTATTAAAATTCATAGTCAAGACAATGAGATATGCACGATACTAATATCAAATAAAATATGAAGGTTTTGTTAATTTTTATACATTACTTCACTTAATTTTTGAAACAAGCAAATGAACATAGGTAGGCTATAACCTTTTAATTTAAGTGTAAATAATTTTATTTGAACATATTATATAAAATTAATATATTTTAGCACACATAAACTTATGATTTTAATAGTGCAGGGAAAAGAACTCAAGCCGAAAAAAAATAAAAGTTTTTGCCTAAAATAGTACTCTCATAGTGTTCTAAGGAAAAACTGTTTTCTGGAGAAGTTGTAGAGGAAATAAATTCTAGTACTCCCCCCCCCCCATTGGGGACAAATTTCTGAAGCTCTGATTGAACTCCGGGACTTTGGCTACAAGCCTATTGTGCTCGTCTTTTTCATTGTTCACCTTACACCGATCCCCAGTGAGTTTAACAAGCTCTAGGGTCTTCTGCAGAGTGTTTTTATCAAAATGTATGTCTCCAAGACCTCCTTCTCCTTCTTTTTGGACTCCAAGACCTCACAAACAAAATATCTACAGCGATCTAGGTACGAGATCGCAAAGACGACAGTTAGGCGATACTTCGTTTAATTCTGCAAACGAAAGTGTTTTAACTGTATGAAAACATGTTTTATGTTGTATTGTTGTTATTACCAATACAATCCACCTTTAACTAGAGCTAAGTTATATGAAAGGCAAGTTCTAGTGATAGTTTAGAATTATTAAATAGAAATTAAGTAAAAAAAAATTTTAACGGTTTCAGTTATTTAAAATAAAATTTAAAATATACGAATTAAATATTCTTAAAACTTAAAATTTATTAAAACCTAAACAACACAGTGTCATTGAAAAATAGTTCCGTGATGTCAATCGTAAATGTTATGTGTACTAATCAACCCAGTTTTCGTTGCCAATGACAAACTGTTTATAAACATTGAGAACTTTGTTATTTATTTCTCGTTGTAATGACATTGAATCAGCTACAATCTTGTGCAGGCGCAAGAAAAATCAACTTCATTAGTTAAACTGTTGTATTAATCATAGACCAAACTCGAGTTCACATTATGCCTCATTAGCGATACATTATGGAGAAGAAGAAATAAAAAGACATTACTCACTAAAGAGCAAATAGTACGACACTACACAGAAAGTCGTGTTATTCCCGATGGGCTAATCTCATTGGAAAATCAGTTTAAAAGCGGTTGTGTCTTTTGATGTTTTATATTTGTAAATTTGTGCTTATTTTTGTTTCTTAGTGTGTATAATATCGTTCATAAATTAGTTTTTTAGACATTTTATAGCATTTCATAACATAATGAGTTCAGCCAAAAACATCAAGTGCTACATACTCAAGCAAGAACTATAGTAGTTTCAGTTATTGAGTATTTTTCAGAAAGAAAACAAAGGACCTTTAATTGTCGTATAGAAAGTTCAAGAAAGAGTAGCCGATGCTTGTAGAATTTTTCATTTGATATTTTATGCTAGTAAAATACCTAGTGCTTATTTTTGTTTCTTAGTGTGTACAATATCGTTCTTAAATTCGATTTTTAGACATTTTAGACCATTTCATAACATAATGAGTTCAGCCAAAAACATCAAGTGCTACATACTCAAGCAAGGATATAGTAGATTCAGTTATTAAGTATTTTTCAGACAAAAAGAAAACAATGGACCTTTAATTGACGTAAAGACAGTTTTACAAAGAATAACCGATGCTTATAGAATTTTTCTTAAAACAGTTCAAAGAATAAATTTGCGCCAAGTATCTCGTACCACCAGAAGCGTCAGTCAAGATGATGAAGAAGATGTGGATTAATCGCAAGAAAGACGAGATAACAACATTATAGCATAAGAAACCCACAATTACAATGTTGTTCTTCGCATTAAAAATAAAAGGAAACAGAGAAAACACCATGTCACCGAAATGAACGATTTCGATAAATCTGCTATTTCTTGCCACGTACATGAAATGTAAAAAAAAAAAAGAAGTACCAACTCTCAGTAAATTGTCATCTCTCCAGGATGCAGGTTTATTTTGTCACTCTTTTCTTTTATTCTATTTCTCCCTTGTTTTAACAATGGTTTGTTTGGAGTCGTTTTCAATCAAATTTTTTGAACACTCACATTTAGTAGGGATTAGTTAACAAAGCCTTAACAAAAATGTCTTCGTAGCAAAAGTGTTTGCAGTGAGTGAATCACAAAATAGTCAACTTATCTAGGGCAGTGTGTACGTGACTGTGCATGCGTGAGCGATGGTGTAGCCAAACCCTTTATTCGTTTTACAAAATATAGAGGATTTTGCTTGCATCACATTGTAGGATGGGGTTGACTATTTAGCTATGATGGTTAATATAAACTTTTTTTTCCTATTTTTAGCCACATTATCTATAATAACTGTATCTCATAATTTGTTCAACTCTTCGGTATGTAAACAAAATATAAATAATTTTAATGTTTATAATAGAGGTAAGCATTCGAGCGCCAAAAAGGCAGGTGTCTTCGGATTTCTTTACGAAGCATTTCTCCGGTTACATTTTTATTTCTTTCACTCCTGGATACTTTGAAGTTTTATTGTAAAAATTAATAATCCAACTGACTAGACTAAATACTATCTGCCCGATAACTCTAGGGTAGTGTTTTAATTTTAAACAAAATCCTGTATGATTTATTGTACGTGTTATAATATGGTCACAAGTTTCGTTAACCGCTAATTTATAAGCAATGCCGCTTCAAAATGGCATCAAACTGTAAGTAATGTTTAGACGATTAAAAAAAAAAAATTTACTGTTTACAATTACTGGATTTTACCGTCAGAAAAGTGTTAAAAACACGTTGTACAGAACGTGTAAAACGTGTCTAATTATCAAAAAAGGAAAAACACGCTAAAGTAATTTCCAAAACATATCTACACACCAAATTGTATTAAAATCAGATCACGCATATGAGCTATAGAGCACATGCAACAGATGATATCATTTCATCAACAACTTTTTTTACCACAAAAAAAAAACAGACAACAAATTTTTGACCCACCATATAACTTTCCCTATACTATGAGAAGTGATAAATAAATAAACAATTCAACGAATTATATTGCCATATACAACGAACAGATATAACATTGGGTATCGAATTCCAGAAATATTTTCAAAATAAAAGTATAATTTTACTGGATTATTGTTGATCAAATTACCAACATTTTTGTGTTACATTTTTTCAAATATAGTAAAATTAAGAGAGTCAAATAAAATGTATTCTTACCGTAACAATTTAGTACAAGAATTAACACTCAAATGCAGCAGTATAGACACTTACCTGCAAACAGAAACACAAAACATACATTAAAATTCAGATACTTCAAATCTTAATGTTTATAATGAATTATTATTTTGAAATAATGTCGCGTTTCAGGTCATTTATTATTAAAATATGTATTCGTACAAGTGCAATCTTCTTTCCATCTCACATTAACAAATTAAATTTACGTTTGTTATCGTTTTGTATTTATATTTTTATTTTCTCAAGTAATTAGTTAAGTGTATCTATACACCATACAATTTATACTTTTTCTGGATAACATTATTATGATAGTATACTAAAGATAACATATATAGGAAACACCGCCAATGAGATGATCTCTGTACATAGATGAACATTAAATTTGTCTAACATCATTAAATTCTATTAATTAAACGATGAGAAATTTATTAAACCAGGAATCAGACGATGAGGATTTTGTGAAAATCAATAAAGCATGACAACAATATCAGCTTCTCCGAATCACTTCATGTTTAGCAATCCTAAAAAGGCTAACCTAACCTAACCTAACCAGGAATCAGACGATGAGGATTTTGTGAAAATCAATAAAGCATGACAACAATATCAGCTTCTCCGAATCACTTCATGTTTAGCAATCCTAAAAAGGCTAACCTAACCTAACCTAACCAGGAATCAGACGATGAGGATTTTGTGAAAATCAATAAAGCATGACAACAATATCAGCTTCTCCGAATCATTTCATGTTTAGCAATCCTAAAAAGGCTAACCTAACCTAACCTAACCTAACCTAACCAGGAATCAGACGATGAGGATTTTGTGAAAATCAATAAAGCATGACAACAATATCAGCTTCTCCGAATCACGTCATGTTTAGCAATCCTAAAAAGGCTAACCTAACCTAACAAGGAATCAGACGATGAGGATTTTGTGAAAATCAATAAAGCATGACAACAATATCAGCTTCTCCGAATCACTTCATGTTTAGCAATCCTAAAAAGGCTAACCTAACCTAACCTAACCTAACTTAACTTAACCTAACCTAACCTAACCTAACCTAAAAAGGCATATTTAAAAAAGAAGTCAACATCTAAAAAGGGAGATACAATCTTGTTGAGCACTGTGGTGAAATTCACAATAATGATTCGAATTTGCCCCTAACCACAATCACTAGAAACTTTAAAAAAAACACAATTATCTGATTAATTGTTCTTTATTAATTATTTCCACTAGGGAGAATCATCATCAGACGATGACATGGGGTGAAGATGAAATTTTATACCAGTAATCAGACGATGAGGATTTTGTGAAAATCAATGATATGACTGTTAAGGATGTTTAGAAGAATACACTGAAACATCAGAAAAATGTGACTGGATAAAGTGCATGGTCTGCAACAATTGGTTACATGAAACTTGTTCCAAGTTCCTCAACAAATGTGCAGTTTGTGGGGGAGATGAGATTTGACTTAAAAGAAAGGAGGGATATATGAAAAACATTAGGAAAACAGCTGGGCTATAAAGTACTTTGACATAGTTACGTTTTCACAAGCTAAAATACTTTATTATTTTTTTACTTTTTTTAACTCTTATTGAATAAAACTGAACTTTTACCTTAATATTGACTTTCTTAAACGCCCAAACCAAGTTTAAAAACTGCATTAATCCTAGTATGTTTTAGTTTTTAAGTCTTCAGTATGTATTGTTAAAATAAATGTAGATTATTTCACAAAAATGTGTACCTATTTTACACTAAGATTGGAGTAAGGTGCCGAAATGTAAGCGTTAACAGAAACAATTTTTTCAAAGTTTTTTTCAACTTTTTTTTGAAATTAAATATATTTTTAAACTACTGTACTTCATAATCAGTTTCAATAACAGTTAGAATTAAAAATAACTACAGCATTTTCCCTCAATCTACCCTATTAAGAAAGGGTAGTAAAAACTATATATGAAATTTTTACAAACATATCATAGTATGTCTTACTGATATTTACGAAATTAAGTAACGAGCTGGTTAGTTAATTTACTTGATTAATACGTTCAAGCCTGTATGGCGCCAAAAGATCCATGCTACGCGAAATATCCATGTAGCTAAATATACAGGAGTATTTGCTTAGACGAGCATTTACCAATTTAATATAAAGTATCATAATTCTGCCTAGTTTAAATTGTCAAAAACTGAAAATGGCCCAAATATAGTTATAACTTATAACTGATATCACAGGGATACAATAACAGAGCGATGTAACCTTTCAAATAAACAGTGTTTAGAAAAGTGACTTAACAGAACGAAATCTCACTGGATCGACATCTCATTCGATCGACAGATGTAGGGAAATTTGGGAATGACCATCCCACCGGGTGTACACCTACAAGCTAGTAGCGGGGAATTAGGTCTGTCTGAGGGATAATTTTCTAAATATATCAATTATAATATATAGTTTATTTTGTAACCTATTCAGTAATTTTATCTACCAAGAAATTTAAAATTAGTCACCATATATAAGATCTATAAAAATGGTCACCAAATAGCTTAGAACTCTCCTCATTAGCGTTTTACTATAATTTCTATATTAGAAATAGCTAATATGGAAATTAGCTAACAAATAATATATGTCCATATATATGAATATATATATGGACATATATATTATAACCTTTATTATTTATTTTTAATTAATTACTTTGATTAAAACACAACTACGTTATCATATTTAAATTATTTATTCTTTAAAATACAATTTGCACCTAAAGTTGGGTGCCAATATATAACAGTTGAATTAATTAAAATCTTCAAATTAATTAATGCACATATGAGTATTCAAATTTATTCATCTTATCACTAAATCTCATCCATTCAACTTAAACTAGACATAAACATTTATAACACAATGAAATACTTAATTCTAGAACATAGCAATTTTATTATTATTAGGTGCATCAAAATCGTATCATTAATTGTAAATTTAATTTAGTCTTTATATTTTAATATCTCAATTGTTTTATTGATTTGTTGGGCGCCAGGTATAATTTACCAATTATATAATGAAGTTACTTTGATTGCTCTTTGAAAATTTAAGTTTAAATGGCTCTCGGCCTAGCTCAGATTTTATTTAAAGTGGGGCGTGGTTTCTTTGGTAACCTGAAGTAAAAACTACAATAACTAATCAGATAACTTATCGTGGTTCAGTAGCATGGAATGATGTCTTCTTGGAGTTTTACAGGTGAGATGATCCCTCGAACTTATGGCAGATATCACAAGAAACTTAATCCAATTTATAGGCACTTTGACGATCTCGAAGCTTGAACTACCTCACTCTGTTGCTTGAATTCTTGGTCAATTAATCAAAACTCGTCTTTAACTTTACGATGATTTTAATATAATTCGATGACTTAAAACTTTTCTTCAACTTTACGACGATTTGGCGAACTTCGCCCTGTTCCTAGTTCCTCTCCCTTGCGACGCTCGTTCTTCACTGCTTTTTCTGATTTTTGAATTCTTACGCAGAGTTTTCCCGTTTTACCCCTTCTTCGCTTATTTCTGGATGACGCTTCTTTTTGGTTGGTTGGATTTGATTTTTCAAACTCTAACCGTCTTTCAAAGTTCGTTAAATCTTGTTTCTTAGCTGAGTTCAACGTACCTCTGCCTAGTTTTTTGTCTCTTTTTCTTTTGTTAACTTGGGCGTACACAAACTTTCTAATTTCCCATGTTGTCACATTACATAACTCAACTCTTCCTATTTAATTTGTCACGCTGCCCTCGCCCTTTCAATAATTTTGTAGTTTCGAAGTATTGTTTCCTTAGAAATCCTTTAACAAAATTTATTATGTGTTGGAGTGACGTTTATGTTTGACATTTATTTCTAACTGACAAGGTTTAAACATTTTGAATTGGACAAAGCTTTTACTTAGGGCTTCTCAACGTTACATAAGTCCCAAGAAATTTTATGTTAATTGCATAATTAATGATAAAATTTGCTTTTGATACACCTTTACACTAAACTTATTTTAATAATACACATATACATATCGTAACATGGACTATGACCTACTCTTACTCTCATTTAAAACCCATTAGAATTACTGTCCCTTTAAATGACTTTATGACCTACTCTTACTCTCATTTAAAAACCCACTAGAATTACTGTCCCTTTAAATGACTTTATGACCTAAACTGCGGTCAACCTTTTTTTTTAACAATGGCATTGTCTAGAATCCCACGTCAACAAACCCTTCTTGTAAACCCCAATTAACATTGTTCCCTTGACCCTCTTCAACTGTAGGACATGTGTTTGTTTACATTTTATTTTACAGTTAAATTCATTTATTTTTGTTTACTTAACTCTCTAATTAATTATGAAACCTTTTTAATAATCTACAATTAAATATACCTCGGATGTGAGTTTTATTATTTTTAATACTAGCTAACTTATAAGTAGTTTTTCCTATCTTAGAGATTACGGTGTATGGTCCTTCATATAGTTCACAGAACTTGTGATATCGTTTTTCAATTGTGCTTGACGGAATACAAGCTCTTACTAGTACTAAATCCTTTATCTGATATTCGGTTGGTGGATGCAGTTCATTGAACTTCTTAGCGAATTTTTCCCTTTTATTTTTAATTCGTAAGTATATTTCTCCGTGGTCAATGTCGTTTGTTTCTGTGTTGCCTGGATTAATTAAATATTTTTTCCAAATTCGTGTCGGACGTGTATTAAATTGTACTTCTAATGGTGTTGACTCAATTGTATCATGGTATGATTCGTTCATGAAACTTTCCACAGTTTCAAGTAGCCTTCCCCATTCTTGGTGATTGTCAGGTAACAGGATCCTGAAAAGTTGACCTAGATTTCGCATTACTCTCTCCGCCAAGTTGCTTTGTGGATTTCGTATTGCAACGGTTCTTTGTCTAATTCCCAGTTCTTGTAACCCTTCTGTCCATTTTTTGGATGTAAATTGTGTACCATTATCCGAAAGTATGTATTTTGGTAATTGGACTTCTTTAATGTATTTCCTGATTTGATTTAATGTTGTTACGGTTGTTGTGTTTTTTACCTTATACAATTTTGTGTATTTAGAAAATGCGTCAATCACTACTAAGATGTACCTTGACCCGTAGACTGACCGAGGCAATGGTCCGTAATAGTCTACACACACTAGTTCACCCTTACCTTTTGGTATAATAGGCGTAAGTTCTGCGTTCCTACCTTTGTTGTCATGTTTACATTTTTGACATCGTAAACATTTAATTATTATATCCCTGACCTTTTTAGCGACTTTGTCTCCCGTGAAATCTTCCTTAAAATTATGGTAACATTTGCTTATTCCTATATGTCCGCAAATTTCATGAATTTCCTTAATTAATACTTCAATGAATTTTTCTGGAATCATTAATTTCCACATTCCTCTTTCCTTGCGAAATAATTTTTCTTCAAACAATTTATAACATTCTAAAATTTTTGGATCATTTTCTTCTAATTTACCTACTATATTCCTAAATTTTGTATCCTTCTTCTGTAAAACTTCTATATTTTGTAACTGTTCGCCCACTTCTGGATTAAACTTCTGTAACACTAATTGGATTTGTACAAGTCGGTCCTCCCCATTTTCTTGTGAACATTCTCCATCCTCTGGGAATCTGCTCAATGTATCTGCAACAATATTTTCTTTTCCCTTGCAGTGTCGAATTTGGATGTTATACTCCTGAATTAATAAGATCCACCTCGTCATTCTAGCGTTAAGTAGTTTGCATTGGTTAATGAAAGTGATCGCCTTATTGTCAGTTATAACGGTTATTTTTCTCCCTAATAAATAATTCCTAAATTTCCTTAATCCTAATACTACACTATACAATTCTTTTTCGGCAGTGCTATAAAATCTCTCAGCCCCTTTAAATGTTCTGCTTGTAAATCCTACTACAGCAATGTTATTCTGGTCATCGAGTTGGTACAGTTGTGCTCCTGACGCAATATCGGACGCATCTGTCTGTAAGTAAAACATCTTTTCCATATTTGGGTGCTTTAACGTTACAGCCTCAATAAATTCCTCCTTTACAGCTAAAAAACTCTGGTTAATACTATTTGTCCATTTAAATTTTGTTCCTTTCTTCAGTAGTCCTTGTAATGGAGCTGTTGTTTGTGCGTAATTTTTTGAAAACCGGTGGTAGAAATTTGTTAATCCTAAAAAGCTTTTTAATTGTTTTGGTGTCTTAGGACGCGGAAAATTTTGAATTGCCATCATTTTTTGCTCTTGCGGTTTGATACCATCTGTGGTGATAACAAAACCTAGATAATCTATTTCTTTCCTGCAGAACATAGATTTCTCAAAATTTACTGTTAAGTTGGCGTCTTGAAATACCTTTAATATTTTTTCTAATTGGTCCACATGATCTTCCCAGTTTTGCGAAATACATAAACAGTCGTCCACATACATAATTAAATTCCTTTTAACTTCTTCCGTCAGAATTGAGTCCAAACCTCGCGTTAAACTTGCTAAGCTTGTGCTCAACCCAAACGGAACGGTTTTGTACCTGTAGCACAATCCTTTGTACAGAAATGCCGTGAAATCCTTGCAATCTTCGTGCAACGGGATTTGCCAAAAACTGCTAGTTAGGTCTAAACTACTCATCCAACTGATCTTCTTACCGATTGTCAATAACTCTTGGATTGGTCGAATCCCTTCGTAATCCGGTATGGTTCTCGCATTTATAGTCCTGGCGTCTAAACAGATCCTTACGCTCCCATCTTTCTTACATACAGGTACTATAGGATTAATGTATGCGCTGTTTGCTCTCTCGATGATCCCATAACTTAGCATTCTCTGAATCTCTGCATCAACGGCTTCTCTAAACTTAGTTGCTACTGGCCAACTCCTCTGACAGTATGGTGTTCTATCAGTTACTTGAAATTTATGGTAATAAGTTGAAATTAATCCTGGTTTTTTGCTGAAAACTGTTTTATATTTATTAAATATGCTGTATAACCGCTGCCTATTCTCAAGTGGTACATGTTCCAAATTGCTTATTTTGTTTATATCAAATTCATATTTATCCTCTTCAATTTGTAGGCAATTATTCAAACTTTCAATATTAACTTCTGACGAATCCTCGAATTTAATTTCCTTTCTACCAACTCCATAGTTTAATTTATTTCCTATTTCTAACTTATTATTAATAAAATTGACGATTGCATGATTTCTTGATAAAAACTCTAACCCAAGTATACAATCTCGAATTAGTTCTGGCACTATTATAAAATGCACGGCGATTAATTCTGTTCCTAACTTAACTTTAATGAAAATTTGTTTTTTAACACTTTTGGAACGCAGACCTAATGCTCCAATAACTTTTACTCCTGCTACCGGTAATTCTTCAAAAACTCCTAAATTTAATTTATTTGTGTTGTAGAAAGATTCAGATATCGAATTTACCTCACAACCTGTATCGATTAACGCTCTGACCTGTACACACTCATTAAAAACTAACTTAATTTCTGGACATTTATTAATGTCATTAATTATATAGCTTGTGTCGTGATTGTCCTCTAAATAATCTTTTAAATCGGTGAATAAGGTATTTATGGTTGCCTTGTTCTTATCCGCTAGGTCTACATTCCATTCCAACTTTCACTTTTGCCCTCTTCCGTCCCTGTCTGCAGGTTGTTGACCTTCCCAACGGTTCCCTGGTCCATTTTTTATGTCGGCACGCACATCTGGTTTTCTGTAAACATCCCTATTCTGACGTAACGGTAAATGTCTACTGTTGTACCCATTCATTTGTCCCCAAGGCCTGTTTACAACTTCTCCCTCTCTCTCGTCGCGTGGATAGGATGCCTTATAATTACCATTTCTTTCTTCGTAACTATTAATGTGTCGTACATCTGCCTGTCGGAATTCCATCAATAGTTTTACAAATTCCTGCTTTGTTTTCACACCCCTGGTGATAACAGCAATTAGTGTAGTTGGGTGAAAGTGCTTAGCGATTTTTTGGACTAACTGGGCTTCTAAAATCGGCGGTTCTAACTCTGAACATTCCAACATCATGTTCTCCACATATGTGATAGCTTCATCCCCAATTTTTCCTTTAAACTTTCCGAATTCCAACCTGTCTCGGATGTTTGCTTGTATCATTTCGTTAAAATATTTATCCATAAATATTTTTTCAAAATCTTCGAAGTTTTTAACTTCCCTACGGTGTAGAAACCACCATACACATGCTTCATCTTTTAAATATCTATCTAACCAATACATGTTCCCTTGATGTGTGTAACTAACGCTAACTTCTTTTATGATCCTTAAAAATTGCATTGGGAATCTTTCTTTTCCTGTAAAACTAATATCCCTTATCTCTGGTTCCCTTATTATGATACCATCCCTTGTTTTTAAATTACTTAATCTTTCATCTACTTCTGTCACTTTATTTTTCATTTCGTCCGTTTGTTTCTGATATTGGTTAATTTTTTGTGAATTTTCTTGGCATTGTGATTCGATTTCTAGAATTTTATTATTAGATCTAGCTTGACTTTCCTTGACCTTATCAATCTGAGCGTCTACGTTAATTTGATTTTCAGTTAAATTTTTGTTTACGGTGATTTCGATTTCTTTAATGCTCTCTTGCACATCCTTTTCTACTTCCACGACTTTACTTGCAATTTCTTTTAAATTTTCTCTTAAATCTTCGCACCTATTACCTAATTTATCGGTGAAATTTTCTTCAATTTTATTTAATTTATCATTCATTTCCGTCCTAATTGTCTCGGCTGTGGTATCCGATCTTAATTTAATTTCTTCGAGCTTGTTCTCGAATCTCTCCGCAAATTCATTAAATTTTCGGTCCATTGTCTCCGCATTTTGACTAACATTGCCACTAAGTTCTTCTAATTTTTTATTATTTTCCTCGAGCTTTTTATTTTGTTCTGCGAATTTTTTATCGATGCTTGCTTTTAGAATTTCCGCATTTTTATTAATTTCTTCGAAATTCTTTTTATTAAGGGCTTCCGCATTTTTACTACTTTCTTCAAATTTTTTATCGATGCTTGTTTTTAGGATTTCCGCATTTTTATTACTTTCATCAAATTTTTTATTAAGGATTTCGATTAATTCGTTTAATCCTACCGTTGGGGTCCCATACACCTTTAAATTTTCACTCTCCCCTGAATTATTACCCTCATTAGTATTACTTTCACTATTATTAATCCCTATAGCTCTATCCATTTCTGATTCTATCCCCATTTGATTATTAATCTCCTCATCAAACCCCATTGTTATTTGGTTATTTGCCATCTTTTTATAATTTTTTATCCTATTACTACGTCTTAACATTAAATTAATTATATCTAATAGTCTTTCTGTCTCTTATCTTATAATGCTACCTTCAGGTTACACCACGTGAACTAAATTTTAATTTTAATTAAACCACGAGTTGGACGCCAATTATAACCTTTATTATTTATTTTTAATTAATTACTTTGATTAAAACACAACTACGTTATCATATTTAAATTATTTATTCTTTAAAATACAATTTGCACCTAAAGTTGGGTGCCAATATATAACAGTTGAATTAATTAAAATCTTCAAATTAATTAATGCACATATGAGTATTCAAATTTATTCATCTTATCACTAAATCTCATCCATTCAACTTAAACTAGACATAAACATTTATAACACAATGAAATACTTAATTCTAGAACATAGCAATTTTATTATTATTAGGTGCATCAAAATCGTATCATTAATTGTAAATTTAATTTAGTCTTTATATTTTAATATCTCAATTGTTTTATTGATTTGTTGGGCGCCAGGTATAATTTACCAATTATATAATGAAGTTACTTTGATTGCTCTTTGAAAATTTAAGTTTAAATGGCTCTCGGCCTAGCTCAGATTTTATTTAAAGTGGGGCGTGGTTTCTTTGGTAACCTGAAGTAAAAACTACAATAACTAATCAGATAACTTATCGTGGTTCAGTAGCATGGAATGATGTCTTCTTGGAGTTTTACAGGTGAGATGATCCCTCGAACTTATGGCAGATATCACAAGAAACTTAATCCAATTTATAGGCACTTTGACGATCTCGAAGCTTGAACTACCTCACTCTGTTGCTTGAATTCTTGGTCAATTAATCAAAACTCGTCTTTAACTTTACGATGATTTTAATATAATTCGATGACTTAAAACTTTTCTTCAACTTTACGACGATTTGGCGAACTTCGCCCTGTTCCTAGTTCCTCTCCCTTGCGACGCTCGTTCTTCACTGCTTTTTCTGATTTTTGAATTCTTACGCAGAGTTTTCCCGTTTTACCCCTTCTTCGCTTATTTCTGGATGACGCTTCTTTTTGGTTGGTTGGATTTGATTTTTCAAACTCTAACCGTCTTTCAAAGTTCGTTAAATCTTGTTTCTTAGCTGAGTTCAACGTACCTCTGCCTAGTTTTTTGTCTCTTTTTCTTTTGTTAACTTGGGCGTACACAAACTTTCTAATTTCCCATGTTGTCACATTACATAACTCAACTCTTCCTATTTAATTTGTCACGCTGCCCTCGCCCTTTCAATAATTTTGTAGTTTCGAAGTATTGTTTCCTTAGAAATCCTTTAACAAAATTTATTATGTGTTGGAGTGACGTTTATGTTTGACATTTATTTCTAACTGACAAGGTTTAAACATTTTGAATTGGACAAAGCTTTTACTTAGGGCTTCTCAACGTTACAATATTATATATATATATAGCTCTTAAAAAAAATTGACTTCTGTGTTTTGACTACCTTCTCGTGTCACAGCCTCACGAAAGCGAAAATTATGTTTTCGACATATCTGTCCTATTTCGTCTGTACATAAACACGATAACGGCCACAAAAATCAAGACGGGACTTTGGAATTTGGTATAGTCACGGGACTATAGTGAGCTCATATAGATTCCTACTAAAATTCTGAAAAATCATACTGAAGATCTCAAAATGGCCTCCGTTTGAAACTGCTTTTGTTCTTACCTCTTCTGCTATTCAACCTATCACGTACTAAAGTAGATAAAAATTCACGCATTTTAATTTTGCATGTAATAGTTCAAACCACACCGAACTATGTGAACAAAAAAACGAAATTTTTGACAAAAATTTCATTTCGACACTGACGTCCCAAGAAAATTTGATACAATATTCTCGTTTTGTTACGAGATCCGGCATGCAAGACATAAACACGAGGTTAGCAAGACGATGCTCCTTCCATAAGTAAAGCTTCGAGGGCCGTCAGAACAAGTGGAGAATATTTAATATATAAACATCTACAAGGTTCGTCAGTGATATATACAATTACGAGGTTCAAAAAACCGTCTAACATCTGTTTTAAACAAACTTGCCCTACGTGTAAGCTCCTTTGATCTACAGTATAACAAACACAGAACACAATTCTCACAAAAAAAATACGCCTAAGTATCAAACGCGTTTCATCGACAAGGTCGTCCTCTTCAGTGATACACGAGCTACATCAATCAAACTATAACTACACCCTTGATCTACCAAATACAGTTTAACATTTCCGATGTGGCTAAAAAAAAAACAACTTTAAGGCATTACATTGTATGCTGGTGCTGGGTAAGTACTATGATGGTTCATCGATTTAAATTTTAAGCGAGACAACGAGAGCGTTCTCCACACGCACTGTACTTGAAATGTTAAAAAAAAAAAAAGCATTAATCAACTTTAAAACATTGTTTTACGGTCTACTTGTGTGCTAGACTGTACTATTCATTTCCCAAGGACTTTTAATTTGATAGAGATTTGTGATAAAAGTAATTAAACCATTCAATCACCGTTTAATTGATTAATTATCATTTTACATATAACTATTAATGAGGTATTTCAACCTTTTAAGAATAACTATTTAGTTAAAAACCCACTTCGTGCAGTAAAAAGAAAATAAACTGCAAGAGAATCGATCTCTCTTGTTCTCTTCTACCCTGAGGACAAAGAAGATCTTCATTTTACGTTATTTTCTTCCTCCTTTGGGTGATGTTTTATGTCACTAAACAAAAAGTAAAATATTTAAAAAGTACTTAACAGGAGAGAAAAGTACTTTAATCTTAATTATTTTAAAACGGACAATTGTACCGCGTCGTATGGATTTTATGTTTTATCAAAATTTATTTTACGCACGTGTCTACATTTAAAAGTAAGATCTTAAATGCATCCGAGAGGTTTTGTAGGCAGTGTAAGATGGAACACTCACATCGTTCTGATGTTTAAAATACGTAGTACAGTAAAAAGTGACTTTAGAAAGGAAAAAATAAATAATACGGGAAGTTGACTTAACATACTACGCGTTTATGAAATTAGATGAATAAAGAGTCGTCACAAGGGTCGTTTGTTTCTAAAAATTGACGAAACAAAGTACATAATCACTGACAAAGTTGTAATGGAACGTACTTTACGGAAGATAGAAGTTAAATAATAATACTGTAAAACGATTTTACAATAAATCTGACAGCTTACTTCTAATGGAGTATATGTACGTGACAGTAGAGTTTGCTGCACTTTAGGGTCAGATTGGGGTGGGGGATAGTGAGTGTGTTGTGGGGGTGGTGGGAGGTATGGTTGGGCGTGGTTGTGTATGGTGGGAGGTATAATGGGGGATGGTGGGGTGGTGGAGCGTGGATGTGGATGGTGGGGATAGTGGGAGGTGTGGTCGGGTGTGGTTGTGGATTGTGGGAGATGGTGGGAGCTGGTGGTGGAAGGTGTAGTGGGAGTGGTTGGACGTTGACGTCACATGTACACATTGTCGATAGTGACGTCAGACCGTGTTACCCGAAGGCGAACACACGAGTGAGCAATCGTGTACTCGCCTAGTAGTCCCAGAGGACCCCCTACTACTTCCCGCCAGAGCGCACCACCGTAGGTTTTACATTGAATTATATGTCTGTACATTTCGTAGAAGTTTGGACACGTACCCCTTACCGTAAGACGTACCGAATTTTTCGTGGTCGCGAAAAACTCGCGTACGTCTTACGGTACGGGTCTGGGGCGTGCCTCTAGGTATAGGACGGAGGTATGTGTGTAAGGTACTAAGAAATAAGAAACAGTGTACCCATAACCAAGTTTATATTAAATAATGATATACATCAACAATAGAAACTACTTAATATTCAAAGTATAGATAAAGATGGCAACTGTTCCTCTGCATTCCTCCTACAAAGATGACACCTTCTACATTGTACGATGCATGTAGTGTGTGTGTGTGTGTGGTTGAAAAGGTTACTTTTACAAAGCTTATTTAAAACTAAAACAGCGTATCGTGCACGGAATTCAGCCTGCTACATAGTATCTATTTATCCTGTTTAGTCACTCCCCCTCTATCCACCCAGTGTTTCGGTATTCTTTCTATTGGCCTATCTAAAACTCGTTTAACTTGTTCCTGATTAGTCACTCCCCCATCTCTCCATCCATGTTTTCAGAATTCTTTCTATTGGTCTATTTGAAACTCGTTTAACCTGTGAACGATTAGTCACTCCCCTTTCTCTCCACCTATGTTTTCGGTTATATTTCTATTGGCCTATCTAAAACTCGTTTAACTTGTTTCTGATTAGTCACTCCTCTCTATCCATCCATGTTTTCAGAATTCTTTCTATTGGCCTATCTAAAACCCGTTTAACTTGTTTACGATTAGTCACTCCCCTTTCAGCCCCAACAGCCCAGCCACTCCCACAACACCCCACATCATCTCACATCACACCTCCCACCATCTCCCAAAATCCACAACCACGCCCAACCACACCTCCCACCATCCACATTCACGCCCTCCACCCATCCCCCACCATACCTCACACCATACACAACAATGCCCAACCATAACTCCCACCAGCCCCCACCCCAATCTGGGCCTAAAGTGCAGCACACTCTACTCCTGACTTTTTTGAGATGTACTCGAATTTTAAAAATTGTCCTCCTTTTCCTAATATGGCGCCCAACTTGAAATTTTCTTATGGATGACCATATATTTTAAACCTTGTTTACTTGTGTATTTTTCATAAACATTTACTCTAGTATTTTTCCCACTCTTTTACGTCATTTTGACTTTTAGTGCCGCAGTGGATTGTTGACTCAATATTCCCTTTAAGATTAAATTTGTCTTGAAATCGATTTTTGTACATTTTGTTAGAAATTGATGTATACTGTTTTATGTAATGATTTTTATCAACTAATATTTGTCAACTAAGTTGAAAACACGTTTCTTTGTGTGTTTTGTAATTACAAATTTTTACTGGAGTTCTCTACAAATACACAAATCGAGAAACGAAAATGGAAAACTAAACGCACACAATCCAGTTTCATTATAATGATTAGGCTTAAAAACTCGATTTCAAGACAAGGTTGATTTTAAAATTAATTTTGAATGACCAAACCACTACGCCAATGAAAATCAAAATGAAATAAAATAGTTGCTAAACTGTTAAGTTTATGAGAGAGAAAAACAACGAATAATAAATCTTAAAATTAAATTTTTTATCCGAAATCATCGTAAAATATATGGGTTTCCATAAATTATTTTTAAGCTGGGTACCATATTAGAAATTGGCGGACAAATTAGGATAATTTTAATACGCCATAAAAAATTTCACGTAAAATTAAGGGGAATCTTCCATTAGTAGTACGCGTTCAGATATATATAGTCAAAAAGTTAGCTACTGGTTCACTTTAGGTGACACCCGCCATACAGATAGGCCTAAATATGAAAATATTTCCAATTTTATTGTAAAATACTGATTTTGAAAGATTTCGTTATTGATCAAATGTTTGGGGTATCTGAAATACAGGATAATATAGATTTAATCGTTAACAAAAAATTATTTAAACTTGGGAACCACTTCCTTGTTTTTAAAATAGTTTTCAGTTCAAACTGGCGTGGAGAAATCGATAACCATTTTATAACAACAAAACAAAAAAGTTTTTTGCTGAAAATTTCAAAAAATGTGTCGGAAAATCTCAATTTCCTACTTTTCAATAAAAAAATATAACTCTGGAACCACTGCATCGATTTCGAAAAAGTCTGATATATTAAAAACTGATATAAATTGCCGCTTAAAAAATACGTAAAATGTGTCATAAATTTTGATTTTTGTATTACCCGTTACAGACAAATATTTTTACAACTTTGGAACCAATCAATTAATTTGAATCAAACAAGGACTAAAATCACCTAGCCTATATAGGAATGGACACATTAAAAACTGCATTAAAATCGGATCAGCTGTTTTCGAGTTAAAAGCTTAGAGTCGTTGCGTTATGTACGTACACGCCATGCAACGTACCTGTGCCAGTGGCGTCATCACCCCTACCACTCAAGGCCGCTGTATGTCGAAACTGAAAACATCACACTTTTCTTACTTCAGAATGAATTCTTCGAAAGGATAATATGCGATGTCTCGAATTTACATTTAGAGCCTGCCTTGATGTTATGAATTGTTTTTGTCCAGTAAAGGCTTTGACGAAAACATTAATATTAACTTCAATATAAGGGACATTTGACCGATGTTTTCAGGTTGGTTTTTAGAATGGCCAACTATTTTAAGAATCTTACGAGTTGTGATACAAATTTTCGAACTCACCGGCATAGCAGTATCGCATGAATTGTAACCTAGTCACAAGTAATCTCATTCCTAAATTTCATAACGATGACAGACCTACACAACAAACACCAAACGAAATGCAAAATGGTCGCTCCACCGCAATATATTCTCCTACAAAGTGAAAACTTATCTTCCATTAGGCCGACTTTGCTCCCATAATAACAAGATTTATAGAAAGCCAAGCGTGAACAAATGGAAAGGATTATTCCGTAATGGTTGCTATCGATGTCTACGAGTGTATAATTTAGCAACAATTGCAGTCTACGAGTCTACCGACCATGCATTTGGCTTTCTTTAGATGTCTGAAGAAATTAGAAAGTTCCGATGACTGTCTGGAAATATAGGAAATCGGTTAAAAATAAATTGTCTATAGTGAAGGGTTCTCCTTTCTGATCAAATAAAATTCTCATTATTTAAAAAATTGGAAATCGAGTGTGAACGATCGCACGATATAGGTCGGTGACCACTTTATAAAACGAATAGTGAATGTTTTCTCTTAATATTAGGGTTGTGCATTAATAAAGTTGAACAGTAAGAAAGGAAAATAAATACAATGGAGCTATGTCGGAATAAGCTGTGCGGAGTTGCTTTAAAATACGTACTTTTTACTTTCACGCAATATAATAAATTTTATATGATGATGGGTCAAAATTTTATGTTGAGTTTATTACGGATATATCAGGTTATGAGCTCCACTGAGTCCAAAAATGTGACTTTTGGAATGAAGTACGTCTACAGCCTAAACGTGTGGATCGATTTTATTCAAATATGATATTAGTGAATCCCGGTAAGTTTTATTTTTTCGGTAAGTAAAAATTTGACGATAACTGACGTAAAACAAAATTTTGGTTTTGTCAAAATCGACTCAAACGATTTTAATAAAATCTTGCTCAAGTGTAGCCTCAAGTAACGCATACAAAACTTATTGGTCGTCATTTCTGCATAAATGTCGTGAGTCGGTAAAAACTAAAATTTCCACCATTGGGCTGTTATAAAAAGACATAATTTCCGAAAATCGGCGGACAAATAACTGAAACACTACAAAATCTTTTTTTTTTTAATCAATGGACCTGAAACCGATACGTGTATCCGCAAAAATAAATAAATAAAGACCTTAATATAATAAACATCCTTATAGACGTAGTATTTACATTCAAGTACAGTATTTAAAACGGTAGAGGAGTTAGTCATCTCTCTCTCCCTCCCTCTCTCCCTCCCTCCCTCTCTCTCTCCCTCTATCCCCCCTCTCTCTCTCTCTCTCTCTCTCTCTCTCTCTCTCTCTCTCTCTCTCTCTCTCTCTCTCTCTCTCTCTCTCTCTCTCTCTCTCTCTCTCTCTCTCTCTCTCTCTCTCTCTCTCTCTCTCTCTCTCTCTCTCTCTCTCTCTCTCTCTCTCTCTCTCTCTCTCTCCCCCCATTACAATTTGACTTGATTGCGAATATTCAAAACCTCAACTCAGAATATAAAATATATTCAGATACGAAATTAGTTTTGAGGTTAAGGATACGGATGATGGCATCGCATTACCATATCACAACCAGTTTCTAATACGTGGGAATTGCATTGTGGGAAGATATGTATCCTAATTAATTGTGACCGCTCACATGTTTCAACTCAAGTCCTCTTCCGTTAAGACTTGTTCAGCGGGATTGCAAAAAATATATTTCATGGTCTAGGTAACAGTGAGAGATTTTGATATCTTCCATCATAATTGCAAATTTTGCAACTTAACTGCACTGCGATAACGTAGTCCGATTTTTTGTAAAAAAAGGGGGAATTTGTTTTCAATACTCTTTCTCATACACGTGTACAAAAACCAAAGCCTAACAATAAAAAGTTTACGTGGTCATCTAATTAGAAAGCCTGATCGGAAGTTAGTTAAATGTTAAAATGAAGTTTGGTTGAATAGGTTAGTATCTTAAAATTAGTCCAAGCACTAATAAAACTTAATTGGATGGAATAAAACATCGTAAATTATGATCATTTTTCCTCATCCAATATGTTTAGCAGTAAATAAATAAATATTACGTTTACAGATCAAATGTATAAAACAAAATAATAACCTCAAAATTTATAAGTGTCTATTTTTAAAATTAGTTCTAAGATTATAAATTATTAATAATAACTTTATGAAAAGGATCATAACGTCACCTACAACTTAGAAACCCCCGCATAAATTAGCTTGCTCCTGATGGGCCGACTAGCTTCGCTGTAGGTGACGGAGACGCAAAAAAGCGAGAGTACAGTACAATAAGTCAGAGCGATACCGTACTCCGTACGAAGCCTATCTGCGTCTCTATCCGTCCCGTCCGCATCTCCAACCCAATCCCCGGGTACCCTAGAGCTCCACTATACGTGGTTCTGTAGGTAACCTGGGATACAACAGGACGAAGGCTCTTTTCAAGGCCATAAAGATCTTTCATCACCATTCCATGTCCGAAACCTTCCCGACCCTCCCGGGTCAGTCAGTCCACTACTACCTCAGTATACCACAGTCTCCTTCCGGCCCGGAGCAACGACCTTCGGGGCCAACCTTTCCGACACTGACACCTCAGCTACGTCAAGATGTTGTGAAGATTAATAACCATGCTACTAGCTAAATATCGAATAAAACTATTTGTAAGAAAACGTAAATTGTTGCTTTATAAATATATTTTGTAAAGCAGAAAAAGTCGATAAAATGTAAATAATTTAAAACTCATTTTGAGTGGTAGTATACAAGTCACTCTTGTAAGATACTGTACGGTAACTTTATACTCTCTCCGTCTTACTTACTTGTAACGTTGCGTTACGCGTTTCGAAATCTATGGTTACATCTTCAAATGACTTCGCATTAAAATAATATAACACCCAACGCTTAATTTTAAAATATATATAAAAACCTAAAAATCAATAAAAACTATGTGAGCTTGAATATAATAATTTGTTTTTTTAATTTCAATTTTTTTTTTTTTTTAAATAACTGTAGGCCTATTCGCCAACTTGTCTGAAAAGAATATTACCCTTTACAAAAAACCTCAACCATGTTAATAACTTATGAGAATAACAATTCCCTTATGAGATTCCACTAGTAACTAATCTGTCCTTTTAACCCAAGTGGGGGGAAAACATATAACTTACCTCAAACGAAAAACATTCCACATACTGTAAGGGGGATAATGTAATTTCCTTGACACAATGAAAAATCACACAATCGGAAATGAAATATCTACTTGTAACTGATATGGGAACGTCGATAAATGGCTTACCTTCAAAAACAAGTTGATGGATATATCGTGCTCACCAAGCCCCGTCATAAAATTTAATACAAAACAATCCTATAAATGCAACGCCCAAAAATTGGTTTATTGAGCCTTGTAAGAATGTTTTGATAGCTCCAGAAAGTAAATTTATTTTAAAAAGTTGTTATACAGTTTTTCTGAACCACGTCATTGTGTATATCAATAGGCTACTTTCTTCACATCGGTTAGGTTAGGTTAGGTTATCGAATAGGTTAGGAGGTATATGGAAGAACCTTCACTCGCTACGCTCATGCAGATGAGTCGGCCTTCACCTCTTAACTTTAGGTTAGGTTAGGTTAGGGTTAGGTTATCGAATAGGTTAGGAGGTATATGGAAGAGCCTCCACACGCTACGCTCATGCAGATGAGTCGGCCTTCCAAGATCTCTTAACTTTAGGTTAGGTTAGGTTATCGAATAGGTTAGGAGGTATATGGAAGAGCCTCCACACGCTACGCTCATGAAGATGAATCGGCCTTCCCGGATCTCTTAACTTTAGGTTAGGTTAGGTTAGGTTATCGAATAGGTTAGGAGGTATGTGGAAGAGCCTCCACACGCTACGCTCATGAAGATGAGTCGGCCTTCCCGGATCTCTTAACTTTAGGTTAGGTTAGGTTAGGTTAGGTTAGGTTAGGTTATCGAATAGGTTAGGAGGTATATGGAAGAGCCTCCACACGCTACGCTAATGCAGATGAGTCGGCCTCACGGATCTCTTATTTTTAGGTTAGGTTAGGTTATCGAATAGGTTAGGAGGTATATGGAAGAACCTTCACGCGCTACGCTCATGCAGATGAGACGGCCTTCACGGATCTCTTAACTTTAGGTTAGGTTAGGTTATCGAATAGGTTAGGAGGTATATGGAAGGGCACACGCTACGCTCATGAAGATGAATCGGCCTTCCCGGATCTCTTAACTTTAGGTTAGGTTAGGTCAGGTTATCGAATAGGTTAGGAGGTGTATGGAAGAGCCTCCACTCGCTACACTCATGCAGATGAGTCGGCCTTCCCGGATCTCTTAACTTTAGGTTAGGTTAGGTTAGGTTATCGAATAGGTTAGGAGGTATATGGAAGAACCTTCACTCGCTACGCTCATGCAGATGAGTCGGTCTTCACGGATCTCTTAACTTTAGGTTAGGTTAGGTTAGGTTATCGAATAGGTTAGGAGGTATATGGAAGAACCTTCACTCGCTACGCTCATGCAAATGAGTCGGCCTTCACGGATCTCTTAACTTTAGGTTAGGTTAGGTTAGGTTAGGAGGTATGTGGAAGAGCCTCCACTCGCTACACTCATGCAGATGAGTCGGCCTTCCCGGATCTCTTAACTTTAGGTTAGGTTAGGTAAGGTTAGGTTAGGTTAGGTTATCGAATAGGTTAGGAGGTAATGGAAGAGCCTCCACTCGCTACGCTCATGCATATGAGTCGGCTTTCCCGAATCTCTTAACTTTAGGTTAGGTTAGGTTATTGAATAGGTTAGGAGGTGTATGGAAGAGCCTCCACACGCTACGCTCATGCAGATGAGTCGGCCTTCCGGGATCTCTTAACTTTAGGAATATCACATTTTAGACGATACCTTCACTTGGTAACATTATGTGCAGAATTAGAATCTTGCAAATTGTTATCTAATTTGGTGTTTTGTATAACTTGGTGAAAGTTGAATAACACGATATGTGAACAAAAATGGCCGCCATTTTGACATTTTCAAGTCGATCATTTGGAATTTCAAAATGGTTATACATGAGCACACTATAATCCACTATACTAACTTTCATGTCCCTCTTGGCCGATAACGTGCTTAGGTACAGATGACAACAACGACGTACAGACGTCATGTAGAAAATCACTTTTTCGGTTTCCTGACGTCACGAAACGTGAAGATCGACTACCAAACTTACTTCATATTTAGTATATATACAAATACAGTATGAAACCTTGCAAAAGAAGTAGGCAAAACAAGTACATCTTGGGAAATGTAAATGTTTTATTAGTTGTGTACCTCGTCCACAAAAGATTTATTTTTTATTATATTTACGAAAATCTTATCCAATTTCTCCTTATTAGAAATACTGTCTCTCGATTTATGAAGTAACATAAAATACATTTTGTATGAAAAGAACCACCCTGCTTCAATAAATACACAATATACCATGTTTAATATTCTCCACAAGTTGATGGGATTTAAAGCAATTCACCCACTCCTTCCCCTACAGTATAATATATAATACTTACATCCTGTAACATAAGTGTTTAAGTAGTTTTCATGTTAAATAAAGACTGAGCACATGTAAAAGGTTACAAGTGGACTACTTATATCCTTATATACGTAGTATTTACATTCAAGTATTTAAAACGGTAGAGTTAGTCGTTCCTCTCTCTCTCTCTCTCTCTCTCTCTCTCTCTCTCTCTCTCTCTCTCTCTCTCTCTCTCTCTCTCCGTATATCAATCTTACTGTCGGTCTATATATAATTCTTCCTGTGGTCTTTCTCTCTCTGTTTGTTCTCTCTTTCTTCTTTATGTTTTCTTTAAGCAAGTGTAGTGGAGAATCCTGTGTTCTTAACTTCGTCTCATAAAATAAAGATTTATTCTATTCTGTCTGCCTGTCTATCTCATTCTCCCCTCCTCTCTCACTCAGTTTCTCTTACTCTGTCCCTCAGGAGCTCATTATGGTGAGTAAAATGACGGCACTCTCGAGGGATCCTAGCTGTGATCTACACCTTGTTTCACGTAGTCTTGGGTTATATCACTCTCTTTCATTTGCCTATCAAGTCTCTCTTGACCAACTGTTATTCTCTCCCAACCCTGAAGCTATTAAGGGCTAAGTTCTTACAACAAGCTAATCTCTCTCTCTCTCTCTCTCTCTCTCTCTCTCTCTCTCTCTCTCTCTCTCTCTCTCTCTCTCTCTCTCACTCACTCTCTCCCAAACATAAAAAAATTCCATAAATTTTCAAATATAATCAATATGGCTGCCATACATTAATTATCAATAATAATATGCGATTCACTCCTCAATTAATTTAAACATAACCTTAAGTAGGTCATATTAATTTTAGATTTATTGAAATAAATAGAGAAAAAACCCTTTAAGGTGTGATAAAAAAAAGCAAACGTATTAAAATAATCAAAATATATTCATTTGTTTCTGTTGTAGAGAGCACTGGACGCTGCACAAACAACAAACCGACTCCATTTCTAAACCTAACTTTTTGGACTCAAGTTACTGAAATCTGATATACAAAAAAAAACTCAACACCGAGTTGTTTACCTATGAAACAACTTTCTATACTACCTACAGCAATAAAGTGCAATTGTTTAACCCATTTCCGCTGTCAAGGGTTCGACTATAGTGAATACGGGCGTGGCGATCTCGAGGGACCTCTTGGATCTACCTACACCTTTTTCCATATAATCTTGGGTGCGATCCTTCACTTTCATCATTCCTATCAGGTCTCTCTAGACTAACTCTTTCCTACCCTGGTGCTATTAAAACATTCGAGGGCTAACAGTCTCCAATTATGATTGGGAAGAGTTATTATCTTCCTTTTTTTTATTAAGCTATGATGACCGAGAGGTTTTTCGTCTTTACACAATTGTAATGTATATCTTCCTTTTTTATTAAGCTATGATGACCGAGAGGTTTTTCGTCTTTACACAATTGTAATGCATATCTTCCTTTTTTATTAAGCTATGATGACCGAGAGGTTTTTCGTCTTTACACAATTGTAATGTATATCTTCCTTTTTTATTAAGCTATGATGACCGAGAGGTTTTTCGTCTTTACACAATTGTAATGCATATCTTCCTTTTTTATTAAGCTATGATGACCGAGAGGTTTTTCGTCTTTACACAATTGTAATGCATATCTTCCTTTTTTATTAAGCTATGATGACCGAGAGGTTTTTCGTCTTTACACAATTGTAATGCATATCTTCCTTTTTTATTAAGCTATGATGACCGAGAGGTTTTTCGTCTTTACACAATTGTAATGCATATCTTCCTTTTTTATTAAGCTATGATGACCGAGAGGTTTTTCGTCTTTACACAATTGTAATGCATATCTTCCTTTTTTATTAAGCTATGATGACCGAGAGGTTTTTCGTCTTTACACAATTGTAATGTATATCTTCCTTTTTTATTAAGCTATGATGACCGAGAGGTTTCTCGTCTTTACACAATTGTAAAGTATATCTTCCTTTTTTATTAAGCTATGATGACCTAAAGGTTTTTCGTCTTTACACATTTGAAATGTATATCTTCCTTTTTTATTAAGCTATGATGACCGAGAGGTTTCTCGTCTTTACACAATTGTAAAGTATATCTTCCTTTTTTATTAAGCTATGATGACCTAAAGGTTTTTCGTCTTTACACATTTGAAATGTATATCTTCCTTTTTTATTAAGCTATGATGACCGAGAGGTTTCTCGTCTTTACACAATTGTAAAGTATATCTTCCTTTTTTATTAAGCTATGATGACCTAAAGGTTTTTCGTCTTTACACATTTGAAATGTATATCTTCCTTTTTTATTAAGCTATGATGACCGAGAGGTTTCTCGTCTTTACACAATTGTAAAGTATATCTTCCTTTTTTATTAAGCTATGATGACCTAAAGGTTTTTTGTCTTTACACAATTGTAATGTATATCTTCCTTTTTTATTAAGCTATGATGACCGAGAGGTTTCTCGTCTTTACACAATTGTAAAGTATATCTTCCTTTTTTATTAAGCTATGATGACCTAAAGGTTTTTTGTCTTTACACAATTGTAATGTATATCTTCCTTTTTTATTAAGCTATGATGACCGAGAGGTTTCTCGTCTTTACACAATTGTAAAGTATATCTTCCTTTTTTATTAAGCTATGATGACCTAAAGGTTTTTGTCTTTACACAATTGTAATGTATATCTTCCTTTTTTATTAAGCTATGATGACCGAGAGGTTTCTCGTCTTTACACAATTGTAATGTATATCTTCCTTTTTTATTAAGCTATGATGACCTAAAGGTTTTTTGTCTTTACACAATTGTAATGTATATCTTCCTTTTTTATTAAGCTATGATGACCGAGAGGTTTCTCGTCTTTACACAATTGTAATGTATATCTTCCTTTTTTATTAAGCTATGATGACCGAGAGGTTTCTCGTCTTTACACAATTGTAATGTATATCTTCCTTTTTTATTAAGCTATGATGACCGAGAGGTTTCTCGTCTTTACACAATTGTAAAGTATATCTTCCTTTTTTATTAAGCTATGATGACCTAAAGGTTTTTCGTCTTTACACAATTGTAATGTATATCTTCCTTTTTTATTAAGCTATGATGACCGAGAGGTTTTTCGTCTTTACACATTTGAAATGTATATCTTCCTTTTTTATTAAGCTATGATGACCGAGAGGTTTCTCGTCTTTACACAATTGTAATGTATATCTTCCTTTTTTATTAAGCTATGATGACCGAGAGGTTTCTCGTCTTTACACAATTGTAAAGTATATCTTCCTTTTTTATTAAGCTATGATGACCTAAAGGTTTTTCGTCTTTACACAATTGTAATGTATATCTTCCTTTTTTATTAAGCTATGATGACCGAGAGGTTTTTCGTCTTTACACATTTGAAATGTATATCTTCCTTTTTTATTAAGCTATGATGACCGAGAGGTTTCTCGTCTTTACACAATTGTAATGCATATCTTCCTTTTTTATTAAGCTATGATGACCGAGAGGTTTCTCGTCTTTACACAATTGTAATGTATATCTTCCTTTTTTATTAAGCTATGATGACCGAGAGGTTTCTCGTCTTTACACAATTGTAAAGTATATCTTCCTTTTTTATTAAGCTATGATGACCTAAAGGTTTTTCGTCTTTACACAATTGTAATGTATATCTTCCTTTTTTATTAAGCTATGATGACCGAGAGGTTTTTCGTCTTTACACATTTGAAATGTATATCTTCCTTTTTTATTAAGCTATGATGACCGAGAGGTTTCTCGTCTTTACACAATTGTAATGTATATCTTCCTTTTTTATTAAGCTATGATGACCGAGAGGTTTCTCGTCTTTACACAATTGTAATGTATATCTTCCTTTTTTATTAAGCTATGATGACCGAGAGGTTTCTCGTCTTTACACAATTGTAAAGTATATCTTCCTTTTTTATTAAGCTATGATGACCTAAAGGTTTTTCGTCTTTACACAATTGTAATGTATATCTTCCTTTTTTATTAAGCTATGATGACCGAGAGGTTTTTTGTCTTTACACATTTGTAATGTATATCTTCCTTTTTTATTAAGCTATGATGACCTAAAGGTTTTTTGTCTTTACATTATTGTAATGTATATCTTCCTTTTTTATTAAGCTATGATGACCGAGAGGTTTTTTGTCTTTACACATTTGTAATGTATATCTTCCTTTTTTATTAAGCTATGATGACCGAAAGGTTTTTTGTCTTTACATTATTGTAATGTATATCTTCCTTTTTTATTAAGCTATGATGACCGAAAGGTTTTTTGTCTTTACATTATTGTAATGTATATCTTCCTTTTTTATTAAGCTATGATGACCGAGAGGTTTTTCGTCTTTACACAATTTTAATGTAAAGTCTATCTTCCTTTTTTATTAAGCTATGATGACCGAGAGGTTTTTCGTCTTTACACATTTGAAATGTATATCTTCCTTTTTTATTAAGCTATGATGACCGAGAGGTTTTTCGTCTTTACACAATTTTAATGTATAGTCTATCTTCCTTTTTTATTAAGCTATGATGACCGAGAGGTTTCTCGTCTTTACACAATTGTAATGCATATCTTCCTTTTTTATTACGCTATGATGACCGAGAGGTTTTTCGTCTTTACACAATTGTAATGTATATCTTCCTTTTTTATTAAGCTATGATGACCGAGAGGTTTTTCGTCTTTACACAATTTTAATGTATATCTTCCTTTTCTATTAAGCTATGATGACCGAGAGGTTTTTCGTCTTTACACAATTGTAATGCATATCTTCCTTTTTTATTAAGCTATGATGACCGAGAGGTTTTTCGTCTTTACACAATTGTAATGCATATCTTCCTTTTTTATTAAGCTATGATGACCGAGAGGTTTTTCGTCTTTACACAATTGTAATGCATATCTTCCTTTTTTATTAAGCTATGATGACCGAGAGGTTTCTCGTCTTTACACAATTGTAATGCATATCTTCCTTTTTTATTAAGCTATGATGACCGAGAGGTTTCTCGTCTTTACACAATTGTAATGCATATCTTCCTTTTTTATTAAGCTATGATGACCGAGAGGTTTTTCGTCTTTACACAATTGTAATGTATATCTTCCTTTTTTATTAAGCTATGATGACCGAGAGGTTTTTCGTCTTTACACAATTGTAATGCATATCTTCCTTTTTTATTAAGCTATGATGACCGAGAGGTTTTTCGTCTTTACACAATTGTAATGCATATCTTCCTTTTTTATTAAGCTATGATGACCGAGAGGTTTCTCGTCTTTACACAATTGTAATGCATATCTTCCTTTTTTATTAAGCTATGATGACCGAGAGGTTTTTCGTCTTTACACAATTGTAATGTATATCTTCCTTTTTTATTAAGCTATGATGACCGAGAGGTTTTTCGTCTTTACACAATTTTAATGTATAGTCTATCTTCCTTTTTTATTAAGCTATGATGACCGAGAGGTTTCTCGTCTTTACACATTTGTAATGTATATCTTCCTTTTCTATTAAGCTATGATGACCGAGAGGTTTTTCGTCTTTACACATTTGAAATGTATATCTTCCTTTTTTATTAAGCTATGATGACCGAGAGGTTTTTCGTCTTTACACAATTGTAATGCATATCTTCCTTTTTTATTAAGCTATGATGACCGAGAGGTTTTTCGTCTTTACACAATTGTAATGTAAAGTCTATCTTCCTTTTTTATTAAGCTATGATGACCGAGAGGTTTTTCGTCTTTACACATTTGAAATGTATATCTTCCTTTTTTATTAAGCTATGATGACCGAGAGGTTTTTCGTCTTTACACATTTGAAATGTATATCTTCCTTTTTTATTAAGCTATGATGACCGAGAGGTTTTTCGTCTTTACACAATTGTAATGCATATCTTCCTTTTTTATTAAGCTATGATGACCGAGAGGTTTTTCGTCTTTACACAATTGTAATGTAAAGTCTATCTTCCTTTTTTATTAAGCTATGATGACCGAGAGGTTTTTCGTCTTTACACATTTGAAATGTATATCTTCCTTTTTTATTAAGCTATGATGACCGAGAGGTTTTTCGTCTTTACACATTTGAAATGTATATCTTCCTTTTTTATTAAGCTATGATGACCGAGAGGTTTTTCGTCTTTACACAATTGTAATGCATATCTTCCTTTTTTATTAAGCTATGATGACCGAGAGGTTTTTCGTCTTTACACATTTGAAATGTATATCTTCCTTTTTTATTAAGCTATGATGACCGAGAGGTTTTTCGTCTTTACACATTTGTAATGTATATCTTCCTTTTTTATTAAGCTATGATGACCGAGAGGTTTTTTATCTTTACACAATTGTAATGCATATCTTCCTTTTTTATTAAGCTATGATGACCGAGAGGTTTTTCGTCTTTACACATTTGAAATGTATATCTTCCTTTTTTATTAAGCTATGATGACCGAGAGGTTTTTCGTCTTTACACATTTGTAATGTATATCTTCCTTTTTTATTAAGCTATGATGACCGAGAGGTTTTTTATCTTTACACAATTGTAATGCATATCTTCCTTTTTTATTAAGCTATGATGACCGAGAGGTTTTTCGTCTTTACACAATTGTAATGTATATCTTCCTTTTTTATTAAGCTATGATGACCGAGAGGTTTTTCGTCTTTACACATTTGAAATGTATATCTTCCTTTTTTATTAAGCTATGATGACCGAGAGGTTTTTCGTCTTTACACAATTGTAATGCATATCTTCCTTTTTTATTAAGCTATTGTAGCATTTAAATTCAAAAAAGCACTTCCGCAACATAACTTAACTCATTTCGTAAATATACATTCTACCTTCCGTCGCTTGACAGATGCTGGCATCTAGCGGCCCGCTCCTAAACCAAGCATCACCTGATACTTGAAACCAAAGTACATTTCGCCGGTCAAGCTAGCTTCTCGATTACCAGTCCACAGTCTACATGCGATAACAACATGGTCTACATTCTTCATAACTCCGTTAGTTAAAAGTTTTCTTCCTCTCTCAAAATCACCGTCTTTCAAATACATCATGTTAAATTACAGCTTGTGCGCCTTAGTCTAATAATCTGTTTCAAAAATGTTAAAATTAACCATCATTTTCTCGGTACTACCTCACGTGATCTGCGACAGGATTTACCAGGTATTTCAACCTTACAGATTTTGTCATATTATAAATTTTGTTAATTTTTAAAATAATTTGTTAATTATCATGTATTCTTTAAAATATGTATTTCATGTTTTATTCAATATTCTATTTCCTTTTGAAACTAAATGATTATAAAAATTTTCTTTTCTTAAAACATCATTTACAAAATCTTGCAAAGGCACATTTTACGTTTTGAACATTTTTGTGAAATAAGTGCAAACTAGTGTTGAACATTAAATGATCAGAATATGAACATGTCAAATATAAAACAATTGAGGAAATTTCTTCTAAATCAGAAAATTTCGTTTTGCAAGCTTTTGCAAAATCTTACAAGTCTTATACAAGCTTTCTTTTAAACAAAATTAAAATATATATAAATAGATTTATAATAATCTAAGAAGCTTTTAAGTACCATCTTAACGAATTTCTGTTATACAATCAATTTTCTTTAATTTTGGCAAATAATCAGATATTTCTTTAATGATGAACATTAATGCTAAAACATGTCTGATTTTGTACAGACACTAAAAGAACATGTTTTTTGCTCACAGCTAACATGCTGGTAGGACAAATAGGAGAAATTGGAGAAATAAAGAAATTCTTGTCTCACATTGCACAAACCAACGAAACATCCTAACAAGTTTCGTCCTGTTGGCAAAACACGTTTTTTTTGTATAACGTAACCTCACATTTTCAAGTGCATAAAAGTGATGTCTTTTTCTACAGCTGACTTTACAGAACTTTAACTAACTCATTTTGTATATGTGCCTAAATTTACTTTCGCAAATATGTGTTCCTTAAGACTATTTTCTAAATGTAGACCTGTGTAGTTAATTATAAAATATATATATAAAACAATTATTGGGTGGAGCCTGCATGCAATTTTCGGTCCTAACAACCTCCAAGAGGTTAATTTCCAAATTAAAATAATTGACGTCAATTAACAAAATTTCAAAATTCTAAATTCCTTTTTTTTGTTTGTTTAAAATATATAAATTTATTTGGCCAATATAGTTTTTAAGAAATTTTTCAAACCAGTTATATTATGTGTCTTTAGTTTAGTGATAAACATGTTAACTATAGATATGATTTTTGAACTTAAAATATCAAACTCTTTTATATTTTGTTAAATTCTGTAATTGTTTAAAAAGAAACTATCATCTTATAAACTAAAAAGGGGGGGATAAGTTTTTTCTTTTTTTGAATCTTTTGATTAAATTTTTTTTTTATTATTATACTTTTACATTAAGGGCGTATAATCTTTTTTTTGATTAATTATAATTCTGTGAATTATTAAGCTGTGCTCATTGTTTTTTTTGTTAAATTTTTGTAACTATAAATATACATATTAAAAGGGGGGATAAATTTTTAGAATCTGTTGATTAAATTTTTTTTTCTAAATTATTATATGTTACAATTAAGGGCTTATAACTTTTACAATTTATGATATTGTTAATCATAAGTTTTTTTTATTGATGATTTGTGTCAGGATGTCTTTTGTTGTAAATGACAAAGTCTGAAGCGCCGAAATTTCCTTCTGCTTTCAATAAACTTGAGCCTTGTTAATTACTAAATTTGTCTTTGTCTTTTTTTTATTTCTATTTTCAAACATTGTTACCATTTGGTTCCGCCTTTCTTAAATTTAAGTCCCCTGGTAACATGTTTCTGGTAGCAGAGCGTGGTTTTCTCTAAATTATAAAGTGGTTGATTCTAGATTGTAGTGTGGTTAAATTAAATTATAGAGTGGTTAATTTTAAATTCTGGAACCCTAGTTAATTTTCAAAATTTTGCATTGGAACTATCTAAATTTAAATTCAAAATTTTCTTTGTTAAACAAGGCTCATTTTTATGTTTTGCAGCTTTTTCAAATACTGCACAACTGTTGCTGATGAAATTTTTTTTTATTCTATTTATTTTAAATATTCAAATCTCTATAAATCTATAGTCTCTTTTTTATTTATTATTTATTTATTTTTATAAACACTTACACAAAAACTTCTAAACCAATTTTGATAAAATTTTTTTTTTATTATTATTTTGTCTGCTTAAATATTTTTTTTTATATATATATATTTACATACACTGCACACTAGTCATTCACTGAATTTGATCCAGACAGCGGGCTCATTCGGGAATCCAAAAAAAATTTAAATAAATAATAAAATCCAAAAATAGTTAAAAACAAAAAAAAAAAACAAAAAAAATTTCAAAATCTCCTTCAAAAAATTTTCTCGAGTTTTCTTTCGCTTGTCTGTATTAATTCATACTTACACACACACATATACACAACATCTACACTACATATAATTCTTGAGTCTTTCTCTGGCTCTTTCATTTTTTTTGCATCATCTTAAAAGAAATTTTTTTTTTTTAAATTACTTGGTTTATTTTTTTAATAATTATCAGCAACAGTTAAAATGGCAGTGGATTTGCTGCGATTAGTGGACTCGTTAAAGAACACGGAGCTTGCTTTTGAATTTTTTTTTTTGTTTTGGTCATCTTGAAGGAAAATTATTTTTATTTATTTTTTTTTTTAAATTTTATCATGTTGAGTAATAGGCAAGATGGCGGTGGACTGGTTGATGCAGATGGTGGCTTTTGTTTAATAGTAAATTGAAATGTTGAACTCTTTAATAATATATCTAGTGTGCTAAATTTTCTTTTCCAAATTATAGGGGCCCAGTTTTGTATATAGGACAACATGGTTGGCCTGTTTGTTCCTTTCTTTAAATTATTCGGTTGTTCGTCTTTTATTATTAGCAGGTCAACATGTTGGTTCCTTATTTAGTTTGTTTAGGGTTGAGAAAACCGGAGTTTGTTTTTTTTGTCATGGGTCACCTTTTTATATACATCTTTAATTTAGCTACACCTTTTTTTACACATCTTTCTTTGTACATCTTTTTTTTTTGAACACTTATCTTATTTTGATGAAATTTTTTTTTACACAATTTTTTTTGATTAAATTAAATTCCTTTTTTTTTGGGGGCACATGATACCCACATAAGACCTTAAGTCAAACACCACATGCCCTGCCTTGGGCACTAAAACAATTTTGACTCCCCAACGTTTCATACTGTTTTTTTGTTTATTTTTCAAATGGATTATTTGTTTAGACCCTTCAAAATTCTTTTTTCTCACGGAAATTGTTAAGAGCCGTGAATAGTTTAAATTTCTCTTCGTATGGGAGAAGAGGAGTTTAAAAATAACGACGCTGAGCATGATCTGACCTAATTGGCTTCAGGAGTTTTTCTTTATTTTTATTTATTTTTGTAATTCAATGTAAAGGTCGGCTCAGAGGATACCCCCCCCCGTCTGAGTCCGACCTTTCCTGTAAGCCATGTGCTATGCACATTCCCTCCCCAGTCCCCGGAGTGGTCACCTCCACTTGGCTTCCCGAGGTGCCACTCCACCCCTTTCCCAGTACCTTAGTGTACGAAGTCAGATTATGCACAGCAATGTCGACCTTTGCGTCACCCTTCAGCTCTTTCTGTACGGGGCTTGTCCCAAAGATAGGTAGGAAGAGCTGAGACGCTATAGAAATTTCAAAATTTAATAAGTAAGTGCCGAAGGAGGCTACACCCTAGAGTGGTGATTATAAAAGCATTATGAAGCGTTGTTTCTATCAGGTGCCCCGTTTCTAAATTTTGTAGGAGGCCCTTCTGGCCCCTTTCTTCAGAAGTTTGTAGGAGGCCCTTCTGGCCCCTTTCTTCAGAAGTTTGTAGGAGGCCCTTCTGGCCCCTTTTGCTTCAATCTTTTGGAGGCCCTTCTGGCCCTTTGTCCCTTTTCAAAATTTTGTGGGAGGCCCTTCTGGCCTCTTTTCTGACTCTACACTAACTCCGTCTTTCGGGGGGGGAGAGCTGTAGCATTTAAATTCAAAAAAGCACTTCCGCAACATAACTTAACTCATTTCGTAAATATACATTCTACCTTCCGTCGCTTGACAGATGCTGGCATCTAGCGGCCCGCTCCTAAACCAAGCATCACCTGATACTTGAAACCAAAGTACATTTCGCCGGTCAAGCTAGCTTCTCGATTACCAGTCCACAGTCTACATGCGATAACAACATGGTCTACATTCTTCATAACTCCGTTAGTTAAAAGTTTTCTTCCTCTCTCAAAATCACCGTCTTTCAAATACATCATGTTAAATTACAGCTTGTGCGCCTTAGTCTAATAATCTGTTTCAAAAATGTTAAAATTAACCATCATTTTCTCGGTACTACCTCACGTGATCTGCGACAGGATTTACCAGGTATTTCAACCTTACAGATTTTGTCATATTATAAATTTTGTTAATTTTTAAAATAATTTGTTAATTATCATGTATTCTTTAAAATATGTATTTCATGTTTTATTCAATATTCTATTTCCTTTTGAAACTAAATGATTATAAAAATTTTCTTTTCTTAAAACATCATTTACAAAATCTTGCAAAGGCACATTTTACGTTTTGAACATTTTTGTGAAATAAGTGCAAACTAGTGTTGAACATTAAATGATCAGAATATGAACATGTCAAATATAAAACAATTGAGGAAATTTCTTCTAAATCAGAAAATTTCGTTTTGCAAGCTTTTGCAAAATCTTACAAGTCTTATACAAGCTTTCTTTTAAACAAAATTAAAATATATATAAATAGATTTATAATAATCTAAGAAGCTTTTAAGTACCATCTTAACGAATTTCTGTTATACAATCAATTTTCTTTAATTTTGGCAAATAATCAGATATTTCTTTAATGATGAACATTAATGCTAAAACATGTCTGATTTTGTACAGACACTAAAAGAACATGTTTTTTGCTCACAGCTAACATGCTGGTAGGACAAATAGGAGAAATTGGAGAAATAAAGAAATTCTTGTCTCACATTGCACAAACCAACGAAACATCCTAACAAGTTTCGTCCTGTTGGCAAAACACGTTTTTTTTGTATAACGTAACCTCACATTTTCAAGTGCATAAAAGTGATGTCTTTTTCTACAGCTGACTTTACAGAACTTTAACTAACTCATTTTGTATATGTGCCTAAATTTACTTTCGCAAATATGTGTTCCTTAAGACTATTTTCTAAATGTAGACCTGTGTAGTTAATTATAAAATATATATATAAAACAATTATTGGGTGGAGCCTGCATGCAATTTTCGGTCCTAACAACCTCCAAGAGGTTAATTTCCAAATTAAAATAATTGACGTCAATTAACAAAATTTCAAAATTCTAAATTCCTTTTTTTTGTTTGTTTAAAATATATAAATTTATTTGGCCAATATAGTTTTTAAGAAATTTTTCAAACCAGTTATATTATGTGTCTTTAGTTTAGTGATAAACATGTTAACTATAGATATGATTTTTGAACTTAAAATATCAAACTCTTTTATATTTTGTTAAATTCTGTAATTGTTTAAAAAGAAACTATCATCTTATAAACTAAAAAGGGGGGGATAAGTTTTTTCTTTTTTTGAATCTTTTGATTAAATTTTTTTTTTATTATTATACTTTTACATTAAGGGCGTATAATCTTTTTTTTGATTAATTATAATTCTGTGAATTATTAAGCTGTGCTCATTGTTTTTTTTGTTAAATTTTTGTAACTATAAATATACATATTAAAAGGGGGGATAAATTTTTAGAATCTGTTGATTAAATTTTTTTTTCTAAATTATTATATGTTACAATTAAGGGCTTATAACTTTTACAATTTATGATATTGTTAATCATAAGTTTTTTTTATTGATGATTTGTGTCAGGATGTCTTTTGTTGTAAATGACAAAGTCTGAAGCGCCGAAATTTCCTTCTGCTTTCAATAAACTTGAGCCTTGTTAATTACTAAATTTGTCTTTGTCTTTTTTTTATTTCTATTTTCAAACATTGTTACCATTTGGTTCCGCCTTTCTTAAATTTAAGTCCCCTGGTAACACTATGATGACCGAGAGGTTTTTCGTCTTTACACATTTGAAATGTATATCTTCCTTTTTTATTAAGCTATGATGACCGAGAGGTTTTTCGTCTTTACACATTTGTAATGTATATCTTCCTTTTTTATTAAGCTATGATGACCGAGAGGTTTTTTATCTTTACACAATTGTAATGCATATCTTCCTTTTTTATTAAGCTATGATGACCGAGAGGTTTTTCGTCTTTACACATTTGAAATGTATATCTTCCTTTTTTATTAAGCTATGATGACCGAGAGGTTTTTCGTCTTTACACATTTGAAATGCATATCTTCCTTTTTTATTAAGCTATGATGACCGAGAGGTTTTTCGTCTTTACACAATTTTAATGTAAAGTATATCTTCCTTTTTTATTAAGCTATGATGACCGAGAGGTTTTTCGTCTTTACACATTTGAAATGTATATCTTCCTTTTTTATTAAGCTATGATGACCGAGAGGTTTCTCGTCTTTACACATTTGAAATGTATATCTTCCTTTTTTATTAAGCTATGATGACCTAAAGGTTTTTCGTCTTTACACAATTTTAATGTAAAGTATATCTTCCTTTTTTATTAAGCTATGATGACCGAGAGGTTTCTCGTCTTTACACATTTGAAATGCATATCTTCCTTTTTTATTAAGCTATGATGACCGAGAGGTTTTTCGTCTTTACACAATTTTAATGTAAAGTATATCTTCCTTTTTTATTAAGCTATGATGACCGAGAGGTTTTTCGTCTTTACACATTTGAAATGTATATCTTCCTTTTTTATTAAGCTATGATGACCGAGAGGTTTTTCGTCTTTACACATTTGAAATGTATATCTTCCTTTTTTATTAAGCTATGATGACCGAGAGGTTTTTCGTCTTTACACATTTGAAATGTATATCTTCCTTTTTTATTAAGCTATGATGACCGAGAGGTTTTTCGTCTTTACACATTTGAAATGTATATCTTCCTTTTTTATTAAGCTATGATGACCGAGAGGTTTTTCGTCTTTACACAATTGTAATGTATATCTTCCTTTTTTATTAAGCTATGATGACCGAGAGGTTTTTCGTCTTTACACAATTGTAATGTAAAGTCTATCTTCCTTTTTTATTAAGCTATGATGACCGAGAGGTTTTTCGTCTTTACACATTTGAAATGTATATCTTCCTTTTTTATTAAGCTATGATGACCGAGAGGTTTTTCGTCTTTACACAATTGTAATGCATATCTTCCTTTTTTATTAAGCTATGATGACCGAGAGGTTTTTCGTCTTTACACAATTGTAATGTAAAGTCTATCTTCCTTTTTTATTAAGCTATGATGACCGAGAGGTTTTTCGTCTTTACACATTTGAAATGTATATCTTCCTTTTTTATTAAGCTATGATGACCGAGAGGTTTTTCGTCTTTACACATTTGAAATGTATATCTTCCTTTTTTATTAAGCTATGATGACCGAGAGGTTTTTCGTCTTTACACATTTGAAATGTATATCTTCCTTTTTTATTAAGCTATGATGACCGAGAGGTTTTTCGTCTTTACACATTTGAAATGTATATCTTCCTTTTTTATTAAGCTATGATGACCGAGAGGTTTTTCGTCTTTACACATTTGAAATGTATATCTTCCTTTTTTATTAAGCTATGATGACCGAGAGGTTTTTCGTCTTTACACATTTGAAATGTATATCTTCCTTTTTTATTAAGCTATGATGACCGAGAGGTTTTTCGTCTTTACACATTTGAAATGTATATCTTCCTTTTTTATTAAGCTATGATGACCGAGAGGTTTTTCGTCTTTACACATTTGAAATGTATATCTTCCTTTTTTATTAAGCTATGATGACCGAGAGGTTTTTCGTCTTTACACAATTGTAATGTATATCTTCCTTTTTTATTAAGCTATGATGACCGAGAGGTTTTTCGTCTTTACACAATTGTAATGTAAAGTCTATCTTCCTTTTTTATTAAGCTATGATGACCGAGAGGTTTTTCGTCTTTACACATTTGAAATGTATATCTTCCTTTTTTATTAAGCTATGATGACCGAGAGGTTTTTCGTCTTTACACAATTGTAATGTAAAGTATATCTTCCTTTTTTATTAAGCTATGATGACCGAGAGGTTTTTCGTCTTTACACATTTGAAATGTATATCTTCCTTTTTTATTAAGCTATGATGACCGAGAGGTTTTTCGTCTTTACACATTTGTAATGTATATCTTCCTTTTTTATTAAGCTATGATGACCGAGAGGTTTTTCGTCTTTACACATTTGAAATGTATATCTTCCTTTTTTATTAAGCTATGATGACCGAGAGGTTTTTCGTCTTTACACAATTGTAATGTAAAGTATATCTTCCTTTTTTATTAAGCTATGATGACCGAGAGGTTTTTCGTCTTTACACATTTGAAATGTATATCTTCCTTTTTTATTAAGCTATGATGACCGAGAGGTTTTTCGTCTTTACACATTTGTAATGTATATCTTCCTTTTTTATTAAGCTATGATGACCGAGAGGTTTTTCGTCTTTACACATTTGAAATGTATATCTTCCTTTTTTATTAAGCTATGATGACCGAGAGGTTTTTCGTCTTTACACATTTGAAATGTATATCTTCCTTTTTTATTAAACTATGATGACCGAGAGGTTTTTCGTCTTTACACATTTGAAATGTATATCTTCCTTTTTTATTAAGCTATGATGACCGAGAGGTTTTTCGTCTTTACACATTTGAAATGTATATCTTCCTTTTTTATTAAGCTATGATGACCGAGAGGTTTTTCGTCTTTACACATTTGAAATGTATATCTTCCTTTTTTATTAAGCTATGATGACCGAGAGGTTTTTCGTCTTTACACATTTGAAATGTATATCTTCCTTTTTTATTAAGCTATGATGACCGAGAGGTTTTTCGTCTTTACACATTTGAAATGTATATCTTCCTTTTTTATTAAGCTATGATGACCGAGAGGTTTTTCGTCTTTACACATTTGAAATGTATATCTTCCTTTTTTATTAAGCTATGATGACCGAGAGGTTTTTCGTCTTTACACATTTGAAATGTATATCTTCCTTTTTTATTAAGCTATGATGACCGAGAGGTTTTTCGTCTTTACACATTTGAAATGTATATCTTCCTTTTTTATTAAGCTATGATGACCGAGAGGTTTTTCGTCTTTACACATTTGAAATGTATATCTTCCTTTTTTATTAAGCTATGATGACCGAGAGGTTTTTCGTCTTTACACATTTGAAATGTATATCTTCCTTTTTTATTAAGCTATGATGACCGAGAGGTTTTTCGTCTTTACACATTTGAAATGTATATCTTCCTTTTTTATTAAGCTATGATGACCGAGAGGTTTTTCGTCTTTACACATTTGAAATGTATATCTTCCTTTTTTATTAAGCTATGATGACCGAGAGGTTTTTCGTCTTTACACATTTGAAATGTATATCTTCCTTTTTTATTAAGCTATGATGACCGAGAGGTTTTTCGTCTTTACACATTTGAAATGTATATCTTCCTTTTTTATTAAGCTATGATGACCGAGAGGTTTTTCGTCTTTACACATTTGAAATGTATATCTTCCTTTTTTATTAAGCTATGATGACCGAGAGGTTTTTCGTCTTTACACATTTGAAATGTATATCTTCCTTTTTTATTAAGCTATGATGACCGAGAGGTTTTTCGTCTTTACACATTTGAAATGTATATCTTCCTTTTTTATTAAGCTATGATGACCGAGAGGTTTTTCGTCTTTACACATTTGAAATGTATATCTTCCTTTTTTATTAAGCTATGATGACCGAGAGGTTTTTCGTCTTTACACATTTGAAATGTATATCTTCCTTTTTTATTAAGCTATGATGACCGAGAGGTTTTTCGTCTTTACACATTTGAAATGTATATCTTCCTTTTTTATTAAGCTATGATGACCGAGAGGTTTTTCGTCTTTACACATTTGAAATGTATATCTTCCTTTTTTATTAAGCTATGATGACCGAGAGGTTTTTCGTCTTTACACATTTGAAATGTATATCTTCCTTTTTTATTAAGCTATGATGACCGAGAGGTTTTTCGTCTTTACACATTTGAAATGTATATCTTCCTTTTTTATTAAGCTATGATGACCGAGAGGTTTTTCGTCTTTACACATTTGAAATGTATATCTTCCTTTTTTATTAAGCTATGATGACCGAGAGGTTTTTCGTCTTTACACATTTGAAATGTATATCTTCCTTTTTTATTAAGCTATGATGACCGAGAGGTTTTTCGTCTTTACACATTTGAAATGTATATCTTCCTTTTTTATTAAGCTATGATGACCGAGAGGTTTTTCGTCTTTACACATTTGAAATGTATATCTTCCTTTTTTATTAAGCTATGATGACCGAGAGGTTTTTCGTCTTTACACATTTGAAATGTATATCTTCCTTTTTTATTAAGCTATGATGACCGAGAGGTTTTTCGTCTTTACACATTTGAAATGTATATCTTCCTTTTTTATTAAGCTATGATGACCGAGAGGTTTTTCGTCTTTACACATTTGAAATGTATATCTTGATTTTTTATTAAACTATGATGACCGAAAGCATTTTACTTTAAACATTGGTATAATCTACTCACTTTTTTTTTTTAATTTGTTCAACTCCTTGACTTTAACTGAACATAAAATACTCCTGAACGTAAAACCAACTAATAGATCCAAAAACTGAATAACGATAACATAAAAATTTTAACTTTAGAAGGGGTATTGGGAGACCCCCACTCCCTCCCTATAAATGTTGTGTTGGTATCTCAAACAAGTTGGTAAGGAATCATACAACACAAAATACCATTACTTTATTTAAATTCTAAATGACGTATTTCAAAATGGTAACCACAATGGTTAGCTTAAACGAGCTACAAAACACAGAAAGAACTTTTCATTTTATAGAATGACTGGTATTCTGCTTAAGATGATGGTTTAACTGTTTATAATAAAACACTTAGCCCAATGAAAGCAACAGACGATGGGCACTTTACTACAGTTGGCCAGCTGCATCACAACAATTTCAATCGAATAGCCTATTTATAACACTTTGATAAACCGCATGCCGCGAATGCGCTCAATCGGCAGACATTTCTTTAAGGGGACAAATTTTCTCTACCCCATAGCTTAAAGAAGGGCCCTTTGTATGGGTAAAAAATAGTATCATGTCTCACCACGTAAACAAATAAACAGTCCAAAAACATTGCACAAACTTTCTTCCCTAAACCACTGACAATCTAAATACATACTATTCATCACAAAAATGTTAGTTCGATAGTTTTCAATAAAAAAGTGAAAATGAGCTGTGAATGCAGTTTTAGATAATATTATTATATTTTAAAAAGGCCTAAACTTGCTTTATAAGCGCGTAATCAGCGTAAATGAAGCTTTAAAAGACGGCGGTCATTTTTTTCCCCCAATTATTTTTATACGTAGTATATTTCAACTTACGATTTTTCACACGAGTGTGAGTTATATAATCTTCATATTTCACTAAATTTTATCGAAATCAGAAACGCCGATTATGAAAAATAACGTATTTCCCCAACCTTCCATTCATTGTATCCTAACTCCCACCCTCTAGTTTTAAGGTTTTCTGTTTTTGTCTTTTTTCTTCAGTCTGTAATACAGCCTCGTCAATGCCTTAGCAGGCGAAACCATTGGTCGGCTAGACTAATTAAAAGTGGATATTACAAAATAAATAATTGTGTTTTTATTATCTTTAAACATAGAATTCCACCAAGAACCATCGGTCTCAACAGTAATGAAAAAAAAATAAAAAATAAAATAACGTAGCTTAATTTATAATAGGCGCCATTTTGTTTTTTACAGTTAACTCGCGAAGCGTTATTTTAGAAGGATGGTGACAAATGCGTTTTGTTTTGTTCCTTAGAAGCCACACTTGACCATAATTTAATAAAATCGTAACTTTTTATTTTATTCTTATGATAGTTAGGACCTACCCATATATTTTGGATCGAAAAACATCCTCCTGAGATATGACCAAAATATGCACACCAAATTTTGGGCTGTCAAACAATGCTCAAATGGCATACAACAGTTAAAATCCAAAAACTACCTTTTGAACTCAGGTTATCTTTAAAAGATCCACATTTAACTCGGTATCGAATATTTTACTCAATACATACATTTGGGAAACTAAACACTGCAAACAAATCCATTTTCTCTCTTATGAGCCGTAAGCCTATCTTAATTTTTAGTAAAACAGCCTATATACGAGTATGCTTGCAACTAACTGTAGAATTTAGTTTATGTTCCAAATATGACAGACATCTAAATAAAACCACTAGCATGTTCCTTTCTTATATTTAAACATAAATGTTATGCTAATAATGAATATTAAACAATGAAAACAGATACCTTCTACGAGCCATGTTTGATGTTCCAGCACATATCCTGCACTACTAGATACATTAATCACAAGAGGAACTTGTGATAACCACTACCGCCCACTTCACATCTATACCAGATGCGTCTTATGGAAACATCGGAATTATTTATTAGCATTTCTAAAAACATTACATTTAAAATGTTTTTAAAATGATAGTACAATTTTGATTCCTGAGACGTAAAGCTGTGCAGTACCGAATCGAAACTAAAAACGTCTGCAATCTTATTTTCTTATCAAAATGTAAAGACAGTAATAGACAGGAAATTGTTCATAAACTATTATTTGTACAAAATAAATTTTAAACTGTCAATACTACTTAATGATATTTATATATGAACAAAACACTTCTTTAAGTTGAAATATTGGAAAAGAGTCAATCGTTGTAATGATTTGTTGATTTGTACGAATTATGAACTTATGTTTTCTTTAAACTTTACCGTTGTGTACATGTGTCTAACACTAAAAATAAAGTTGTCCCTAAGTAAGATCTTATCTATTTGCAAGGGGTAAGTACTGTAGAGTGCAGTCTTTTGATAGATAAGTAGACTCATCTCAAGGAAGTAATATAAAAAGGCCTTTTTCCATAATTTTACCGTTGGACCTGTACATTGAAAATCAAACTTGGAACTTAAGAAAACCAATCATTGCTAGAGAGTTGTGTAACTCACTCATAGAAGAAAACAAAAGTACGATATCCCTTTCCAACAAAATACAAGTTTTGTCACGAACCTTACCAATGAAGTGCCAAGAACTATCCCTATATACTACGGTGTCCCTGAGAGGTTGTGGATGCTCAAATGGAGCCCAACTTAGCCTCCAAAATAACAAAAAGCGAGCGGCAAGAAACTCTTAGAAGCGAAACGTTGGAAATGCTTAACACCAAATAGGCCTACCTGATATTTGTCATAATCTAAATAGATGTAACGGTAGACTTAAACCAGGGTAACCGGGTGCAGGTACAACCATCTAACCTACGAAAATTATTGCATACAATGTATGTCAGCTTCAAGCATGGATGCCGAACTAATAGCAATAAACGCAGTACTGATGGGACCATTTGTCTGTGCGCGCGGCTCTGACGCTACTAGCCGTTCTGTAAAAGTAGGGCTCGCTCACCCAACTATGTTTGTCTACCTTTCGCGACACATAATTACAGTTTACAAGATTTGTAGTGCACATAGAAACATGATGGTTACAAACAACTCGAAGCTACATTGAAGACAGGTGAATAATCTACATCAGGCGCGCCGCGCGGGACCACATGTTTTTGGAAATGAGCGATAATCACTCCCCTCTTCCCCGCCGCGCAATAGCAAGCCGCGCGCACAGACAAATGGACCCATCGGTACTATAGGAGTAACGCTTAGAAAAGAACCTCCCACCGGTTTTGTCTCGCGCAGGTAGAACTGTGGTGGGAGAGGAAGAGCCCGAGTTAGGTCAGACATACCCGCTCGCTGCTTCATTGCGTAGGATTTAAAATTTTCCAACAACTAATCCCCACCACCGCTCACAGCCTGAAAAAAAATGTAACTAAAGACTAGTTTCGAATTGCAGAGCGGAGAGTCTGTTGGTTCACATTGCTAAAACGGAAAATCGCATTGTGTTCTAGAACACCACTGCCAATTGTGAATGAAAGGCCAGATGACATCGCCAAAAAGACTGCAAGCATAGGACCTGTTCAACAAAACGAACATTCACTTGAAGAGCGACGGCCAAGGCAACCCATCCAGAACCAGCGACAGTGGCAGACATCTTAACAAAGTCCAACCAACACCTGCTGATTATCATCAATACCGAGACATTGCAAAACCTATGTATAAATTTGTAGCAAGAATCGAGTATATTGTGACGAAATATTACTTCCACCGTTTTATTCGAAGTGATTCCGATTTGCAAAATTTGCCTTGCGTGTCGTGTTTACATACACAACATCCTTAAGACCCTCAGTCGGGTCAGATGGAACTTTGTAAGATGTCCTACGAAACCGACGACATTGGGCACTGGCGGCGGTGGCATATTATGTACACCGAGTTATAGGTATAGCATTATTCTGGACGCCTAGCTTAAAGAACGAAGTTTGCAAACTTTGGACCTGCAGAAGAAGAATATGCAAAAGTTTCAAAATATGCAGTTTTTCATACCAAATTGTAATTGTATTGAGCTACGAATTTGGTAACAATTTTATTATTTTTTTTAAATCAGATGAAAATTACAGGATGTTATCATTTTCAATATTTGAAGAACATTTTAGAGCGGAGGGAGGGGGGCACTTGTTTCTCACAATTTTTTAATAAAAACTAGGGTAATGCAAGTCAATTTTGAAATTTACTAATTACAAGAAAAAGCTCGTTAATTCGAATTTTTGAGTGATATTCTCGAACCAGCATTTTTGGTGAGACAGCAATTTGCTACCTTACGGGCTACATTTTAAGAAAATTTTAGTAAAATTTTCAGAGCTTTAAAAAGGTACAGAACGTTTCCAAAAGCTTATCTCCTTATCAATACTTACAATCTTTAAGGTTTTCTTAAGGGTTAAATTTCAGGGGTTAAAAAGATAATAACGTGTTTTTTAACAACTAGACCAAGAAGTAGTGAAAAGGGCTCGACTATCACTTCAGCCTAGTTGAGATGACTAACTGTTTTCTCTAAATCGACGCTAACAAATATAATAAATTTTTGTAATCTCTAAATATTCAAACAAAACGTATCAATTGACATTTCCCCAAAATTTATCATGTTCACGAGTTACTGTTAAAACTGGAAATGGATTAAAAGTGCCGTCGTAAAAGTTCCTATAACTCAAAATACGAAAAGGCTATTTCGTTGAAACTTTGACGAAATGTGCAGATTTATTAATCCAAATCCGTTACACCAAACAAATCCGAAAATCCAGTTCGTGAAAAATATTGTAAATACTGGAATAAACAGGGGTTTATCTTTTTCAAGAAATAAACTAAGAAATGATTATTTTAGTGGCATATGAAGTTAACCAGAATTCTTTCGGAAGATTGAGAATATAAATATGAGCATTATAGTTCCCGTTAATAAAAACGAAATTAAAAACTGACAATAAAAATGCCTAAATAAGTTGAATAATTTTTCTCCGGTTAAAACTCCACAAGGAGTGATCACATGGTCAAACTCAAAACTAATGAAAAAGAGGACAAAACATTGTTCATTCCGAAAAAATCGTTCGTTAACCACAGCGTCAGCTTACAACCTGTGATTATTTAGTTGACCATTGTAAGTTCTCAATACAAATTGTGTTATCTAGTTGTGTGATGCGGTTTTTCATGTTTAAGTTTGTACATAATTAATTATTTTGAACAGTTAGCCCTAGCTTTAACCATGGGCGCATTTCTCAGATTTTTTTTCTACCTTTTTTTCAACATTTCCTTATATTCTATGTTTATCACTTGATAACGGACGATGATTCATACTCTCAAGATGTCGATTATTAGTTTTTATACACACAAGTGATGATAAATGTCTGAATAAACTGAGTTTAGTTTTTAAGCAGCGATCAAAAACTTTGAGTTTGATCTAAATTTGGATTTGAGGGTTAGTAAAAAAAACCATGCAACATTTATGTACCGTTTCATCAATAAACTTCCTAGAGCTAATTCATTAGATACTATGTAGAAGACGCATCTAAAAACAGAAATTAACTCGAATCAATAATCTTTGCTAAATATATTATCAGGTTGGTAGCACTGGAAGGAAATACAGAAATAGAAGTATAATAAACCCTAGCTTTTGTATTTGGAAGGTTGTTGAACTGTGTTTGGATCAATGCAGAGCCGTTATATGATGACATACTTGCTGTAGGACATATTCACTTCGCATTCCATTCATAATGTACTGCCCTTCCCCTATATATATATAGTAAATCTATAATTCACTTAGGAAGCTGTACAGATAAACTTGAAAATTTATAGGAAATATCACTTAATAGGGTCAAAAGCATTGCATTAACTTTCTCACACACCCAAAATTAAAATTAAAGTGTTCATCACCACCTATTTAAAATGTATCCATAGTAATTATACTTGATGTATAATTGATGTATCACCCAAAAAATAACAAATTACATAATATATTATACCTCTAAAAATGGGAATATGTGTTTTAAAAAATACAGATCAGCTGATATAATAATGACAGTAATTTATTAGCAGCTGAGCCTCATTGTTGTTATCATTGACATTTGTTGTGACTGTTGATTCTTCTTTGATATTGTAGCCAGACTTTTTTTTAAAGTTTGTTTTGACAATTAAGAAATAAAATAAAATTGTTTCATTTATGTATAATTGTTCGAATAATTGTCGATTTTAAAATAATGTCATTTAATTGTTAATTTCAATTTTAAATAATTATAAAATGGCTCTTAAACGTTAAATGTTTAGGACATGAGTTTCAAACGGATGGATTTACAAAAATTATATTATTATTATTATTATTATTATTATTATTATTATTATTATTATTATTATTATTATTATATATAATATATATATATATATATATATATATATATATATATTATATATATTATTTTTTATTTTTTAATGTTATGTATATTCAACAAATACCATAAAACATACAAAGTTGCGTAAGAAATTACAAAGTTGATCGCCATGTTGGAAAATGATGTATGAATTTCAAAACACCAATTTCATATTTTTAATTGTCACTAAAAAGTAGGAAGCCCCCAATTAAAGTTTGGAGTAAATGAAATAGTTTCAGATATCACAATGGAGGCCCAGTTAAAATGGACAACAAAGGAAGTAGTTCCTTTCAATCTAATTATTATTTCCCAACATGTTTCGTCACCACAGACAGCATCATCAGGGTAGCTATTAAAATGTATCTATATTATACTTATAAATAAATATTGAGCTTGACTTGTGAGATAATATTAAATAGAGTAAAACTCGAACACAAGATTTCACAAAAATTACGTTTGCTTAATCAAACGGGTTTCAACGAAAAAGTCGGCATCCTCAGTTATAGTTTAGTTATTATAGCTCATGTATCACTGAGGATGGCGACTTTGTCGTTGAAACCCGTTAGATTAAGCGAACGTAATTTTTCTGAAATCTTGTGTTCGAGTTTTATTCTACCTATATTATCTTGTACATTACACATCACAACATACTTCTCAAGTATTCCTTAGAGTAAAATAATGAAAAATGTTAATATAAACATAAATCCCGAAAAGCTTCCTGTCCAGACATTCCTTTATTTTGTACTTAAAATTATCATTGTAGCTTTAAAAATAGATCTTATAGGGTTTACAATGTAACTTTTTACACCAGTTCCAAAAACGTTTTACTTTATATAATTTCAAAGTTCACAGTTAAAATTTAGAAAACCGTTCATTTTACTAAAAATGTTTAATTACCGCCATTATGAAACTATACAAAATGAAGTTTTGTAAATTAAATAATAAATTAAAAAGTTCTCTTCTAACTTAGTTTTTTTTAAATAACCCAAAATGACGGATTGTCTACAAACGTGACATTTCCGGACCTAAGTTTATATAAAGTATTTCCATTATTTTGGTTCAAGGAATACACCTGTGAAATGTGTCGGTTTACTCCTGGGACATACTTCATACACTACAAACATTTTAATTTTTTTATTTTTAACAAACGGGGTATAATCTGCACGTCAAGACACTATAATAAAATAGCTTAGACTTGTGTGGACCGATTGGTTAGAGTTCACTTGTGACATGCCGTTTGATTTATCGGTAAAACAACAAAACCTTCACTGGACCTGTATAATAGAGACGTGATTTCTCAAAATCTGTATTCTCTACCGATTTCGTTCAAATGTTAGTGAAATATGAAAACTAATCAAGCATCCCGTGAGCAAAAAAACATTTCAGCAGTAATTAGTAAAAAAAAATTAACATTAACGGCCATCATTAAAGCTCGATTATAATTATAAACTATTTGCACTAAAGACGCGTGAGTGATACAAGCTAAGCAGATTTAAGCTGTATTTAAATAAATCCATTTTTTTAAGACGGATTTCTTTATTCATTTTCACTTTTTGACATACAACTACGCACTAACATTTTTAAACTACAGTTTTCATTGGTTTTTATTTGGATTTGGGAGTGTAGACGTAAGAAAGGTTGTGCAATAGGCTACATTTCTAATTGTACTCCAATTTTATTTTTACTTTCGATTTATTACAAATTAGACAGCTGATCAATCAAACCAAAGACAATTGATTAATCCCCAGCTGTTAATCCTTTATCAAATATAAAACCATGTTTTTCTTAGTAGCATTCCAGTCTGATACGTTATCTGTGGCTTTAATTTTATACGGCTTATCTAATTATAATTTCCATTACTTTCCATAGAAATATAATAATTTATATATTTACTTTTCATTGCTCTTCTCGTTTTTAATCTAGGAAAGCGGTGGATTTTATGAACAATGTAATTCTATACCAGTGGAACTTTTGTCACATATTCTTTTGAAGCGTTTCAACAGACCAGTTTCTGCTAAAACTCAGGGCATTATGGAGTTCAAAATTTCAGGAACAAAGTTTCAAAACGTGTTTTGTACAAAAAATACAATTTTCTAGTTATATGTATTATCCACCCGACGGTGTTTTAATAACCGTTTAAAATATCCAAGATTTTTAAAAATTCGGATATTGCCTACTGCTACAATGTTCAGGGGTGAGTTATGCAATATGATTGCACAGGGGTGTTGTAAAGCCTATATGGTATGATTTTCAGGGACTCGGGGAGTGAGAGTAGCGCAATCTATGAGAGTTTCTTTGTAATACAGTTTCTAGTTGACTGTAGGGGAGCTTGTAGCTCCTCCAATAAATTCACTAACAAGGTATTTGTAAGGTAACTCCCATCCTTCACCTTGCACGCCACATCTACCAAACCTGAGCTCCTGCATGATCTGTTGCGAGGTTTTACCTGACTGGACTCTGTCAAGTCAGGTCTTTACCTCGCCCTTCGCGCGGATACATAACGTTCTTCTTTCTTCCACATTTACAATCTCGATACGCCCATGGAAAGAGCTTCTCAGCTTGGTACATGGAAAACCTTTCCTGTTTCCTTGTCCTAAGCGATAGGGGTACTAACAGGAAGGAAGGTGGTGTTTAGTGAGTAAGAATCTCACACTATTGCGAAGAGCGGATTTCTCCCTTTGCTTTTGAAGATTTTCCACCTATCCTGCGAAATTAAAAAAAAAAAAAAGGGGGGAAGAGAGAAGGTCCTTGGAGTTGGAAAAAAAGAAGTGACAGAGACTAGTATCAATTTGCTCACATCTATAATACGTACGGGCTTGGCAACCTCGAGGGACCTAGCTGGATCTTCACATTTTGTGTGTAGTCTTGGTTTAGATTACTCTCATTCATTTTTTTTTTTTTTATAAAGTCTCTCTCACCTAAATAGATAAAAAAATTACAGATGTCAATTCCGCATGTAATAGTACAAATATGATATTCAGTATATTGGACTAGAGTGTGCTCTCATATAGGTACCCTATTAAAACTTATGAAAATCAAATTTATAATCTCAAAATGGCCGCCATATTAAACAGTTGTGTTCATATCGCGTGTATAAGACACATAATTAGATAAAATATTGTAGATGTCAATTCTGCATGTAATGGTACAAATATGACATTTAGTATATTGGACTAGAGTGTGCTCTCATATAGGTACCCTATTAAAACTTACAAAAATCAAATTTATAATCTCAAAATGGCCGCCATAATAAACAGTTTTGTTCATATAGCGTGTATAAGACACATAATTAATTAAAAATATTGTAGATGTCAATTCCGCATGTAATGGTACAAATATGACATTTAGTATATTGGACTAGAGTGTGCTCTCTTATAGGTACCCTATTAAAACTTACAAAATTCAAATTTATAATCTCAAAATGGCCGCCATATTAAACAGTTTTGTTCATATCGCGTGTATAAGACAAATATTTAATTAAAATATTGTAGATGTCAATTCCGCATGTAATAGTAGAAATATGACATTTAGTATATTGGACTAGAGTGTGCTCTCTTATAGGTACCCTATTAAAACTTACAAAATTCAAATTTATAATCTCAAAATGGCCGCCATATTAAACAGTTTTGTTCATATCGCGTGTATAAGACAAATATTTAATTAAAATATTGTAGATGTCAATTCCGCATGTAATAGTAGAAATATGATATTCAGTATATTGGACTAGAGTGTGCTCTCATATAGGTACCCTATTAAAACTTACAAAAATCTAATTTATAATCTCAAAATGGCCGCCATATTAAACAGTTTTGTTCATATAGCGTGTATAAGACACATAATTAGATAAAATTTTGTAGAGGTCAATTCTGCATGTAATGGTACAATTATGACATTTAGTATATTGGAATATATTGTGCTCTCAAATAGGTACCCAAATAAAACTTACAAAATTCAAATTTATAATCTCAAAATGTCCGCCATATTAAAGTGTGTGTTCATATTTCTTGTTTTATTAAAATTATAACATATAAATAATATAACAAATTTGCAGATTTCAATTCTGCATATAATCCCACCAGACCCCCCACATCTCTACGATGACAAATATAATAGTTATCCAAAAAGGTACTTTTGAACCAGACCTCCAAAAAAATATGTGATATTCGATAGATACGAGGTCCGGCGGGCCACGTTACCAAGATGAGCGAAGCGAGTCGAGGCTTAATATATACACAACTACGAGCATGTAAGAATCTAACCAGCGTCAAGTAATGAAATATACAACTGAATTTGTGTTAACAAAATTACCCTACTGGAGATAAGACCAATTGATCTGCCAATACTATTTAACATTTCATGTAAGGCCCAACGTTTGGGCGTTACTTTTAGAGACTAGGCTTGTATTGTTAGTCTATATAATCGGGCTAGGTAAATATCATAATGGCTGTCCCGTCAACTTACTTTTATAAAGTGATTATCACCGAGAAGGTTTTCATTTAAAACAAGGGGGGAAACAATCTAGTGATTATTTTTATCGCGAAATTTACTCTTTTACTCTTTGAAAACAGTGTTATAATTCAAAACGTGTTTTATCTAAATTTGAAACAGAAGATTTATTTTAAGTACAGTCACTATACAATAGTAATTTGTTTAACTACTAGATTTAGAAAAAAAACTGAAATGATCATAATGAACTAACTACGTGACAAAAACGCATTTATTGTGGAGGAATTTTTAAAGTAATCTTACAGAACAGTTTTCTGAGTTTATTTTAAATTTACGTTACTACAACCAAACATGTTTGGAACGTTTTCACCTCAATTATGTATTTTAGAACTCTGTTCATATTTTATATCGTTTTATACGTGGGTAATTGTGTCTTAAATACTTCTTTTTTTTTTTTTTTTTAACTAAACTTTTTGAATAGCCCTATATATATTTTGAATAACCCATTTTTATGAAGATCGTGGTTGCTGGATTTGTAACTATACGAAAATCACATTTTCTTGGGAGGTTAGGTTAGGTTAGGTTAGGTTAGGTTAGGTTAGGTTAGGTTAGGTTACGTTAGGTTAGGTTTGATATTTGTTGTCGTAGAGAAGTTTGATTGGTACTATTACGTGCAGAATTGTAAACTACACATTTTCATCTAATTTAATGTATTATAAATTAAATATCTTGGGAGATGTGAACACAAAATTGTTTTAAAATTGCCGAAATTATCACTTTTTTAATTAGATTTTTCTGAATTTCGATAGAGCTCCAAATGAGCACCCCGATACTAACTTTCATGTTCTTCTTAACTTTTGTGACCGCTATCGTGCTTACCCACAGACAACAATCGGGCGGTTTGTTGAAAATATTTTGAGTCCATGAAAACTGAAGAACAGTCACAGCACGTACGCTGAAATTTTTGTTCAATTACCAAACTTACAATATACTTTGCTTACTGGCTGGGTAAAACATTAAATTATATATTTTTGATTCGATTGGAACATCCTGTCAATCGATTGCGAATGTATAAATAGACGAATAAAATAAAACCAAAACACTTTTGATCTATTGGTGGGGGGGGGGGGTAATTGTACTGCTTAAAAGGTAAATTTAAAAGTTACGTAAGATATATGGTCCTATATTGTGGGGAGTGTAATTTAGTTTTGACAATTTAAGCTGGAAAACTTATCATTTTCTCTTAATTAACAATTTAATTACAAATTTACCCATATTTATTATGAACAATTATCGAATTATTAATTGATTTTAATGATACTGCTGGAAAAGAAACTTTTTGTGGAGGGTGGGGGGGTGTCTAAACGAAAAACTATAGCCTACGTCTTATGAAGATCAACAACCGTCACAAATTTCGAATTAAAACGCAATTAATCTCTTTTTTTTAATTTGATACAAAATAAATTATATAAATAAGTCAAAAAATTCAAATTCAATTACATTTTCGTTAAAATTATAACTTTTCAAAAGAGGTTTGTAAAAGAGAGAAAAGTTAATGCAATGTGAGTAAAAACGTTATAAACGCAAGAACCGTTTGAAATAATAGAATATTTTAATTTATATAATATAATTATTTTACGACAATTCTTTCATTTATTTTCTATATTGGTATTATTACATTTGAATCTACTATCTCATATTCGGATGTTACGATTTTTAAAATTTTAAAATCCAGTAATAAGGTTACACTCCTTTCTTGAGTAAGAGGGGGGGGGGATTAGTTAGTAAACCAAAAATTCATTTTTTTTAAACTCAGGTTTGGGCGTTTGCACGAAGAAGAACACTTTCACTGGAATATCTACAAAATAAATTCTCTAATGACTAAAGAAATAGACTCAAAATACCTGGTAAACGACTACGACACGTGTAACACTGATAGCAATTCCTTCACGGCGGATACGCTTGGATTTATTCCGCTCTATTTCTTCCATGTCTCGCGTCCCACGCAAAACTATAATTTGCAGTAATCTTGGGTTCATTTCAGTTCCTTCGACTGTACTAACTTTAAGGTAAATATCAAAACTGGGGACGACTATGGCGTACAATAATCTCTTACGGCGTTGTGAAGGAATCAAGTTGTAAACCTGACTCTTCCCCTCTCACGCAACTCTTAGCTCACGTTACGAGAATTTAACCCTTAGAAGATCAATTTTTTATTTTGAACAAAAAATATTATTTTTATTTTCATATGTCATCATTTTAAAAGGGAAAAATGCTAAAAAAAATATTAAACTTTTTTTATAGATTTAATTATGGTTTTTCGATACATTGCATATGTGCAAAGGTGTGCACTATAATGTGCACTATAATGTGCACAGATATGCAAAGAAATCATTTTTTATACAAAATCAATAATTAATTATACTAAACACAAAAATTAAACTTCACCAATAGATACCTAAAATGTTACCTAAACCACTTAAATTATTAACTGTTAATAAAAACATTAACTTCTTTAAATACTGCCTAGAAATTGACAAACTATAGTTGGCAGCACAACCTTAGACATAGATTTACAAACAATAATAAAACAAGTTAACAGCGCATTCTGGTGGCACAGTTTATAGTTGTGTCGCTAATGCACACTTTTGCTGATGTGTAAAGGAGAAATTCAGAGTATTTTATCTACTTAGCTTTGAATACAAGCTATGTCAGTGTAGCTTTGCAGATATGCAAACGTGCGCACTTAAGGGTTAAAACATATCAACGTCTGTCCGTTTATCGACTTGCAACTAGAGAATCACTGACTTGATTTTCATGCGGGTTTTTTTTGTTTTTTAACGTTATAAAAATAAAAAAGTTATAGGTTATATTATATTTAATTAAATTGATTCAAACAATATAGATTTATAAAATATCAAAGTAGTTAGGTACGAATCTAAAACGTTATTTCAAAGTGAAAGTATTAAAATTGTAAACGTTACTAAATTAGAGATGATTTTAATTTGAACGCCGCCGAGGGACGCGACTCTGGAGAGAAGCCTATAGCGCGATCGATGCAGGACTTCCAAATTTCTTTGAAGATATTCCACTTTTCACGAGAAAGGTAATCAACTGCCGTCGCCGACAGAAGTGTTTACAATTCGCATTCATATGGTTATTTAGGATCTTTTCTTCTTAAATCGTTATAGGGGTTACTATTTAGTTAGTTTGTACAGAAATGTTTAAAGGACGTGTTTATATGTATTCCTTTATGTTTGAAACAACAAATAAGACGTACAACGGGACGAACCGTGGGTACAAGTACCAAATAAAACAAAATGTTAATTCGTCAATTAGGATTTTAGAAATAAATTACATTAAAAAACTCAACACTCCAATTTTAAACATACCAAGTGTCAAAAAGTTCCGCGAAGGTCAAGTGACTTAAACTTTAAAAGGTAAAAAACCTCAAATTTCAAGATTTTTTTTTTTTTTATGTAACAACACTATATTTTGACATTATAAGGTTAATTAGAACCCCAAAATGGAGTTCTGGGGTGGCAACTCAAAATTTCCAAATGTTAAACCCCGTTGAGTAAAAACATTATTTAATAGAAAATAACTGTGCAAACTAGACTTCGCTGTTGTATTCCAATTCAAAATGGCGACCATTTAAATTTGGTATTACCCAATACTTAAAAATTTCAACTCTGAAAAATAAATTACTAGTTTAAATTAAAATTTTAAGGAAATGCAACTTCCGGGTCAAACACAAATAAAAAACAGTAAACTTTTTGCTAATATATATTTTTTCCATTATTTCTCTTAAGTAAATTGGATTTTTTTAAATATCTGACCGGCCGCCAATTAGATTGGAAGATTAATTAGGTCCTCTAGTACGCATAGTTATTTTCTATTAAATAAGACAGTTAAATTGAGGTATTACTCGGTGGGACCATAGATTTGAAAATTTTAAGTTACCCCTCGCCCCCAACCTCCATTTTGGGGTGGGATTGGATTTACCTTACAATGCCAAAATATGTTGTTTTTACACCCAAAAAATTTCTTTAATTTAAACTTTCTATATTTTACAGTTTAAAGGTTACTTAACACACTGCCGAGACTTTTTGACACCGACTAGTGGTTCTGTGTAAAGTCTAAATCGCTGGAAGTATAAACAATCTGACTATTGTTTAAATTTTACTTTAATTCATCGATGCAGACATACAATTTACACGAAAATGATATCGAGTTTTAAAGGTATTAACAGGGAACAAAACAATTTGTGATAACTCGAAAAGGTTACAATACATAAAAATTTAAACATCAAAACATCAGTAGCACAAGAGAGGATTTTTGGATTTTTTAAATGAACTATCGTATAAAACCTCACTTCCCATTCCCAATTTAACTAGCTAATCCAAACTAATGTAAAGTGTTCACAATAACTCTCAGAAATTGAGAATATAAAACGCTCGTTTAATAACCATTACATTACAATTCGCTTAACCTAAAAATCACGTATTCTGGGAAAATCGAAAAAAGACTTGATAAATGAGAATGTGTCATTTTTTGACCTTTCTAAATAAGCCAGTGATGGCAAAAGTCTCTCAGTAACTGAACAACGTTTGCCATATGGAAAATAAGTGATGGGCTACCCAAGGCTGAGCTGTAATTAGTTCCGTAACTCGTTAAATATTATGTTTAGGAAGGAAAATTAAAATTAAAGTAGTCTAGTTCTAGTCAAATTATTGCTTTACTATTAATCAAAATAGAGACATTTACTTTTTTATTTTAAAATATTTTAAACTTACTGCATGTGTAATATATATATATGTATAATTTTTAGGATCCGTTGGTTAAACCAAACATCCTTATAATTTCGCGCGCGTATTTGGCCGTCTATCTGTCTGTAAGTCACAATCAGACAAGACGATAAATCCTATCTATTTTAAACTTTACATTTATATAATTTGTACATGTATATAACGTCACAAATATAGGAAAAATAAAGATAACAATCAAAAAATGACCTTGGGGTAGTTAAAGCACAAAAACTATTGAGTTGAAATTTTCATTTTTTTAAAAATAATATGCGTGGGATATCAAATAAGACTAGAAGTTTTAAGATAAAAAATTAATATGATGACCCCCCTCCTCCTCCTCTAATTTGAACCTATAAATCCGAAAAAACTATCTGAATTTGAAATTAAATTGCAGTAAATCATATATAGACTATTATAGATTTTTGACGATGAATACATCTTAATTTAAGTACACAATGGGAAATGCGTAGAGTGTTAAGTTTTAAAAAGCAGTTTTGTTAGATGTGGACAAACAATTCAATAGCCATTAAAAGATGGATTGCATTTTAATTGTTTTCTCTGTCCCGCAGGTAAAAACAAGGACCCTTATTATTTCACTGGCGTTGTCTGTCTGTAAGGCGCAATCAGTCTAAAAAATCCTATATATTTTAAACTTTACATTTATATAATTTATACATGTATATAACGTCCCAAATATAGGAAAAATAAAGATAACAAACAAAAAATGACCTTGGGGTAGTTAAAACACAAAAACCATTGAATTGAAATTTTCATTATTTTTTTTTAATAATATCGTGGGATATCAAATAAGACTAGAAGTTTTAAGATAAAAAAATAATATGATGACCCCCCCCCCCTAACTTGAACCTACAAATCCGCAAAAAACTATCTGAATTTGAAATTAAATTGCAGTAAATCATATATAGACTATTATAGATTGTTGTACGATGAATACATCTTAATTTAAGTACACAATGGGAAATGCGTAGAGTGTTAAGTTTTAAAAGCAGTTTTGTTAGATGTGGACAAACAATTCAATAGCCATTAAAACATGGATTGCATTTTAATTGTTTTCTCTGTATTATGTCCCGCAGGTAAAACCAAGTACCCTTATAATTTCACTGGAGTTGTCTGTAAGGCGCAATCAGTCTGATAAATCCTATATATTTCCAAACTTTCCATTTATATTCCCTGTACCCTCTTACATAGTCTATAGGAATACATACAAGTGACAATAAAAATGACCTTGACGCTGCCGAGTTAAAGGGCATAAACTACTGAGTTGAAAAAAATTATTGTTGGAAATAAACAAATAAAACCAGAAGTTATGTTGGCCATAGGCCGCTTAAAAGACTTCCGAGTTTATTTTAAAATAACTGTCCCTATAATAATATATTCTGCCAGAATTTGACGAAACTACGAATTTAAGTAGTGTAATAAATACAACGTTATAAAAGTTTTCAAATAAACATACAAGGAATTGAGGAAAACTACAACCAAGTGATACAGCAATTAAACTCTAAACAACATTCTGCTATGAGAATATTTTATTAATAGAGAAACTTAGAGGTACGTTGAACATTTTATTACGATTCTATATTCAAATTTTTAATACGGAATTGAGTGCTGGGGTAGTACTTACATCTCTGCGACTAAATCGTTAATTATTTCTCAAAAACAGATTATTTTTAAACATTTAAGAATAATGTTTCAATATCCTTAATTATTAGATATATACTTTCGATAACAATTTTGTTATTCTATAAAGTTCTTAGAATTTTTTTATATCAAAGAGGAGAAACGTCGAATATTAAAAATTACTCTGCAACAAAGAGTACTGTAAAAATGCGTAAATAGTAAACATATTTATTGTCTTACAAAATTACAAATTTCGATGTTTAATATCGGGTATTTAAAAAAATAGTAATTTGGTTTGATGCATGGATGCACTTTTGAGAGAAGTAAATTGTGCATATATCGTAGTTTTATTGAAAATATGTGGTTGTTGATTTTTCGTATCTATAAAGAAGTTTGTATTATATATTTTGTAGAAATTTTGTAAAATCAAGTGTTAAAAGTATACTATTTAGTTTTTTTTTTTTTTTTTAATATTACACAAATATAAAATATAAATATGGGTTTAGGAATTTCCTAAAAGAAAAAAATGATTTCTTTTTTGTTTTAAAAATAATATAAGAAAAGAAAAACGAAAAGAAAATTTGCTCATTTTAGAACTTTTCACCTTATATTGTCAATGTTTTTCACCAAATTTAGTAAAAGTGTGACGAATATTGCAACAGCTGAAGATAAAAATCGGCTAAAAATTTGTAATTATGGTTTTATTAGGTAGGTCACTGTACATTATTTTTCCAAATAATAAGAATAAATTATATATATATATATATATATATATATATATATATATATTAGACTACACCAAATTTGGTACAAATCTGTTAAAAATGAAATCTCTAGCTAGAACTTTCTCTGTTAATGGAATACTCTAGCTCTAATTTTGCGATTTTATCAACAAAAAAAGTTAGTGAAAAATCGGACAAATTACGTTTGAACCGACCGTTGAAGACTTGATAATTTCATTTACCTTCGTCTGGGATTAAACAAATTAATACAAAAATCAAAAAAATAATAATGAAACCATTAATATAGACCTACCGTACCATGACGCTCCTCCATCAAAACTTAAACAGCTGTTTTCATAATAATCCAAAAACTGACACAAAATCAACACAACACACACACTGACAATTGCTAATGTAAGACTGAAATTGTAAGGCTTGTTGTTGGAGTTGTGGGCAGTGGGAGGGAGGGGAGGGGGCATACATTCACCTCTGGCATGTCTACCTGTTGCCTATGTGCGCCTGCAACACATGTAGTACAGTCCAGTTTCATAAAAAATAGAGTCAACATTCTTACAAGATAAAACTTCAATAAAAAAAAAATCCGAATAGAATTGTTGAGTTATTGTGAGAATATCCGTTTAAAGTCTAGCGATACCAATTAGTGGTTTATTGTATGATTTACAACAGTCAAAACAGATAGACGAATTTTGATGAAATTTGGTATGTGGCAATGTACGATTTTATCCTTTATGCATGTTTTAAATTTAGAGTGCTTCCAATAAGCAAAAATAAAAATAATGTTGATTTTCTCAAAATCAATTATAACTATTTCGATCAAAATTTGCACAAAATCAGCTTCAATAGCCCATAATTCTTGTTCTCTTCTGACCCTGACAATTTTGGTGTATTTGAGGGTTATGAGGGGGGGGTTTAGAATTTATGGTCTTTTCTTCTTTTTAGGCGATGATAATCGAAAGTTTTCACTCTTTAACAACAAGGCAAAAAAATGTAATAAATCAGGCGATTTTCAAACAAAAATCGAGTTTACGATGAAAGTAACGACGACCATTACAATTTTAAAACCTAAATCTGAATTAATTCATGAAATTGTTGTAAATCGAAATTTCAGGATACTAGCTATAAAACATCGATATTAATTTATTATTTTTCGTTCAAATTATAAACTCTCCTCAAAATATAACGTATTTTCATCAAATGAATTGACTAAATTTCCTTAGCTCGATGAGCCTAGGCTTGCTAGACGCGCCGGGTATGTGTGACCACCACAATTTCCCGTCAGCGTAATTCTAGCTTTCGTGACCAGGATTCGCTACTAATCGCTCCACTTACCTCACAATGTTGGGTCAACACCAAAACTTTTTAAGCCCTAACGAGGATCGAACCCGGAACCTCTTACACAACCGTAACCAACTTTTTATAGGAACGTTATTATAATCTGATGTCATAAAAAGTTTATGAGCGCCATTATGGTATTTACCCAGCCCCATCTACTTAATACAAGCAGGCCCTCTAACTAAAATGGCAATAACTAACTTAGACTTTGTGGGAAATGTTAAATTATATTGGAAATATAAGTAAATATTGAGCTTCACTTGTGAGAAAGACTAATATTAGATAGAATAAAAGTTGAACACAAGTTCTCACAAAAATTACATTTAAAAAGTCTTCACTCACTTCACTCGCTAGCAGAACTCAAAGCCCATACATATGTCATCGTAGAAAAATCAAGGTTGATACCCATTAGATGCAGAATTGAAATCTGTACATCTAATTTAATGTGTTATAAGTTGAATAACACAAGATATATGAACAAAAACTATTAATAATGACCGCCGTGAGATATTTTTAATATGAGCACACTATATTCCTCTATACCAAATCTCATCTCTCTATCTTTATGCTCATTTTTCTGACCATTTCTTACTAAAATAAATTAAGAAAAGCACATAAAATAAAGACCCCCCCCCTTCCATTCTATTCTCTATTGCGGCAGGCTATACGTCCGGGCTCAATAAAGAACCCTAGCCCTCGAATACTCTAATAACGTCAAGGTCGGAAAAGAACAAGAGTTGATCGAGAGATACCTGATAGGAAATACGAAAAAGAGCACATAACCAAAGACTACATGAATAACTTGTAAATCCAGCTTGGGAAACCCTTGGGGAATTCTGGTTAATGTGCCAGAGGATTAGGTTAGATGAAAGAGAAGAATTTTAACAAAAGACTAAATGAAGAAAAGTGTAGGTATAGCTAGGGTCCTACCTCAACATTTTCATATCTGATCTCACTATAACTGAGGAATTTTCTACAAGGACCAGTCGACGCGTTTTGTAGTAAGTTCATCATCGATAAGTACTTACGCTGTACATTTGTAACGTTTTTACCTCCGAGAGAGTGTTACCCGGACATTCGTAGTCGGAGAAGGAATCCCAGGATTCGGAGCCTTATAATGCTTTCGTTAACAATAATTTATTGCCTCTTTAGTTTTACATGTCCTATAAAAGACTGTACCACAAAGTAGTCTAATCAAGGACCTATGGTGGAAAGGGATCCCTTAAGAGGAACCTTAAAACGCTACCATACCCGTGTAGGTTTGAAATCCCTTCAGAGGAAGCTCAACACGCTACCGTAGCTGAAGTGAGAGAAGGATCTGTAAGGGTACGAACAGAACAAGGGGATCGCGGTGGAGGTGGAGGTCGCGGTGTATGCTACTAGTTAAGTCGCGGTCGATGTCGACAGCACATAGCAAGGAGGTTACTTGCACTGCTCAGTAGAGCTAGAACCACTGTCAAGTGAAGTAGTTTGATGAAATTTGAATGACAAAAAGATTGTGATTTTGCGATGTTGTGTGAGTCAAGTGATGATAGTGATGAAATGTCCGCTGTCACCAAGAGGTGGCTGATAGGTAATATACCCACAATACGGGAGTGAGCTGCACAATTATTGCTATCAGATCTTCCTTCATATTTAACACTTGAAATTCAAAAATGAACTTATTGCGCAAAAGAGATCATGGAAAGCAACTAGAGTGCCCTAGCGCACGGAAAGACAGACGCCAGACTTGTTCTATGCGAGCTGCTTTTGAGGAGGGGTGGCAACTTGGTCTTGAAAGCACCAATCACAGGGAAGCATCCTTGTAGACCGCGCAGTAGGCATCCATGTAAAAACAAACTCATTTGATTTTCAAAAGCATCGATGTAAACCTCCTGGATGGCATCGCGCTAAACCTCCACCGCGACTTATCTGCTCTGTTATCTTCCATTCACTACAATGTGTTTGTTTTACATGGATGTCTACATCGACCGCGACTTAACTAGTAGCATCCACCGCGACCCACTTGTTCTGTTCGTACCCTTAGGTTGTTGGGGGAGACTGACTACTGGCGTCAACTACAGTTAAATTATAGCAGCCGTCTCCCCCACTATTTAAAAACTTAAACTTAGCTACTTATATTGTTTACACGATTATATTTACTTTGGCTTGAAGGTCCTACATAATTAAACTCTTTAAATAAACACTCGTTTATTAACTTTACTTCTTTGCATAAATACGTCACACATTGATACATTTGTTTTAGCCATCCAGTACCTAGAGTTTTGTGAATCCACACATCGAGACAAATGAAACAACGCCTCATCCGTAAACCATACGAATATACGGCTTCAACCTTTGATGAGGGAGGTATTTTCTGGCTTTTTTCAGTTTCTGTATGGGAGTTACTATGTACGACTGTGATTTGTTTGGTGTAAGCTCTATAAGTATTTTAACTTAATCCACGCAGCGATTTCCGTGGAGAACGTAATAGAAGAAAATCATCAACAATCTCTCTTGGTAGGCTACATGGCATTTTTCTTTTCTCCATTTCAATGAGGGAGGGTTGTTTCCGATTTTGTTGTGATCGATAATATTGTTGGGTTGGTTGAAACGTTCCGGACACCAAATTCAACTCGAAAAGCTCTTTCAACAACAGTAACGTGTCGTAATGTAGTTTTTTTTTTTTCACATTAAAAACACACTGTTCAACAGTATACTGCATGCTTGACAACTAACCACCAAATACAAAGATAATTAAATAAATAAATTACACTTATCAAGATAGCACCGCAATAATGGCATATAAACCAGCTGTTTTGGATATTCCAGAGTTTTTCTTTAGGTTTGATGCAGTTTTACACATAATAATAAAAGAATCATGTTGCTAGTATCCAAGTCACTATTGTTTTAACTAACAATTAAATTACCTTTAATGGTTTCCGCCAGGTGACTTCTTTTTTAAAACACTTACGCGTTTCAAAGCATGTGCTCCATCTTCAGAGTTCTTTTTCTTTTCACTCAGTTGAGATCGTTAACACATTAAAATAAAACATTAAAAAACACGGACATTTACACATATATATATATATATATATATATATATATATTTATTTATTAATTTATACATCGCTTATCGTAACGCGATAAGTTGTCCTAGGACATCGATATGATGCGCATCCCAAGTGTCGCGTTACGATAAGCGATGTATAAATTTATATATATATTTACATATATATTTTTACATATATTTTTACATAATTTTACATATATATATATATATATATATATATATATATATATGTAAATGTCCGTGTTTTTTATGTTTTATTTTAATGTGTTAACGATCTCAACTGAGTGAAAAGAAAAAGAACTCTGAAGATGGAGCACATGCTTTGAAACGCGTAAGTGTTTTAAAAAAGAAGTCACCTGGCGGAAACCATTAAAGGTAATTTAATTGTTAGTTACATAATAATAGTTCAATGTTCAAATTTTTTTCTAGGTCACTTTGTATAGATGTTCAGAATGAGTGGGAATTAATTCCCCCCCCCATACCATTTTGTATCAAACCCGACTGTACTAATCTTCCCACGAAACAATAGAATAGACAACAGAAAAGGTAAGAACAATGCTGTGCACACAATAGTTTACAGATATGTAGAAACACGCAAGATCAAGTCGTGTCGAAACAAATATGTACCTCCACGCATTCACGCAGTAAAGCGTTTTTTTTTTATATTAGTTTTATTTTTGTTTGCTGTTTTTTATAGTTTAAAGGAAACAAACTTCTCGTATTACAAAAATAAGAAGAAAAACAAAAAATAAGACCTCTAAAACCATCAGGATCGAAAATATAACAACTCAATGTTCAGCATAAAATACTTAAATAGTACCGTACGGTAGTAATACGTCAATGGTTGTATATAAAAATATAAGAACTCAATGTTGTGTATAAATTACTTAAAGAGTAAAGCAGTAATAAGTTATTCTTTAATGAGGTATCCACAAAATATCCCCACATACCAGACTTGATTAAAATCTATCCACGCTCTTGAATATACAGACAAAAATAATTATAAAAACCACTATTTGGATTCAGGGGACTCTAAAACAAACATATTCACACGAAACTTAACATAGATTTTTTGACCCATTACATCACATTTCTTATAATGTATATTTATGTTGGAAAGTAGAAAGATAAAAACAATCGTCACTTGAACTGTTTAAGACTTAATAGACATATTTGAATGTCATAACAATCGTTTAATGTTATCATCATTACCAGTAAAATACTTATTAAAATAAATACTACTGACATTTAAATGATAGTTATCTTCAACAAAGTAATAAACAACAAACATAATGACAATCATAATTGGTTTGAATTATTACAATAAAAACACTGTTTTTATTCATCCAATAAATAACTATTCTATTCTGTATAGACCTAGTTTTGATTCTTGGCCTCTACGTTTTTACCAATCACCATTTCCCTAACACGTTGACGAAAAATACAGCCATCGTCCTGTCCAGTACGCCACCAATATATCTTCCAGCACTAGAAAGGATTGAAATATAACCTTAAGGAAATTAAGGGTGATCCAAAACAGTGGGAGAAGATGCTGTGCAGGTTAAAAAAATAACTAGAGAGAAGCTCAATGAGAGGTGTCAAGATTGCTGACTGGACAGGTCGCATAGAAGTACGGGGGTGGAGATCATAAAATAGGTAGAGTCCTACCTAACCCAAACCTTACTGGCCATGAATGTTTCAACCAGTACACCCAATACATTTAAAGGCTTCTACAAAGTTGTGATGCCGAAGTGGATTGGCTGACCATAAATTTAGAGATTAGGTTGATACTTGGGGATCTGAAGGTAGAATGCCTTGTGGACGTCAACCCCTAGCCAAGTCAACTGATTGCCAGACCTTTGATTAGTTTGAGAATTTTATTGCCTACCAAGAGTCCAAAGAGTGTCGTTCTAACGCATAGGAGAATAAATTACACCTGATAATATGATAAGACTCGTGGTTGAAGATGAGGATAAATAAAAGTAAATTAAAACACATATGCGATTGGCATATTGAAACGCAAGGAAGCGCAGTTAAAAAGACCTGGATAGCTATGAAGTTACGCTATACGTACTACCTTAGCTGGCACATGATGAAGACTTCAGTATAAGTTGCGGCTTTTTGAGTTAATAAAAGTGTTAAAGGAAAGCATGGTGGATGGTGTTAGAATTTCATTTTTCGTATCCAATGTTTCACCATCGGGGCCCTGGGAACACACCTACGTTTTTCAAAATGATTCTATCTATTTTTCCGCCAATCTATGGCATTAGGGTCGTTCTAGTGACACAAAAGTATGATGCCACATGGGTGTCGCATGGAATGATTTTTGGAAAAATTCGCAGGGGTTCAAAGACTTTCTTTCTATTTGGTGAAAACATGGTGAGCTTGAAAAGTAATTCTTTATCTCAAAAACTGGATGATTTGAATTACTCAGAAATCGCAGTTTGGTACTTAGTACGTTATTTATGCAAAGCTTGGAATGTATTTAAAATATTGTAAGGGGATGATTTCAAATTCATGAAAGTGTTTATTAATAGTCCAAAATGGTTCATAAATTGTACAAGATATTTTATATACAGTAATTCTGTTCGGTTTAAGCAGTGAAATGCCCCACTGATTTTTACAAACTCGTCTAAAATTAACTGTGACAATAATATTATTTCTTCTCATTTAATTGATTCTTGATTCAAAGTAAACACATTCCAAATAGATATCCATCATCTCACGAACACCACGGCTTTCTCACGTTGTATATACATACAATCTGCAACGTTCTGTATTAATCAATTTGGGATCTCATAATATCTTTAGATTTTTTACATTCCAAAGACATACGTTTCTTATATTTCTGTTTATATTTATTTTCCAATTTTTTGGACGTTATGAACAGTATCTTAAACTAAGCATACACTATAAATCATGAGCTTGAGTTGTAAGATGGTCTACTTGATAAAATAATACTTCAACACAAATAGTACCTACCTATATTTATTCAAACGGGTTTCAACGACAAAATCGTCATCTTGAGTGATGCACGAGCTACAAATAATTAAACTATAACTTAATTAGTAGTTACAGTCGACTCTCGCTAACTCGAACCTCGATAACTCGAAATCTTCGATATCTTGAATTATTTTCAATCCCCTTGGAAAAACCTGTCTAAGTCGAAAAAATAACAATACATAACTCGAAATAATTTTACGGTTATATTTTACCTCTATAAGTCGAAGAGACACAAATATTACCTCTATAACTCGAAGTTCAGTAGATAAGTCGTCGAATTCAATTTGCACTTTACCTCCACAAGCCGAAGTTTACCTCTATATCTCGAGCAACGATGAGGATGCTCCTTCTGACGAAGAAAACGAGGAAGAGGAGCCAGCAGACATTACACACCTAAAGAAGCCAAAGCTGCAGTATGTACTTTACGTATGTTTTTAGAAAAAAACAATGATGCACCAGATAGTGTGTTTACTTCGATTGTTTCAATCGAAAATATGATTGACAAACGTGCTGCCAACAGTCTTAATAAGAAGAAGATTACGGACTTTTTTAATCAGTGAAATTAATATAAGGACTGTACTGTTTACCGTGTATGTACACGTATTTTATTATGTATACTCTAAATACACCTATTTTCTATTGATAGAGTAATATTGATACAGTTAAAAGCTTAGTTTTTAGAGGGAATAAAGTACAGTACAGTACACTATTCTTTACCTCTGTAACTCGAATTTTTATTTGGTTTACCTCTATATCTCGTTACCTATGTAAGTCGAATTTAGTCAAGATTGACCTCTATAACTCGAACCATGCCTAAGTCGAACTACACGTAACTTGAAGAAAAATTGTAGTCCCATGAATTTCGAGTTAGCGAGAGTCGAAAGTTATAGTTTAGTTATTGTAGCACGTTGCAACATTTTGTCGTTGAAACTCGTTTGTATAAATAAACGTATAAATGGACAGGTTTCATCTGAGCTGTGGAGTTTGGGTGCGCAGTGGGTCTAGGCGTGGTCTAAGCAGCAGTGAAGTGGTGGGGGAAGCGGTGGCCTCAGTCTGTGTTGGGTGTTGGTACTAACAACGATGTCTGAAAGACGGCTGGATCGTGGACAGTAGTCGGCGCCGACTGTTTCCCCTACAATTCCACTGTCCCCACGCGGCCTCGAACTACAAAGTTATTCCTCCCTCCCACGCGCAGCTCACAGCTCAGATGAAACCTGTCCATTTACACTATTTCTGAGAATTTTTGTTCAAATTTTATTTTATCCAACATACGTAAGACTTTACAAAAAATATGTTACCGGATATTATTGCTAAATAATATTCAATATCCTGTTTTTCTCTATAAATCGACATCAATTCCAACGTCATATATCTGTGCAATCCAAAATTACACTGCGTCGTCGCCATTTTAAATATTCACAGCCCACTCGTACCTGTCGCTAACTACCACTACCCACCATTTTAGGTATAAACCCCGTTAAGAAAATATAAAACGTAAGATTATCTTTTATAGTTTACGAGACTTAAGCAAGAGAAAATGTGTAATTTTTATGGACACTACTTTTCGTAGAAATACCTCCATATACCGGACCAAATCTAAAGACGTTTAGAAATTACCTGTAGAGGAATCGAACTGCCAAATGATAAAATGAGCTGTGCAGTTCACTCTGTATTTATTAATTTAAACAAACTGTCAAAACTTGTTGTAGGACGCTCATTTGATGAGCCCATAAGAGCGGCTGCAATAGCTATGTTACCAAAGGAACCTCGCCTGCTAGAGATAGAATCGATCAGATAAAGTTCACTATACAATAGAATAGATATGCTTTCTAAATTACATAATGTCCGTGTATAATGTAAGCCTATTTGTTAACGCTATACTGCACAGTGCACAGCCATGTCAAATATCATTATACTACGCGTACAGACAATAGTCTAACCTGGCACGCTGCTGATGCGCGTGGTGGTAAAACGCGAATTTACTTTTAGTTGATTAAATTAAGATAAAATATTTTTGGTTTCCCGGGAGCAATTTTATTGATTAAATCTGTTCTTAGTGATACTTTAAAGTTGTCAATAATCTAAGTTCAGCGTATTTTGAATTTTAAGTTTCAAAATGGTAAAGTTATGAAGGTTTGGGTGATTAATTTTAACGCCATTTGGTTAAAACTTTAACGAATCAGAAGAACAATTTACAAAAATAAGTATTTTATAACATCCCCATGACAGATTTTTTTTTTGGGGGGTGTTTTACCGACAATGCACGATCCTGCATTTTTTTTAATATGGCGACCTATACATTTCGATCCTTAAAAGTTACATTTTATTAAAATTTTATCAAAATCGTTAAACCCGATTTTGAGAAAATCTTTTTTTACCTCGGCTACTAACAAATTTTGATTATAGAAAGAAAAAAAAAAAAGAAAAAAAAAACTATAAAATGTCAAATATACCCTATTAAGTTTGCTTTAAATCGGTCCACACGTTTATGTTGTAGAGCACTGACGTCATTAAAAAAAATCAACATTTTTGGAAAGTAAAAATAACGCTAAGTTATCCTTAAATTCCCTTCTGAATATTTTGAAAATTGGGGAACTGTGAACGCCTCCCCCCATCCCTAAATTTAGCTTTATACATCAAAGCGCTTAAAGTAAGTCTACCTACTGAAACCATTTTCAAATTAAACAAGTGTTGCAAGAATTTGTTCACTTTGTATAATATAACTGGGTACTTCAAAAAGGACTTTACAACGTTATAAATTCATATAAATTGATTGAGACTACTTACAGAGGTGGTTTTGCTGTCATTTAGTAGCAAAATAGATCAAATTTTGATTAACAAAGTGAATAGCACCGAATAGCACCACCGCACGCGCTAACGACAGTTGAAACCAAGATGGCTCCCTTCACTGTGTTTTTAAGTCTGCGACAATTAATTGTGTCCTACAAAATCAGCTCGGGGTAGTCGTAAAATATCTGCATCTCAAACCGTACAAATTAACAATAGTGCAAGAACTAAAAGACACTGATAGGACGTAATAAGTTTTATACAAATGTTACATCGACCAGGAATTCATTGCAAATATAATCTTCAGTGATGAGCCCACTTTCCATGTAAGTGGTAGAGTGAATGCATATAACTGTCGGATTTGGGGCAAGGAAAATCCACGACAAACCATGGAACATGTTCGTGATGGCCCAAAAGTCCCTTAACCGACATCAGATGGGATGTCGGGCTGCAAAATGATCAACGAAAGTCACATTTGAGCTTACGAACTATAAGGTAAAAAAGTTATTGTAAGTTATATGAATTTACAAACTTGTAAAGTCCTATTTGAAACACCCTGTATTTATTGCAGCGAGGCTCCCCTGGCCAGAGAGTTGAAATAGAAATATAACAATCTTAGAAAATATTTAATCGTTCAAAACTATTATTGTACATAATTACAACTCCTCAAAAATTCTGATTGATTCAAAATTTCAAACACGATGAACGTACTAATCACCTGCCTGTTCCTTGAAAATTTAACCCTTTCAACATTCGTTAGCATAACAACCAATTATACAAACCTATTAACGGCTGAATCATTGAATAACCATAAAATCAATTTGATGTTAGATTAACCAACCAGTTCCACGAAGATATGATCGTCAAAATACTATTTCTATTGTGTTACATACATTAATTCTAATGGTTTGTTTTTCCTCTTTTGGGTGACAACAACGTGTTCACACAAATGTTAAAGGAAAGATTACTAAAAGTATGTATGTAATTTTTATATTAATTAGGATAATTAATTACAACAATCTAGAGTGATTGAAAATGGTATGCCGTGTTTTATCCAAATAGGGATTCTCACGAGAAAATTTAGTGCTGACCGCCAAATTGTAAAAATGGCGGGTGATCAATCACCCTGTGTACATACAACCCTGGGTTATAGGGTATCAGCGATACCAACAAAACACCACAAAATTTCTCTACTGTCTTCCTATGAGTTAATGAAACCCCACCATTCTTTTATGATAACCCTGCATATTAACTAACAAAGCCTGTCTTCTGATGACGACTACAATGAAGCAAAATTCCCTCGGCAAAGTGTTAAAATCGAAATGTTACTACAGCTGTACTGTGGCAGATTATCACCATTTTTGAACATAAATTGAAAGTCCAGACAACGTGTAGGTCGTGTCGAAGACAGTTCTTGACCTCCGTCAAAACTTCTGATAAATTTCCAACATAATCTACGCTATAGAAAACCATATCAACATCGTTACCATAACAAACAATTGTATAAACTAATTAACAGCTGATTGATTAGAATAAACATAAATTCAATTTGAGGTTAATTTAAACAACTACATACTTTAAAGCTTATCAGCACAATATAGTCTATTATTTCCGTTTTAATGAAAAGCAACACAATATTTAGTAAATTCTACAATTTATTTGAGTCTTGCCGACCATGGTTTCGCCAACAACGGCATTTACAAGGCAGCTTAACAAAGACTAAGGAAAAATATAGAAACTAACATATTATTACTACAAAAGGAAGAACAGTTACTTAGCTAGGGTAGGGGGGGGGTTAAACAAACTAGTACTTAATGATCAGGTGGAATTTTTGTCAAATTCACCGTTGTTAAAACCATTGTCTTCCGTATGACCACATGTTTCCCTTGCTCTTAACCCCCCCCCCCCCTACCCTAGCTAAGTAACTGTTCTTCCTTTTGTAGTAATAATATGTTAGTTTCTATATTTTTCCTTAGTCTTTGTTAAGCTGCCTTGTAAATGCCGTTGTTGGCGAAACCATGGTCGGCAAGACTCAAATAAATTGTAGAATTTACTAAATATTGTGTTGCTTTTCATTAAAATGGAGTTCTACCAAGTACCATCGGTCAATAGTGTAAATCGTATATTATTTCCGTCATTATATTGTGGTTTAAATCGGATGTTTTCCATCATTTGTGTGTATACAAAGTAATACATGACGCTTTGAGATTTTATCTAAATAATCTTCCAATATCAAGTGATAAAACAAGAAGAAAGTGGAAAACACTAACATAGCCTCTAGAGCCCTTTTTGGAATTAAAACTAATAATATAAGAAAAGAACACGAGGTCTAAAACAAACTTGGTCTGAGCAGTCAAAATAACAAAAGAAATATAAAAGTGATTAGGAAAACCACAAATCACAGAACTAAGAAAGTGAGCTAATAGGGATTAGGAGACAATGGAATGGTGCTTAATTTTGGTCCTTGAGGCTTTGTAAGTTGGACACCCCTGCTCTATAACGAGGGTATAATCAGTCATTTTAGTCGCCAGTATTAATGTTGCTATTAAAGATTTTGTAATCGCTATAGTTTCTAAGTTACAATGCATATGTACACAAGCTTCACTAGCTCCCACTCCCTGTAAATCAATTCTTAAAAACATCATCGAGAATCCAAACCGGTACAACATATGATCTGGACTTTCTGAAATCGAGATGAATGCTTTAGTAAGATAGACGCCAAACTTTCACCGAATAACCTAGATAGACAACACCTTCAATGGCCAACCAAGTTATGTAAAACTACCTTGCAAAAACTTTGCTTTGATAGCCTACAGCTTAAAATAACTAGATTGTTCAGTAATGTTACAATATTCAATTCGCGATGGTAATTTCTATAATGTTAATAATACAGACTGCACAAACTTTCTAGTATAAGAACATACAAGTACACACATAAATACGATAATTTATCGTAAATAGAACAATTTACAAAAGTAAATAAACATTGTAGACAATTAACGCTCTCAGAATGGATGAGTGTAATTAAGTATCAATCTCATACTTGGAATCAGATACTCGTCTGTACCTGATACTCAAAACTGTTAAATAACATTGAATTTATATCAGCGTACGGATAATGTGAGCCTCACAGTTGTAATTAAGTATCAATATTATACTTGGAATCAGATACTCTTTTGTACCTGATACTCTAAACTGTTGCATAACATTGAATTTATATCAGCGTACGGATAATGTGAGCCTCACAGTTGTAATTAAGTATCAATCTCATACTTCGAATCAGGTACCTGATACTGTAAACTGTTACATAACATGAATTTATATCAGCGTACGGATAATGTGAGACTCACAGTTGTAATTAAGTATCAATCTCATACTTGGAATCAGATACTCGTCTGTACCTGACACTCTAAACTGTTAAATAACATTGAATTTATATCAGCGTACGGATAATGTGAGGCTCACAGTTGTAATTAAGTATCAATCTCATACTTGGAATCAGATACTCGTCTGTACCTGACACTCTAAACTGTTAAATAACATTGAATTTATATCAGCGTACGGATAATGTGAGGCTCACAGTTGTAATTAAGTATCAATCTCATACTTGGAATCAGATACTCGTATGTACCTGATATTCTAAACTGTTACATAACATTGAATTTATATCAGCGTACGGATAATGTGAGACTCACAGTTGTAATTAAGTATCAATCTCATTCTTGGAATCAGATACTCGTATGTACCTGATACTCTAAACTGTTAAATAACATTGAATTTATATCAGCGTGCGGATAATGTGAGACTCACAGTTGTAATTAAGTATAAATCTCATACTTGGAATCAGATACTCGTATGTACCTGACACTCTAAACTGTTACATAACATTGAATTTATATCAGCGTACGGATAATGTGAGACTCACGGTTGTAATGAAGTATCAATATCATACTTGGAATCAGTGACTCGTATGTACCTGATACTCTAAACTGTTACATGACATTGAATTTATATCAGCGTACGGATAATGTGAGACTCACAGTTGTAATTAAGTATCAATATTATACTTGGAATCAGATACTCTTTTGTACCTGATACTCTAAACTGTTACATAACATTGAATTTATATCAGCGTACGGATAATGTGAGACTCACAGTTGTAATTAAGTATCAATCTCATACTTGGAATCAGATACTCGTCTGTACCTGATACTCTAAACTGTTACATAACATTGAATTTATATCAGCATACGGATAATGTGAGGCTCACAGTTGTAATTGTATCAATCTCATACTTCGAATCAGATACTCGTCTGTACCTGATACTCTAAACTGTTACATAACATTGAATTTATATCGGCGTACGGATAATGTGAGCCTTACAGTTGTAATTAAGTATCAATCTCATTCTTGGAATCAGATACTCGTATGTACCTGATACTCTAAACTGTTACATGACATTGAATTTATATCAGCGTACGGATAATGTGAGACTCACAGTTGTAATTAAGTATCAATCTCATTCTTGGAATCAGATACTCGTATGTACCTGATACTCTAAACTGTTAAATAACATTGAATTTATATCAGCGTACGGATAATGTGAGCCTCACAGTTGTAATTAAGTATCAATCTCATTCTTGGAATCAGATACTCGTCTGTACCTGATACTCTAAACTGTTACATAACATTGAATTTATATCAGCGTACGGATAATGTGAGACTCACAGTTGTAATTAAGTATAAATCTCATACTTGGAATCAGATACTCGTATGTACCTGATATTCTAAACTGTTACATAACATTGAATTTATATCAGCGTACGAATAATGTGAGACTCACAGTTGTAATTAGGTATCAATCTCATTCTTGGAATCAGATACTCGTCTGTAGGCCTACCTGATATTCTAAACTGTTACATAACATTGAATTTATACCAGCGTACGGATAATGTGAGACTCACAGTTGTAATTAAGTATCAATCTCATTCTTGGAATCAGATACTCGTCTGTACCTGATACTCTAAACTGTTACATAACAATGAATTTATATCAGCGTACGGATAATGTGAGACTCACAGTTGTAACTAAGTATCAATATTATACTTGGAATCAGATACTCTTTTGTACCTGATACTCTAAACTGTTGCATAACATTGAATTTATATCAGCGTACGGATAATGTGAGACTCACAGTTGTAACTAAGTATCAATCTCATTCTTGGAATCAAATACTCGTCTGTACCTGATACTCTAAACTGTTAAATAACATTGAATTTATATCAGCGTACGGATAATGTGAGCCTCACAGTTGTAATTAAGTATCAATCTCATACTTGGAATCAGATACTCGTCTGTACCTGATACTCTAAACTGTTAAATAACATTGAATTTATATCAGCGTACGGATAATGTGAGACTCACAGTTGTAATTAAGTATCAATATCATACTTGGAATCAGTGACTCGTATGTACCTGATACTCTAAACTGTTACATAACATTGAATTTATATCAGCGTACGGATAATGTGAGACTCACAGTTGTAATTAAGTATCAATCTCATACTTCGAATCAGATACTCATCTGTATCTGTTACTCTAAACTGTTACATAACATGAATTTATATCAGCGTACGGATAATGTGAGACTCACAGTTGTAATTAAGTATCAATCTCATTCTTGGAATCAGATACTCGTCTGTACCTGATACTCTAAACTGTTAAATAACATTGAATTTATATCAGCGTACGGATAATGTGAGCCTCACAGTTGTAATTAAGTATCAATATTATACTTGGAATCAGATACTCTTTTGTACCTGATACTCTAAACTGTTGCATAACATTGAATTTATATCAGCGTACGGATAATGTGAGGCTCACAGTTGTAATTAAGTACCAATCTCATACTTCGAATCAGATACTCGTATGTACCTGATACTCTAAACTGTTACATAACATTGAATTTATATCAGCGTACGGATAATGTGAGACTCACAGTTGTAATTAAGTATCAATCTCATACTTCGAATCAGATACTAATCTGTATCTGTTACTCTAACTGTTACATAACATTGAATTTATATCAGCGTACGGATAATGTGAGGCTCACAGTTGTAATTAAGTATCAATCTCATACTTGGAATCAGATACTCGTCTGTACCTGATACTCTAAACTGTTACATAACATTGAATTTATATCAGCGTACGAATAATGTGAGGCTCACAGTTGTAATTAAGTACCAATCTCATACTTCGAATCAGATACTCATCTGTATCTGTTACTCTAAACTGTTACATAACATTGAATTTATATCAGCATACGGATAATGTGAGGCTCACAGTTGTAATTAAGTATCAATCTCATACTTCGAATCAGATACTCGCCTGTACCTGATACTGTAAACTGTTACATAACATTGAATTTATATCAGCGTACGGATAATGTAAGGCTCACAGTTGTAATTAAGTATCAATCTCATACTTCGAATCAGGTACCTGATACTGTAAACTGTTACATAACATTGAATTTATATCAGCGTACGGATAATGTAAGGCTCACAGTTGTAATTAAGTATCAATCTCATACTTCGAATCAGGTACCTGATACTGTAAACTGTTACATAACATTGAATTTATATCAGCGTACGGATAATGTAAGGCTCACAGTTGTAATTAAGTATCAATCTCATACTTCGAATCAGGTACCTGATACTGTAAACTGTTACATAACATTGAATTTATATCAGCGTACGGATAATGTAAGGCTCACAGTTGTAATCAAGTATCAATCTCATACTTCGAATCAGGTACCTGATACTGTAAACTGTTACATAACAATGAATTTATATCAGCGTACGGATAATGTGATCCTCACAGTTGTAGTTTTGTGAAATCACGTTCGACTATGAGGGTCGACTATTTTTGGCGACATGTTGACGACCACACCCTTGTATGTAACGTCCTGGTATACAACAAAAGAACAAGAACAGTAGAAAATTAAAGAGAAGGAGCCTGCCCCTACCACTGACGCAGAGAGTTTTGTAAAGAAATACAAAAATATTTCAATAAGATAAGTCAAAAGTGAAAAATGAACCATGGTCGACGTCTTTGAAATAAATATTTATATTTCTAAAAAGATCTAAACTTGTCTTCATCGACTTATACATAAAAAAAAAAAAGTCCTATTCCTTCGAATATTCTAATAGCGTCAGGACTAGAAAAATCAATTGGTCAAGTGAGACCTGATAGGAAAAATGAAAGTTCTGCATAAATAGCATTTGATTAAATTCGACCTTTAAATCACTACAATCGTGGTTAAATTTTTTTTTTAGAATTCAGCAAGGGCTACAAGATATGAAAAATGTATCAAAATCGTAATAGCTTTTTAATTTTAGCAAACATTTAGAGCCTTGAATATGGGTCCACATTCCAAATTTATTAACATCGGTCCATGTTTTTTGGGCTGTCAAAAGAAGCACACATTGTGTACAGAGAGACGTCATTCCTACAACCACATTGAAACTAAAAATTAAAATGTCCGTCGAATACTAGGCTCCGGTTTTTTGACCCACTATACTACGTATATGCGAAAAAAAACAACTTATTTTGTTCATACCAAATTACGTTAAAATCCAAATCGGGACAAATTGTGTGGGTAACTTTTAATTGTCGCTAAGAACAGACGTAAACAATATTATTTTGTGTGTTACATTACTTGAATAACCGAATGAATTAACGTAGAGACATAACCTACAAAACATAAAATACAGTCAGCACTTAAAAACAGCTGTTAAAGCAATAATCAGTAGTACTTGTTTCACAGTTGTGTATACATAGGATCACGTGGCACAAATGTGTGTCATTAACTGAAAACACGCGTCAATGTCAAAGTTTACTCATAAAACTTTCAATTAGACGAGATGCCTCTAATAATGTTACGCTACAGAAATAGATTATTTTCCTTGGATGTTTTCTTTAAACATTCTCGATATTTTCTGCTCCAGAGAAATGTTTAGAGCATTTCACAAAGATTTTCCACTTTATATCCTAGAGACACTTTTTGTAGTCTGTGTGGTGTATTTTTTTACTTTCATTATTAAAAGTTGATTAAAATAATTTCGATAATTAAAATTATTGTTTATGTTTTGGGGCTGTAACTTGAAAGGGTTGGATGATCTACATTAAAATCTTAGTACCGTAGTTGGAAAATACTGCACTAAATGACACAAATTGGAAATTCAACAAAATAAAACGTTACCGTCGCAGGATGGTAGACAGAAGTGAAAAGTTTAAATATCAATTTTTTAAATTAATAAAATTTTTAACTTTCATTATACGCATTAAAAGTATTAATTATATGTATTGGTTCATTTAATAGTTGGACTATGTATGGGGAGTCGCAGAAAGATATTTTTTCGTAGATTTTTAGTTTTAATATCTCTTCGTATGTGAGAAAGTTTTAACAATATTTTTGCATTAATTATTAGTTTGACTGTGTATGAGAGTTTGAAAAAATTATTGCAATATTATTCGTCGATTTTCAGTTTTAATATTTATGCGTTTGTGAGATAGTTTGTGTAATATATCTGTATTATTATTAGTTTGACTATGTATGGGTATGTGAGAAAGTTTGTGCCATATTTTTGCATAGATTATTAGTTTGACTATGTACGGAAGTCTGAGAAAGTTAGTGCAATAATTTTCTCAGATTTTTAGTTTTAATATGTATGGGTATGTGAGAAAGTTTGTTTTAATATGTATGTGTATGTAAGAAAGTTTGTGTGTGTGTGAGAGAGAGAGAGAGAAAGATAGGGGGAGAGAGAGAGAGAGAGAAAGAGAGAGAGAGAGGGAGAGAGCGAGAGAGAAAGCGAGAGAGAGAGAGAGAGAGAGAGAGAGAGAGAGAGAGAGAGAGAGAGAGGGGGGAGAGCGAGGAGAGTGAGAGGGAGAGGGAGAGGGAGAGAGAGAGAGGGAGAGAGAGAGAGAGGGGGAGAGAGAGAGGGAGAGAGAGGGAGAGAGAGAGAGAGAGAGAGAGAGAGAGAGGGGAGAGAGAGAGAGAGGGAGAGAGAGGGGGAGAGCGAGGAGAGTGAGAGGGAGAGGGAGAGGGAGAGGGAGAGAGAGAGAGAGAGAGAGAGAGAGAGAGGCTGCGCACACGTATACATATACCTATATGTATACACTGAATCATCGCTCATTCTCTCTCCATGCTGTCCGTTGTCGTCTCTCTCTATATATATTAGATTCGAGTGAAGAACGATGAAGTAACATGTGCGTGACGCGAGATTTCATTAAAACATCCAGCCAAAAATAGAAGTTTACACTTCAAAAAATTATTTAAAAAATCGTATTATTACTTACCCAGTATAAGAAATAGAAAGTTTGGTAATCTCAAAAAATGTCATCCTCCGTTTTTTGACTGATCATCAGGTTTCATGGCCTCGGGAAACCGGAAAAACAAATTTTGACATGCCGTCCCGTCAGGGTTGTTTCTACGTAAACATGAAAAAGATAGAAACTTGAAATCTGTTTCAGAAAATTTTACTGTCATCACACTAAATTAGATTTAATCAATTCGGTATGTCATAGGTACCAATCCCCACATCTCTACGATGACAAATAACGAAGTTATTGTTAAAAATTAAAGTTCACTGCCTAATCTCCCAAGAAAAGATGATATTCGAATAGTTACGAAAATCCTACAGGGCCGAATCCCACACACGAAGTAGCGAGTGAAGACTCTTCCCCACATGTACAGTTTCAAAGTTGGAAAGGACGGACACATACACGAGCGAAGCAAGTGGAGGTTTTAAAATACACATCTACAAGGCTCGTTAGAGTTTAGTCGATGTCAAACAGTGATATATAGTATAACAAACACACAGAACACAATTCTCACAAAAATACGCCTAAGTATCAGACGCGTTTCACCGACATGATCGTCCTCTTCAGTGATACACGAGCTACACCAAACTACTGTATAACTTAACTATCACTGAAGAGGACGACCTTGTCGTTGAAACGCGTTTGATACTTAGGCGTATTTTTGTGAGAATTGTGTTCTGTGTGTTTGTTATATTGTATAATTTTTCTCATAAGCTCAACATTTAATATAGTGATATATAGATTTAGAGTATTCACTCGTATTACATTGTATGAAGTACCTGGATCACTACCATAATGCCGCCTACCAATCTGTTAGGTTAGGTTAGGTTCTGTCAGTTGATCCGAATATTCACCTTCATACAGACTTCTCTTTATTCAAAGGTTTTGTATTATTTAATTATCCCAAAATGGCGTACCATTATTGTTGTTGAATCATTTATTTATTTACACAAGACAACGTGTTAATATTGCAGGAAACACGGTTGAAACCGGCCTGCTTGAAACGTGGTGTCCCACAGGGATCTGTTCTCGGGACGATATTATTTTTAATTTTTATTAACAATCTGTGATCGTTAGTTGTTGTGGATAACTTTGAGTTTTCAAGCAAACTCGATTGATTTAGAAGGAAAGGCAAAAAGCCCTCACAAATCAATGGTACAGATCACTACTTTGATAGTAAATATTGGTAAAACAAAGTATCATACTTTTATTTAATATAAGAAAAAGCTCCAATGTCTTGCTAAGGGATGGTGTATTTCGTAAAATAAATTCAGCAAATTTCTGGAGCCCACAAATAGATAAGCTGACCTGGAAAAGACGTTTAAACTAGATAAGGCACGGAGACATTTAAGCTAATACTATCTTACAGCAATGACTACATAAATACTATAAGACACGACATAGGATAGGGAAATAGTCTACGCTTTACGGGTGCTGTTCGTCACAAGTTTGACACACAGCTATCAGAAAGCGCTAGCAGCAGGTGCTTGACTGTACGCATCCCACTTGGTTGAGACTGTACAACTGTTGACACAGCATAGTCAGTGTTGTCAGTTCGTGCGCTGAGATAAGCGATTCTCGACCGTCCCTCGCATCTCTGGTCCCATATGTGGCATCAGTGCTCAACTGAAATACATTGTTTGACCGTAGAGCCACCTAGCGCCAGTCACATCAACTTCTAGCAGAGCGACAGCTCCACACCCTAGCGGGTATTGGTCAACTCAAGAATAAGCGTAGAATATTTAACATGGCCATGTCGTGTCTTATAGTATTTATGTAGTCATTGCTTACAGCCAACTTTAGGGTAGCGTTTCCGCGTCTAAATTATTGACTCCTTCTGAGGAAATTTATCAGTTCAAAATATCCAAAGTGTTTCTCCTGTGAAAGAAACCTATTCGGTTTGCAATAGGTCTAACAAATTTTGAAATTTGTAAAAATGTTTTTCTACAAAGATTAGAATTCTTACACTTCCATATTTGTAAGCGTATATTCTTGAAGTGAGATCATGTCTAGAATAAGGAAATGCACAATTATAGACACTAGACAAGCTTGCAACAATCGTGCTGGACAGCACAGGTTAAATTCTGTCTTCACAATCTGTTGCAAAACTATTTAATAAACTTTCCCAAAATATCAAAGCTTTACAAGACTAGGCTGTCATAAACTGAGTTTTTGAACTGTAAGTTTTGATATTGTTTAAATTGGATGCGTTCTTCTTCCGCCGAGAGATGTTTGAGATTTATCAGATTGATGTTTTATTTTGTTTGGTTTATCTTATATTCGTAGTGTTATTTGTTGATGTTTTATATTTTAAATTATGCAACTTGCCTTATTTTTATTTAACATCTCTTTAATTTGTACCTTAAAAATAAGTATTTATTTGTATTATAACGAATGACACATATCATGCATTGTAATTGTCCCTGCAAATAAATAATGATTCGAATTTGCCCCTAACCATGAATTAATAAAGAACAATAATTATTATTAATTAGATATTAATTAATAAACACAATTATTAATCAGATAATTGTGTTTTATTTTAAAGTTTCTAGTGATTGCGGTTAGGGGCAAATTTGAATCATTATTGTGAATTTCACCACAGTGCTCAACAAGATTGTATTTGCAAATATAGATGAAATTAAATGAAATTTTTTTAAATTTTATCAATAATATTGGTCATCTTATGATGAAAAATTTAATTAAATTTATGGCCATTAAAAAGTCAATAAATTTAGTCTCGTGTATTTTTTCGTAAAATTCTGGTTTTCGAGATATTCGTCATTAAAAATTTTTAACGGCTGTCATTTTAAAAAAAAATTATATTTTTTGGTGTAGTCTACTGGTAAGAGATTGTATACAAATTGCTTATATCAAATCAAGAGTCAATACATCATCCACTTCCAAAATTATAAATCTGTTCAGAAAACTAAATAAAAACGAAGGGAACACCTATATTGACTCACCCTGTATACACCTATCTCTTAGTAATTGTTGTGTCCATCTAGATCCAGGAAACTAATTTCACAAACCTGCAGTAAAAATTCTAACTCTTAAAATAGGTAATTGGATTAAGATCGTTAAAAACAAAATGACGTTTTTTGTTTTTTTTTTAAATTTCCTATCTGGAAAATTGCTAAAATACAATTTGACGTAGCCTAAATTTATGATTTTTAATTTTCGAGGAAAAACACCAGAATACAGTTGTCCAATGCATTTCTTATAAACATGTTTATTTTAGCGCATTGACAATAGGAAATTCGCAATTGATTTGAAAGCGGATATTTCATAAATACAAATAGAATTTTCTTACATTCTGATCGAATTTATTCCAGGATGCAAAAAATGCAGATACGGTCCAGTTCACAGCCGGGATGCATTGTACTTGATCAAGGACACAGTGAAAATAAAACTCGACACGCTGCCGTGGTAGCACGTCAATTTCTTTTAATGACATTTGTACATCATTGACGACTTCAATACTGGAATCAATATACGTATTTCACACCCGAACTAAATTAACTATTATGATTATTAATAGTAATGGATATAGCCCAATAAAGATCACCTGTTAGCTGCTTCTCTCGTCCAACAATGTTGTCACATTGTCACCGTTGGCGTAGGACGATCTATTGCATCCTCTAACCTCCTTGATATTAATTATTTATTCAAAATATCTGATTTTTGTTTTCTGCAATAAAAACATGTAAGAAAGTCTGTGATTGCGTTTTAAATTAAATTGAGTGTGAAATCATACATTAATTATAGTTTTTTTTGTACGACGAACACAACCTAATAAACATCAAAAAATTTTAAGGCAGTGTTTGTTCCACGACCAATTTGAACAGTCTGCATTAAAACGTGGATTGAATTATCATCACTTTCTCTAATCACTTTGTAATCGCAGAATAAAATTCTATAGACATCAATATGGTCTATATATCGTTTTCAATTCATAATTACAAAGAGTAAACTTTTTCATTTTCATACAAATACAATAACAAGAACAAATTATCCCCAAACCACAAACACAGGAACTTATATTACACCAGTGTACATTTCGATGACATGATCATCATGCTCAGAGTGTTACAGTTAAACTGATAAAGCAAAAATAAACCAACCACTAACGGCCCCCTTCCACTTTAAAGAGGCCAATCAGAGAGGCACTTTTGCTCGGTAACTAACCCAACGATGAGGAAGGGTCAATGTTCTATGCACCCATACGAATTACCTAAATTTGTTGGTTATATTACAGTATATGATTTTTTTTATTATACAAATACTTCATAAGGTAGGAGATAGTATTATCCTACCTTATCATCCACAGATAGCAGACCCTTCCACATCCTCGGGTTAGGTACCTTAGACAAGACGTGCTTCCGTGTGATTGGTCTGTTAAGACTGGAAAGGGGGCGCTACTTAGCACTTCCCTTCAGGTTTAGTTTTAGTTGTAAACCTATAGTATGATGTCATCGAAATGTACATAAAGATAGTATAAATTTCCGTTTTGTGGTCTGGAGAATATTAGTTTCTTTATTGCGAATATCGGCAAAGTGCTCTTTGTACATTTGATCTACAAATACGCAGTTACGGCAAAATAAATCACTTATAAGTTATGTAGTGACGAACAGTCGAATGACGCGTTACTACTTATTATAATTGGAAGGATGAACGCAAAATTTTGGAGGTCTATGGCGAATGTTTTTACTATAAAAACCCCCCTGGATAAAATTGTGACAAAAAGTAAGAAAATATGACTTTAATTTTATATAGGACTAGCAGAGTAGCCGTCCTTCGTACGGGGTTGACGTATATTTGTATTGAGTGTTAAGGGAGTTTTCAAGGCCAGAGGGGCGATGCCCTGATGGAATTTCTAAATAAAAATAGGCCTATGTGTTAGCCAGGGGCCCTAAGAATGTCCATGTACACTTTCAGCTCAATGGGTCTAGTAGTTTTTACGTGAATGAGTAACACACACACACACACACACACACCATTATATTTTTATATAACAGTATAGATTCTTACTATAAGCAGTTAGAATGTTGCAATAACTATTTTTATTAATAATAAAAGAAATAATATTAAAACGCCAGTTATATAAAAGTACCCGTTAACTGACCCACAGACAATAGCACCGTATTCATCATACAGACATTGTAACGGCTAACAAAAGAATACCATTGATCCATGAGATAAAATATGTCTAGCTATTAGGCCTACGTCATTCCTTGGTTGGAGAAAATTAGAAAGAGTCCTACAAGTGTAGTATGATTAAAATACCTCAACCAGCTTAGAAGCCCTACAAGTGATATTTGGGCTTCTAGTTGTGTAATATAGAAAACTACCTGTTACCAGCGGCTTCTCACGCGAATATTTCAGGTTCAAGATTTTTAGCACAACCCTAATACGTGCCTACAGAAACCAAAACCTATCCCAAACCACGTTAATAAATTCATAGCTGTAGGCATCTTGGATCCGGAGATATGCTTTAGGGGTAAAAAAAACACCCTAGGAGTGAAACATTTTCAAAACCCTTTACTAGTACGCATCTACAGATCTACCCCAAACCATGTTTAAAAAAGTCATAGCTCTAGGCTTCTTGGATTAAGAGATATGCTTTAAGACGAAAAAAAACACCCTCGGAGTGGAACATTTTCAAAACCCTTTCCTAGTACGCATCTACAGATCTACCCCAAACCATGTTAAAAAAGTCATAGCTCTAGGCTTCTTGGATTAAGAGATATGCTTTAAGACGAAAAAACACCCTTGGAGTGGAACATTTTCAAAACCCTTTTTTAGTACGCGTCTACAGATCTACCCCAAACCATGTTAAAAAAGTCATAGCTCTAGGCTTCTTGGATTAAGAGATATGCTTTAAGACGAAAAAACACCCTTGGAGTGGAACATTTTCAAAACCCTTTCCTAGTACGCATCTACAGATCTACCCCAAACCATGTTAAAAAAAGTCATAGCTCTAGGCTTCTTGGATTAAGAGATATGCTTTAAGACGAAAAAACACCCTTGGAGTGGAACATTTTCAAAACCCTTTCCTAGTACGCATCTACAGATCTACCCCAAACCATGTTAAAAAAAGTCATAGCTCTAGGCTTCTTGGATTAAGAGATATGCTTTAAGACGAAAAAACACCCTTGGAGTGAAACATTTTCAAAACCCTTTCCTAGTACGCATCTACAGATCTACCCCAAACCATGTTAAAAAAGTCATAGCTCTAGGCTTCTTGGATTAAGAGATATGCTTTAAGACGAAAAACACCCTTGGAGTGGAACATTTTCAAAACCCTTTCCTAGTACGCATCTACAGATCTACCCCAAACCATGTTAAAAAAGTCATAGCTCTAGGCTTCTTGGATTAAGAGATATGCTTTAAGACGAAAAAACACCCTTGGAGTGGAACATTTTCAAAACCCTTTCCTAGTACGCTTCTACAGATCTACCCCAAACCATGTTAAAAAATTCATAGCTCTAGGCTTCTTGGATTACGAGATATGCTTTAAGACGAAAAAACACCCTCGGAGTGGAACATTTTCAAAACCCTTTCCTAGTACGCATCTACAGATCTACCCCAAACCATGTTAAAAAAGTCATAGCTCTAGGCTTCTTGGATTAAGAGATATGCTTTAAGACGAAAAAACACCCTTGGAGTGAAACATTTTCAAAACCCTTTCCTAGTACGCATCTACAGATCTACCCCAAACCATGTTAAAAAAGTCATAGCTCTAGGCTTCTTGGATTAAGAGATATGCTTTAAGACGAAAAAACACCCTTGGAGTGAAACATTTTCAAAACCCTTTTTTAGTAGGCGTCTACAGATCTACCACAAACCATGTTAAAAAAATCATAGCTCTAGGCTTCTTGGATTAAGAGTATGCTTTAAGACGAAAAAACACCCTTGGAGTGGAACATTTTCAAAACCCTTTCCTAGTAGGCTTCTACAGATCTACCCCAAACCAGGTTAAAAAAGTCAGCTCTAGGCTTCTTGGATTAAGAGATATGCTTTAAGACGAAAAAACACCCTTGGAGTGGAACATTTTCAAAACCCTTTCCTAGTACGCATCTACAGATCTACCCCAAACCATGTTAAAAAAGTCATAGCTCTAGGCTTCTTGGATTAAGAGATATGCTTTAAGACGAAAAAACACCCTTGGAGTGGAACATTTTCAAAACCCTTTCCTAGTACGCATCTACAGATCTACCCCAAACCATGTTAAAAAAGTCATAGCTCTAGGCTTCTTGGATTAAGAGATATGCTTTAAGACGAAAAAACACCCTTGGAGTGGAACATTTTCAAAACCCTTTTTTTAGTAGGCGTCTACCACAAACCATGTTTAAAAAATCATAGCTCTAGGCTTCTTGGATTAAGTACTTCACATATATATGTATTATGTACTTCACATATTTAATAAACTAAGAATGTAAAACTGAGAAACATGTGTCAATATTTGAACGTGTGATTAAATAAAAGATTCTATTTTTAACTTCCCGCAGATAGAGGTGTTTCTTATCTACTTTTACGACTAACTTATCTATGTACACAAAGATTTAGTACAAGTAAATTTCTTTTATTTTAATAAACACACTCAACCTGTTTCGAAACTGTTGTCATTATAACTTAATATGCTTAAAGAGCTTAACAAAACAAACCGTGCGAAAACATCGCACAAACTTTCTAAAACACATATAAAAAAAATAATAATTAAAAAAAAACATTAACTGAACAAAAATTATTCGTCGCCATCGCTTCAAACGTTATTGTTCCTGCATTTTCAGTAAAATGAACAACAAACGGTGTCCTAGAAGGTGTCATATCACAAATTGAAACAAAAGGGTCAAGCGTAAGCTAAACATCACAAGACCTTGCCCGTATCCATCGTGTCGTCCCAGAATATCCGCGCAAGAAATTGGCAAAAAACAGTCTCAAAATATACGCAGGAAAAATGTCTCCATAATAAATAATGACTCACAAAATATCCGAGAGGTCTATCTCAAATATTTCCAATAATTGAGGAAACTGGACGAGGCCATGTACCTAAGAGTATAGGTTAGGTTAGGTCTTGTATAGCGAGACCATACAGCAGGCCTACCTCAATGAGGTACCATTTACAAAAGGGCACGCAAACCTGGTCAACAATGAACCTTTTCATAATAAATAATGACTCACAAAATATCCGAGAGGTCTATCTCAAATATTTCCAATAATTCAGGAAACTGGACGAGGCCATGTACCACTGTTACCTGAGAGTTTAGGTTAGGTTAGGTCTTGTATAGCGAGACCATACAGCAGGCCTACCTCATCGAGGTACCATTTACAAAAGGGCACGCAATCTGGTGCTAACAATGAACCTTTTCGCATTTTTTTTTTAATTTCTCCAGTACAGTCCATGGCCAGAGTACGACGCGTATATTCCAAGACTTGTCGACCAGCTAGTAAGGTTGATATTGAGGGTTCCTCTGATATTCGGATACTTTGAGACACAATCGTAATCATATAGAGACAGTTATTTTTATAAAATAAAAGTCTTTTAAGCGGCCTGGCGCCAAGATATATTCATTTCTTCGTCAAGTAAACATACAATATTCTAATCAGAATAACTTCTAGTTTAATTTGATATCACACACAACATTTTTCAACTCGATAGTTTTGCCCCTTAACTATTCAAAGGTCATTTATTTTATTACCGCTATATTTTTTTTCTATATGTGGGACAATACAAAGAATATAAGTACTGTACATAGTTTCAAATATATATATATATATAGGATTAAACTTTTTGTCTATGTAGACTGATTGCGACTTACGCACAGAGAAACGTGCGTGAAATTTAAAGGTCCTTGATTTTACCTACGGACCATAATAAAGAGAAATTAATGGAAATTCAATTTTAATGGCTATTGAATTGTTTGTATCAAATCTCACAAAAACTGCTTGTAAAAATTATACGCTACGCATTTCTCATTGTGTGGTTAAATTAAGTTGTATTCGAAACATAAAAAAACTATAGTATATGATTTCCCACTGCAATTTAATTTCAAATTCACAAATCTAAGTTTTGGTTAAATCGATTTTCAGTTTCTCACATATAGGCCTACGTAATGTTAAAGAAAGTTATGCGATATGTCAAAAAAAATCGATGTAAAGTTTTATTGCGATATATCCGTTTCTCTATCCGATTTAGTAAAATGTGATGAAGATTAATAACTCAAACCCTTGTGAAAGATTCAGTAATAATTGGCCAAAAAATGGCGTCATTCGAAGCTGGATTTATATCAAATATGAGCTACGCTAAAGGCCAGTGTATGACGTAATCGAAGGAGGTTTAGTCTCTATTTATTTATATATATATATATATATATATATATATATATATATATATATATATATATATTTCTTCAATGACGGCGTCCACGAACAACTATCGGTTTTGGTTTGTTTTTTTGGGTTTGTAGACTGAGTAAGTTAGTTTGTGCAATTTTGTTGTTATTGTTTATTTAACTCATCAAATTATTATCTTTCTTCTAAACAAGTAAAAATATTGGATGGTCACTGATCTAATAAATTTTGACAAACTTTCTCATATAGCTACATACAGACAGAAGCAAACATAATCAAGCTTAAAAATGTACAGAGATAGCTATCGTAAGAATATAACTAAATATTCACTTTTTTTTAAAAGTTGGCTTTAGGCCTAACGATTTTTGCTAAAATGTAGATTTTAATTAAAGGCTAGAACAAATCCTACTGGTAATTTCTGTAATATTTAGGGCGTTAATTATAGGTTTTAAATGTAAAAGAATCAAACGTTGAATAACTTAAAATCGGCACAAGCAAAACCAAATTAAAACACGCTCAACGATGTATTTTAAAATAAAAGATTAATAATTATATTTATTACAAATGTTACGCTCAGAGCCTCATTATTGTAAAGACTTGGCAATCCCGAGTGAGCCAGCTGGGTCTACAACTTTTTTCTTGTAGTCCTGGGTTAGATACTTCTCTTTAATTATTCCTATTAGGTCTCTTTTGACCAAATCTTGTTATTTTCCGACTCTGACGCTATTAGAGTATTTGAGGGCTGTTGGGGGGGGGAGGGGTTTTGTATTCTCTTCTTCCTTTTTTAGAATACGAAAATAATCGAAAGGTTTTTAGTCCTTAAAACAAGTGGAAAATATATTGTAACATTCGTGTATTTTGAGAAAATTTGTGGAATTTTTTTTTTTTTTAATTTTGAAAGTAAAATAAGAAAGTAAGCCATCCTTTGTTTGCTAACCTGTTTCCTCCTGGCTAACAGTTCTTTAAAGGTCGGCCTTTGTCAAGTTGAATTATGAGAAAGGTAGGTGAAACACCTTCAAAGATGAGTCATTTTGGGTTGGCTCTGTGTGTAGGTGTGTCAGTACTCAAGGATAATGGCTCTTAGACTAATTATTTGTGCAGTTGGCAGATAAATTTCAAAACATAACACAAATACTGTATTCCAACTATCAAAACAGCTGTTTTTAGTATTTTAAAATTAATTCTTGAATCGTAGTATTTCTTTAAATGTAGTTTAGCACATTGTTTTGGTAATAAACTTTAAATAATCATTAAAATGTTATCAAAATCGCTCTGGCCTATATCAAGATATTTCACTTTCAAGTCTATGGTTAGACCTACATGAAGGGGAAAATATTTTCCATCTGTGCCATTAAGAGTCACATTGTAATACAACATCCTTACAAATGATTTTGAAGTAGAAAAAAATCGAGATTTTGTATATTGGTCCTATGATGGGTTGCTCAGTGATGGAAGAGAATGATTTAGTTATGAGAGAGATATAATGAATGAATGAAGCTCCATCAAAACAAGTATAAGTTAGGCCTTATTCATTTTGATTTTTTTTAACAACTTACAAAGAATATAGGCTAATGGACAAAAAAATATGTTAAGATATATTTACACCTAATTCGATCAAAATCAGTTTACTCGATAAACAGTTCTAAAAGTTCACAAAATGAGAAATTATGTTCAAGGAGCACCGTTGTGAAATTCACAATAATAATGAATAAGTGATAATTCAATAACCACAATCAGGAAGATAGGAAAAAACCACGAACACAATATCTCACAAAAATTACGTTTAATTAATCAAACGTGTTTCAACAACAAAGTTGCCATCCTCAGTGATACATGAGCTACAATTACTAAAATAACTTATTGTAGGTAGTTCATGTATCACTGAGGATGGCGATTCTGTCGTTGAAAAGCGGTTTATTACGTAATTTTTGTGAAATCTCAATATTTATTTACACAATCACGAACAAAATCATTCCATTAAATACCCTGGTGTAGGCTATACTTCAATCGCATAACCTAGTTAATATTTTCGGAGTTCTAGTGATAAACTAATCATTTAACAAATACAACTAAAATTATTGTATTTCAGTTATAATTCCTAATTTCGGTTAAAGAAATTATTCATTGAAAGGTAGAAACTACCGGTATTTAATTTGTTATGATGGTCAAAAGGGTATCATATGGAACAGATGAAAAACACATGAATAGAAACAGGAAAAACAATGTGACCTAATGTTTAAAGATGGTTTTAGTTTCCAAATTACTTACAACCCATACAGGTTAATTTTCTTTACATGGACTGTTGATTTTGGTCCATAAATCTTCATTCTCTCACAGGTTCACATATAGTGAGTAGAGGGGGTGTGACAATCCCAGTGGACCTAGCTTGATCTACATCTTCATTAATTTTATCTTGAGTTAGATCTCCATCTTTCATATCAGGTCTCTCTTGACCAACTCTTGTTCTCTTCCTACCCCTGACACAATTAGAGTATTTGTAAAGTCCCTTTTATATACCTTATTATATTCTCAATATGAAAACTTGCTGGTTTTGTATTGAGAAACATTTTATACTCTGTTTTTAAACAATGAACAATAGTTTTTCATATTTAAACAATTAATTAATCTTCACATTTCAACAATATCTGATAACTGTGAGATATTTGAAAGTTTATTATCGGTCCTATGGTTTTTTTCACATTTTAACCTATAACATTGGAACCAGATTTAGGGAACAAACATTTAGGGAACAATGGTTTGTTTTAGGCAATTAGACCTTAGATTATAGTTAGAAAATTTTTATCAAAGTCATTTCAGTCAAATATTAGAAAATGGAAATTTTGATCGTTATCATATTTGGTTTTATGTAGCCTATGGCTGAGAGAAAAAAATTGTGCAAATGATTGTCCACTACTGTAATATTCCTATTTAAACTATGACAAACCATGTCTTTTTAAACATTTAAATATTGTACGATGTGTAGGCCTACAGTTAATGTACTACATTGTAATTATATGTGTTAATTAAAAATTTTGTGTTGTGGAATATTCTATAAGTGGACTTTAATTTGCTGGCCTGAATATGCTGCCTATGGCAATGAAACATGTAGCCACATAAGACTACATTATAACAAGACACATTTATAATAAGACTACAATTGTCTGAAAAAGGTAGGCTATTTATTATAAAATTAACATTGTTCAAAGACTAAACATCAAGGAATATGTCATATATGTGAAGTTATATAGGCCTATTATGTTATATAGGAAAGTTATGTTTTTCAGGCCACATTTCATTATTTTACTACAGGAAGTTTAATATATCTATTGCAACACCTGCATGAGTCATCATATCTTTCTAACAAGTAGATAAAACTTTATCTGGAATTTAGATGTTTTAGACACTACTGATAAGTTAATTTAATTAAGAAGTATTGTCTCCCTAATCAATGTAAATAACAATAGCATATTTTATAAAATAAGAAGCCGAGAATGGAGGAACTATTAATTTAACTAATATGATGAGCTCAAAACTATCAAATTTAATAAAAATTGAACTACTACTAAAGTTTTTAAAAACTAGGCTAAATGATTTTTTTAAAGAAATTTGCCACCATTTTTGTAATTTTATATTATTTTTCTGATTACCGGTAGCAAGTTTGTTCAATTGTTCATGAATAAAATGAAGATGACAAACAAACTATAAGACATGACAGCAACATGATAAACGTTAACAGTGGAATAGACCGAAGTCAATGTCTTTATCAGCAGTAGCAGTTAGTTATGATATTACTTCTCCTCCTGCCTAAAACTTCCCCTAATGCACATTATGAAAGTCCATGCTACACCTTGCGGACTGTACTAGTGTAGGCTACTAAGAAAATATTTCTGAGCTAAATTGTAATAACTCTGACTTTATTCATTATTAAATAAATTATATCTAAACTTACTCTTTGATCAATATCGTAAACATCATTAAAACAATAAAATAGTAGGCTATGTATCATTAAAGCCTACAGATTTACTAAGGACTATCCAATATAGCCTATACACTATCCTGGATATAAATATGGTCCAATTTACTCAGTATGATTTCATGACCCTTAACATGAGCAAAAAGTACAACATAATTTGATAGTTTTAATACAAATTTAAAAACTCTAACCTGTCTTGACAACTAATATCCATTGGGTAAATATAGATGTACATTTACCATTCATTGTGTAGGATCTTCTTTATTGTTGTATTTATAAATGATTATATATTTATTTGCTTTTTTGTTTGAGCCATTTCATTTAGTAATTGTAATCTCGGCTATTTTTATGTGAGCCACAAAATGTTTAATTTTAATAGCGCAACCTATTTCACATAGTTTTTGCCAAAATTTTATAAGTAGACAACTTCTACCTTTAAATTTCAAAAAAATTGGAATTTGATTCTACAAACCACAACAGTACAAAACGGGAATGTTAATTAAACAAAATAAATTCCATACTCTGTGCCTTCCAATAAATAGATATAAGCACAGTTATGTGGCTTACAGGACCAAGTCACTTACTTAAACATAATGAATAGAAGCTGCTTTATAATTTCCGAGCAAGTAGAGTCAGAAGATTTAGTAAAACTGTGTAAGTATTAATTTGAAAGTATTAAAGTAGGTAAAGGTACGGTACTCTATCCCTAACTTTACATGTACTAGTCCACATTTTAAGCACATAGCCTAATTAGATTTCAACAGAGTTTTAACAAAATCATGAAACTGGCTGGACACATTGTTCGAACTCCACTTAATAATATTTGATTTCTTGGCGAGAGTATTCTAAGTTCTATGACTTTCCAAGCTATTTTCATAGTCTAAACCGACTGGTCCTCTCCCACCTCCCCCATACCAGAGTCATTGTGTGTTAAAACAAACCCAACCTGTTCTGATGTAGCCTACATAGCCTATACATTCTCTCTTCAAATTCGAAGAATGAGAATAACAGCTTTTCTGTGTAATGTGACTGCTTAAACCATATATTTTTAGTTAATTTTGATTAGAAAACCTAAAACAAATTTAACCAGGACGAATGTGGCCACACATTTTATCCATTTTAGAAGCATAGGCCTAGTTATTAGGCCTCTAGCCTTAATACTGATAATTGATTTACAATAAAATTTCACTTTTTTAACTAGAGATATAGACATTTAAATATATTATATTAAAGAATCATCTGGGTAGGGTATCTTTGATTTGACTACAAATAAATAGGTCAACACTACAAAAATATAACACTATAGTATTATAGGGCTACTAGACTAACCTTAAATCTTTCTGTATCTTACCTTAAATGGCTTTAGTGTACAATACGTTTGTTTTCATAAATTGATTCAAGTTAGAAAATGTTTCACACACAAAACACTATTATTTACACCAAAACACATAACATTATAAATAATATTTTTCCTACAGACTCCAGACTCGTCTGCCACCTAAACAACTTTACAACCAATTCACCACTCCCACTTGTTTTTGTTTTAAACAGCCAACAGCTGACTGTAAACAGTTCAGTTGTATTTCAATTCCCTACATCAACTACCTATTATAGGAGACTAAAATGCAAAATAACCTGTTTTCAAACATTTCGATGATTGGATGAAATGGAGATACGTCTTAAACTAATTTCAATTTAAACCAATAACGATCAGTATCAGAAAAATATTTATTTGAAACCGTCATACCGATTTTTAGATGCCTTCTAAATTTGTAGTCTGTAAAAAACCAATGGTAACAACAGAATACTATATACACGTATCTACTTAACAATCATATTATATACAAAAAAAGTAACAATAAGAATGTTAGATTGATATTTTGATTTGACAATAACTTATTTGATCATTTCAATAGCTGCTTCAAAAATAGTATTTGGCAATTATTTCTTAATACGTACTATAAATGTCATAATAATAAATTTGCCTTCATCCTACCAAAACTTTTTTTTTTTTTTAATAAAGTTTCTTCTAATAGTAACCTGGATACTGAAAATTAATTCATTTTTTTTAGGATACAACTCTTGAGCTGTGACCATGCTAAACTGCTAAACACCAGCCCATGCTGAAATGGATATGCTTTTTAATACTAATATTACTAACTTATAAAGTATTTTTTCCATGTTTTAATTTCCATTTTAACACTACATTAATATCATTATTTTATTCGGTGGAAACGTGTTTTTAACATTTATGTTTTACTTTCCAAATTTCAAATCATCAATGATTTTTTATTTCTCAAAACTATAATTCAGATCATATTACAGGTGTGATGTGATATAAAAAATTACAACTAGTGTATACCTATATTAGCTACAGCCCGAAATATACTGATGCCTGAAAATAGTGGAAAGTGAACTCCAAACTCCAAAGCTATTGTGTTAGGTACTTGAGACACTTGAGTAGTATAGAGTATAGAATTTTTGGTCTGTAGCTATGGATTGGTGTGAATATGTTAACACAATTTGCATTGTTAATTACGTACTTAATTATGAATACAGTTGTTTTAAATAACGGTAATTATTGTAGCAATTCATAATTATTGTTATATTTATGTTAAATCACGATTTATCTACACAGGTCCACAAATTCATTGAATGGTAGGTTACTTTAGATAAGGTTATGAAGGTTATCCATACAGTACCTTGTAATTGATAAGTAATCTTATTATGTTTAATTAGTATAAGGAATTACATTACGTTATTGAAATACTAAGGCACAAATCAACTTGATTTTCTTATTTACATTTAATTGTTAAAACTATTTTTTAGGTAATTGTGCAATCAACTGTTACATTCTTTTTACTAGCTAAATGTTGCCAATTTGATATAAAACACCTTCTGTTATATAAATGACATCTTCCTTTACAGCGATTTACACTTTTCAATGGTCGAAATCCATTATTTTTGTAAAAAACAAGCTATAAGAAGACAGTTTTCGAGATTTTTTAGGTTACATTATAGTAGTTACTATCTATGACAACTCATGAATCAATGCAGTGTTAAAATCATCCATATTTAGGTTATGCCGCCCCATCTTGTGTTTCAACTTGACATTAAAGGATATTAATGTCTTTTCCTTCTGTAGGAATGATCTGTTAAACATATGTTAAGTGCAAACAAATTTGGTACTGTGCATGCCTTAAGGTTGTACATGTTTGTTGTCTAATTTTAAGTTTTGATATCACAGTAATTATTGCAAATTGTAACCTTAATTACGAATATCTACAGAGGAACAAATAAAGTTAGGCCTATATTGGTCAAATGGTAATTATGGACTGTACATGCCGGTGGAATTTAGTAGCGAAAAATCATGAAATCATTTACTACCTACCTTATTTTGAAAGAAGTAGGTCAGGTAATTGTTTACTGTAACTGCAACCGGTCTTTTTGGAATTAAAAAAAAAAATCATGTTCTACATAACTTTATTTATTATAATAAAATAAGATTTCATCACAGAGGTAACTTTTTCATGGAAAAAAGAACATAATATCAACTTATCTAGGTTATGATCCATTAAGTGAGTTAGGAGTTAAAATAGGTTTGTACGTGATTTTTTACCTTACAAGGTCAAGTAAGTTGACCTTTCTCCTTTAATTTATACCCCATGATTTACACTATTGTAACGTACAGTGCATACCATAATCATAGACTGGTAATTCAATATTAATGGATTTTTTGACTTGATAATTATTTACCAATGTTAAAAAATATCACATTAATGACGAAGAAAGTAAATAGTTTAAGTTTGCATCGGTTTTAGTGACTAAAAACTAGTGTGACCTTCAATGAATAATATCAATTTAAAATTGTAAATTAATTAATCTTGGTTTGTTAATTATTTAGTAAGTTGATATACAGATTATTTTTAAAATTTGTCTAATTCATTAAGTACATTAGTTTTGGTTTAATACTCAACCTCTGAGGATGGTAACTATGTTACTAAAATGTACATCAGGCAGAATAAACATAACTATACAGTTTTTGTGTTGTTAGTGTTTTTTGTTGTGGTTTTGGAGTTAATCTTTTCCTTTATTGTATATTCACCACAGTGATCTAGTGATTCTTATTACTTATAACTTGAAATATATCCGAAGAAACTTTTTTATGATGCAGATTATGTTATGTTTAACATTGATTCAATGTTTTCTTTTTAGCGTAGAACAGACAGTATAAATGGAAGATGGATTATGAACATCAGACGTTTAGGAGAGAAGTGGATCAACACAACAGATGCTGCAGTGGTTGGATATGGTGCATAAGGGTAGGATTGTCTTGTAAATTTTGATTTAAAATTTAATGTCTTGTAAATTTTGATTTAATGTTGTCTTCAATAATTTGTAAACTAACTGCAATTATGTTTTAAGACTTGTACAATGTTTAATCATTGAATACATACAGCTTATGTGTAGGCTAGATACTTTTGTGAATTGATGTTAGTTTCCATTATTTCTCATCAAATAAACAAGGTGAGTATATCAAGGATGCACTGATGGATAAATTTCAATCTTTATAGGATGGGACCTTTCCATCATTTTCATGGAGAAAGGTACTCTAATACGTTGCTGCCTCAACAAAGCAACAAATCGTTGGCTGGAGAAAATCATACCTACTTTCCATCCATTATTCGTTATTAAGGCTAAATAGAAGCTGTCTAAAACAAGTTATGGTGTTACTTACTGGACACAGCCACTTCATTTGGTAACACACAGGATCACCAATAGTGATCCCACTTGTAGGCTATGTAAATGGTCTTATGAGACTGCTAGGTTTATCACCCTGGATTGTGAAAGGCTTGTGGCTAAAAGAAGAATCATTTGGGCCTCTACAACAGGATGATAACTTTGATGCTAGCATAGGACAGACGCTCCTTGTTAAGAGCACAGATATCGATTTGCCTCGTTAGTAGGTCCTTGGGGTGTACAATAAGCTTAGATTGATGTACAAGGATATTGACTCCTCAAATCCTCATTATCTAATCTAATCTACACTTAGCTTGGTAGTTTAATAGCGCTGATCTCTCGGGGATGTGGCAATCCCAAGGTATCCTATGTGGATCTACACTTCTTCATGTAGTCTTGAGTTAGGTCCCTCTTTTTCATTTTTACTATCAAGTCCTCTTGATCAAACTCAGCGTTGATGACCAAGAGGTTTTTTTTCTTTAAACAACAGGAAAACAAACAAACAAAATAATAGCACTGAGGTGCTTAAGCCTACTATTTATACCAGTTGTAGCTTTCTAACTTTCATCAATGATGGGCTAATACCGTACATTTTTAAGCCCCGACAGACATTGAACTTAGAACCTCTCATTCGTGAAGCGAGACTATAAACTATTGCACCAGCCGGGAACTTCTATCTTGATACTAATAACAGTGGTTTATTTCAGTTTTTACAGTACAAAGTTATTCTCTAATAATATCCTTATCTTATAGTTTCCAATGAATAGATGTTTATGACTTTCAGGATATATGTGGAGTCGTGTGCGCAGTCATGACATGGATGCTTATCCTATATGCAGAGTTTGTAGTAATGACAGTGATGCTACTTCCGAGTCCTTATCCTATATACAGTTACATCAATATGTTCATCTTCCATTCTCTCGCAGTACTTGCATTTGCTTCTCATCTCCGCACGATGTTCACTGATCCTGTAAGTCAAAAAATATAACACTAAATGTAAAACAACATTTAACTAAAAAATGTTAGATTTATAATAGGTTTAGAAATATCTTTATAATTGTTCATCAGCAATGTTCTAATGTTAATTTTGAAATTTTACATGTTAACGTAAAAAGTAGAAAATTAAATGTTTGGGAAATTTTAGAAATTAAGAGACTTTTGTGTAATGATGATAATCTAGTTTTAAATGACCAAACGGAATTTTTGTCATTTTCTCCTTTACTTCAACCTCTATTCAAGGTTGGTTAATACCTGTGTGAATGACCTGTGAGGTTCCCCCCCCCCGGGTCTTTGTGCTTTGTTTGTTAACGGGAATTTCCTGCCTTTCTCAACCTTTTATAATAGTTATGTGTGCTTTGTATTTAGTCTTGTAAGAGCCTCGTCAATGCCGTAACTGGCGAAACCATGGTCGGTTAGACCAAATAAATTATAGAATTTTACAAAAGAAAAATTGTGTTTTATTTGTTAAAATGGAATTCTATCAAATACCGTCGGTCATCAGTGTAAAAAATATTTATAAACCTACAAGCTGTGTCACGCCTTTGTCCACTTGAAAGTCAGGTTTCAGGCTAATTACACTACCAAGAATTAAAGAAAGATCTATAAGCTTGTCATTTACTAAAGCATTTATCATTTACCTTTCTAATCCTTTAAAAAATAATCACATGAGCATGAGTGGTTAAACAAATCCGTCAGGCGCAGTAGTTAACAACAGAATGATTATCGCTCTTTTTTTTACGAAAGGTGGAAAATCTTCATAGACAATGGGAAGCCCTGCATTGATCGAGTTATTTATAGCTATAATCTCACAAGTCACATTCAACAATGGCTAGCTAAAATCACTTAAAATTTTTAAACCTCTTATGCAATTTTAAAAATTGTTTATTTTTAGTAAAACATTTTAATTATGTATTGACATTGATCAAATGTATATATCATTTGAACCAATCTGAATCAAACATAAACTAAAACAACATACAGTACCTACATAGAAAATAAAACGGCATAAAATACTTGATCAGTGGTTCTCAAGCTCTAAGCTGATATAAAGATATTTTATAAAAATATACATTTTTTTTAACTTATGTGACATTGAATTTTAAAATTATTTGATAATGATGATTTCTTCATATTATTAATATGGTTGAATCAACTTTTGTGTATATGAAAATTAATACAAAGCATTTCGAAATTATAAATCAACTCTTGTTTTAAACTAGAACATAAAAATACTCCTACATAACCTAATAGCCTAAATAAGGCCATGTTAGTAACTAAAACTAAATGTATAATCAAAGGAAAGAACTCAAGCCTAAAACTAGGCCTAAACAGTCAAATCTAAGACTGAATACAAACGTGATCAGATAAAACTACAACTTACAAGCGTACACTACACAAAGAACAACAAGCGACTGATTGTAAAGGATGGAGCCAAGAGAAAGTTGTTTGAACTGTTTATAAGGGAAAACAACCTTTTGCTCCCTCTCACAAAGCAAAGTTTAGTCTTCGATCTCATCATGACTCCCATTTTTTTAATAAGCAGGAAAATGTCTGCCTTTTTAAAATAGAAAAAATTTCAATTCAGTTTTTTTTTTAAACGGAACCCATAATGGCTTTATTTCTGAACTAGTTAAAAAATTGTTCTACTTTAAAAATAGAAATTGATGGAAATTAATATAAACATTGGGGGTTATTTTTATTAAACAAATATCTCAAATTAAATGTGGTAAATTTACAATCTTTGTAAGAGGTAAGGACTTTCTTATTGATAACATGTATGTTGTCATTGAAACATCAAAAATATACTGATAGAATATAAATTTTCTCTTAATTGCTAGCAAATACATGGTTAAAACTGCTGAACTACTGCTAGTTTTAATAAAGTTTTCAGTTTAATTGTGTTTAAATCATATAACAAACTGTGTCACTGACAGAATGTATGTTCTCTTTGAAAATTTTAACTAAACAAATTAAAATGTCTCGAAAATTCAAATTTCTGTGTTACATGTGTTTGCAGACAAATATTGTTATAACATGGAACTATTAAATTAATTTGAATCAAATAATGCCTAAACTTGACCAGACATTGTATCTAGGAAATAAAAGCGTATGAAAATCAGAGCAACCGTTCTCGAGTTATAAGAGAGTGATTATAAGTACAATCAAACAATCATAAGAGGGTTTATGTTGAGATAATTATTAGATTTGTTTTTGAATCGTTGGATAGTTTTGATCTGCATATGTTTGAGTGAAAACCAATGTATTACATAAATAATAGATCTGGCCTGCTCACATCTTTTCAATTCCCCATTTTCCCCGATCAAAATAGTAAAAAAAAAGTAAGATGAGATTTTGGTGGGTAATAGACTAGTGACTATCCACTCTGAGGTATCTTATAAATAATACTAACTTGTATCCACAAATTTAGTCTACAAACCAATTAATTTAAAACACTTTTCTATCATAAGGTTTTATGAAATATACACCTATACCTACAGTATATGTTTTCTGCATAGTTTTTATATCCCAACTACCCCAACTAATTGCAGGTTTATTCACTGTAGCTGGATAAGCGATGAACACAACGTTTTTCAAATCTGTACAAGAAACTTAGAGCTCCATTATTTTAGAGTACTCAGCGAAAGATAAGTACCAGTAATGTGAATGCTCATTTATGCGCTGTTAATTTTTTATTGACAAGTTCTTATTTTAGTTTATTATCAGTTGTGTAATTTTATAAATGTTCGTTAAATGTGAATGATGAATGCAAGAAATAAGTTTGTTACATTCTTTAAGTAAATATTGAAATTATATAAAGAGTTTGTCATTTTTTAACTTTCCTTCCATAATTAGGTCAAATTAAGATTAATTCTTAAATTAAAATTCTATAAACTCAAGTTTAAAAATCCTATTAAACGCTACTGATTTTACGTATCACAATTTTCGGTTTTTATTGCAAAGGAAGTGATTCATTCAACATCTGGCCCGGTAAACCGCCAGGCAGTTGTGAGCCTACTATATCTCTTTTGGGTGTTCTAAATCAAACAAATTCATATTTATATAATGTCTGTTAAGATTTCTCTAAAAATGTTTATTTAAATTTATAACTGAGTTTTTTGTTTGCTCATAATTTTACACATAAAATATAAAAGCTATAACTTAATTTGAGGTTATTTGAAAAAAAAGAAAAGGAAAAAAAAAAGAAAGATTTCCTCACATGTGGTTCTAACGATGAAGAATGATTTTTCTGCACCAAACTAACATGATGCTAACTTTATAATAAATTCGTTAATGAATTAAATTTAAAAATTATATACCATAAGAACATTTTGTCTTTTTGAACAGGGTTCAGTACCAAAAGGAAATGCAACCAAGGAAATGATTCAACAAATGGGTGTTAGAGAAGGTCATGTTATCTTTAAATGCCCAAAATGTTGCAGTATAAAGCCAGAGCGTGCTCATCATTGTTCCGTCTGTCAAAGGTAGGTTAGTAACAATTAGGTCAGTTTTATCTAATATTACCACTGGTTCATAAATTATATGGATACAGAGGTGTATATCCCGCTTTAAATTTATCATAAAACAAAATTTACAGACTTCAGGTTTTTTCAATGTATGTCATCAATATTAAAACTGGATTTCTGGTCTGTAAACTGCATAATTTTTTTAACATTAATTGCCATCATTTCAACCATTACTGCAGTAATCATTACTCAAGGCTTTCTTGAGGAGTCCAATATTCTGATTACAAAATGTTTAAGTCCAATATGTCTTGTTTAATAACTATTAATTACCTTATTTAGAGGTGATGAGGTCGAACAATCCTTATGTAGATATGATTACTATATCTTCTTCATATGACGCAGTATCTTCTCCTATTTATTATTAGTTAAACAAAATAATAAAATTATTGGTTTAGAAAATTTTACTATTGACACACATTTTCAACTCCAAACTCATCCCCTCCCTCTCGTAATCCCATTCCCCTTCCTCCCCTCCTACTCCAACTCTTTCCTGTAATTTTATATTTCATTTTAAAGGGAATATAAATCCTTGTGTAATGTGTACATGACAGTAGAACATTTAAAAAAAATTAGGTATGTAGCTTTGTCATATTTGTAAGCATTCTATTATGTGATATTTTACAGGTGTATAAGAAAAATGGATCACCACTGTCCTTGGGTAAACAACTGTGTGGGTGAAGATAATCAGAAATATTTTGTTTTATTTACAGTAAGTGATAATATGATATTAGATAATTAAGTCACTTTAAACTTAACACACACAAGATAATAATTTAATAATGTTTTTATTAAGTCTGTCATAGAAGTAACCTATTGTATTCCAAATTATATTAAAATCAAACAGCTATTTTTTTTTTCTTTCTAGTTTTGAATTTATGATATTTTTTTTCCCCTTCAGATATAGTTTTTTATAAAAGACATTTATTAAGTTTTTCTACCTTTCTTTATCAAAATAAAAGTAAGTAAAAGGTGTAAAAAGTACTTTCTCCAAGGTAACAAACTTTCTCACACAGCCATATACAAAATCAAATATTAAGCAAACAAAATGTTGGTATTGTTATTTCTCTACATATCTGTCTGGGAGTTCTCTGTCAAATGGAAAATCCACAATTTACTCCATTTTGGAGTATGGCCTTTTTTAAATTCTGGTACCCCTCATTCCGGGATAGTGCTGAACTCTTATGGGCTCAAAACCCCTCCCCATTCTTCGCCCTTTTCAATTGAAACAGTGTGAGCATTATTTCAACTGAAATGAGTAGAATTATCAGTTATTTATTTCACACATTCTATCTACTAGCAGGTTAGCTTTATCTGAACCTTGCACTATCTTCTTTTTTCCTTAAGATGCTGTGTACGAACTTCTGGATTCCAAACATCTTATTACACGCTATCTCACTTATAAAGTTATTTGGTGTCAGATAGTACCCAATGGTATTTTTTTCCAGAATGTCCGTTTTATCATAGTACATGTAGTAGTCTTCACTGGACAGTTAAAAACCACTCCATATATCCCAATGGCCTTTAAGAAATTAATTCAAGTGGAAATGGACCTCTTTTGTTAAAAGTCCAGAGGGTGATTCTTGCCAAGTCGCTCCATCATATTTTCTGGCATCTCCTCCCGGTTTTTTACCTTATCTTATCAAAGTACTTATTGACTGTTTCCTCTACTTGCAGATCTATCAATACAAATCCCATGATCACTTTAGCAACTTCTGTAGAGGTAGTACGATAACTGCTGCAGACTCACCTAACCTAACCTTATCTTATCAAAGTACTTATTGACTATTTCTTCTACTTGCAGATCTATCAATACAAATCCCATGATCACTTTAGCAACCTCTGTATAGGTAGTACGATAACTGCTGCAGACTCACCTAACCTAACCTTATCTTATCAAAGTACTTATTGACTATTTCTTCTACTTGCAGATCTATCAATACAAATCCCATGATCACTTTAGCAACCTCTGTAGAGGTAGTACGATAACTGCTGCAGACTCACCTAACCTAACCTTATCTTATCAAAGTACTTATTGACTGTTTCCTCTGCTTGCAGATCTATCAATACAAATCCCATGATCACTTTAGCAACTTCTGTAGAGGTAGTACGATAACTGCTGCAGACTCACCTAACCTAACCTTATCTTATCAAAGTACTTATTGACTATTTCTTCTACTTGCAGATCTATCAATACAAATCCTATGATCATTTTAGCAACTTCCGTAGAGGTAGTACGATAACTGTTGCAGACTCACCTAACCTAACCTTATCTTATCAAAGTACTTATTGACTATTTCCTCTACTTGCAGATCTATCAATACAAATCCCATGATCACTTTAGCAACTTCTGTAGAGGTAGTACGATAACTGCTGCAGACTCACCTAACCTAACCTTATCTTATCAAAGTACTTATTGACTGTTTCTTCTACTTGCAGATCTATCAATACAAATCCCATGATCACTTTAGCAACTTCTGTAGAGGTAGTACGATAACTGCTGCAGACTCACCTAACCTAACCTTATCTTATCAAAGTACTTATTGACTGTTTCTTCTACTTGCAGATCTATCAATACAAATCCCATGATCACTTTAGCAACTTCTGTAGAGGTAGTACGATAACTGCTGCAGACTCACCTAACCTAACCTTATCTTATCAAAGTACTTATTGACTATTTCTTCTACTTGCAGATCTATCAATACAAATCCCATGATCACTTTAGCAACTTCTGTAGAGGTAGTACGATAACTGCTGCAGACTCACCTAACCTAACCTTATCTTATCAAAGTACTTATTGACTATTTCCTCTACTTGCAGATCTATCAATACAAATCCCATGATCACTTTAGCAACTTCTGTAGAGGTAGTACGATAACTGCTGCAGACTCACCTAACCTAACCTTATCTTATCAAAGTACTTATTGACTATTTCCTCTACTTGCAGATCTATCAATACAAATCCCATGATCACTTTAGCAACTTCTGTAGAGGTAGTACGATAACTGCTGCAGACTCACCTAACCTAACCTTATCTTATCAAAGTACTTATTGACTATTTTCTCTACTTGCAGATCTATCAATACAAAACCCATGATCACTTTAGCAACTTCTGTAGAGGTAGTACGATAACTGTTGCAGACTCACAGAGCTACCCATCGTTGTACCTTATGGAGATATCTTCTGTTTTTCTTATTTTGGATCAGTTCTTCCACAATATAGAGAATGCAAATAACAGTATCGAATATACAACTGATTACTTTTTCTTTCTGATAATAGACACAACATTAGGCATAAGTTGAAAGAGACAGTTTGCAATTCTTTTTGAAGGGTTGTCTTCACTCATATTGTAGGTTTTATATCTTTGGCATTCCAACACCAAAATATTTTATAACATCTGTAAACTAAATCTTTACTACTTCAAGTTGAATGATCATTTGTGGAACAATTCTCTTTGATGGAAATAACCAGTTGCATCTCCATTCTTTCCATTATCGTATTTATTTGTAATAAACTCACTCTACCAGTGTTTCATACCTACCATGTGATTTGGATGTCACAATGAAAGCCACTCGTAGAAGGTTGAATATTTAAAACTGACCCAAGCTATTTTATTCATCTTTTGGTTTAGTACCATTCTTATTTTTTAAAGTCCTATAAAATAAGGTATCACTCAATAGGGGATGCTATTTAAAATTTTTAACTTACCCCCAAACTACCCCATTTTGGGGGTAAGGGTTAAAATTTTGATACTTCAAAAAACTCCTCCTTTGGTTATCTAAACTTTCCCCAAAGCAAATTTGTCTATTTCCATTCATAAAAAAAAAAATAGGGGGGGGGGATTTTAGGACACTTGGTATAAGTTTAGTGTGGGGTCATATGATATGATAATTCAGTTACTAGTTGTGCTCCCTAGACACAGATTCCATAACCTGATTCATTGATCATTGGTTACAGCCTTACTCTAACTTATATTTTAGATTATATACAAACCCTCAAGGGTGAAACCATACATTGTGTAATGGGTAGTCAAACGATGGATAGATTTTAACCAAATTTGGTATTTGAATATATTTGATCATATCTTTTTTTTTATGATTGTTCAAAATTTTGGAGAAGGGATATATGATAAAAGACCAAAACACTGCAAGGAAATATTTTACCGTTAAAATTTTAAAAAACACTAATACAATAATTATCAGCTCAAACAGGCGTATATTTTACACACCAAAATAAAAGTGTCTGAATTATAAGTTTTTGTATTTATAAAACATATAGGATAAGATACACTTGCAATCTAACCAATAATTTCTGGTGGAACACTTATGAAATATTTTATAAGTTTTTTTATGAAACAGAACGTTGATTTTATATATAAACTTATATTTGTTTCTTTATGAAACAGGCCACTTATTGGAGAGATTAAAATTATTCATTTGAACTACAAGATATGATTGCCATTCTCATTATTCTATATTGATATTAATGAATACAAGTGAATTAAAAAATATGTAACTTATGATTTTGTTTGTAGTTATATATTGCTTCCATCTCGGTTCACGCTTTATTCCTGTCAGCCAATCAATTTTACACTTGTGTACATATGGAATGGAAAGATTGTTCATCATTCTCGCCTCCTACCACTGTTGTACTTCTTGTCTTTCTTGTCTTCGAGGCTCTTCTTTTTGCAATTTTTACTATTGCCATGCTTGCTACTCAACTTCAAGCTATTTGGAATGATGAGACGGTAAGAAAATATTATAATTCTAAGTTAAACTTAGTTTTATTTAATTATAAATAAGCTATTTTGAAATGGGGAATAATTAGATATTTATTATCTAGTGGTTTGTGATGTGAAATATGACAATGTTATAATTTTCTAACTAAACAGAAATATCTTTATCAACCCTAACTCTAAAATAAATATAAATCTCACAAAAAAGTTAATATCTTACACCAAAATTCTGGTTTATTAATTATTGATGAAACACTAACTTATTTATGGTGAATCAGTTTATTATTATGGATGCTGTCTTAAGATCAAACAACTGAAAATTGGTTTCATTAATATTGCTCAAGTTTGTTAAGACAATCCAAACCATACTTAAAATATTTCATTATTTCCATATTGCCTTCCGAACAAGAACCAACCCGGTTTACTATTTTGTGTGTGTGTGTTTTTATATACAAACAAGTTTTGTGTTGTGAACGTGTTTTTAGTTTGTTTACGTGTGATAAGCCTGATGATGCCTTATGTTGAGGCGAAACAGCTGTAGCTACTATTAAGAATAATGAGCTACTTTTGACATTAAGGTATGTGAACTAATTAATTATAATATTTCATTAAATTGGAAGCAATAAAAGTCAAACTGATGTCAGTTTGGGTGATTTTGGAATATTCATCTTCCAAAGTCTGTATCCATGATATATTTTTGTTTTTTGACTGATAACTTCTAAATTAAAAATGTTGTTGATGTCAATCAATATATCTTAATTACTTCTTTCTGTGCTATATTTGTCTTTGGCATGGTGTGCCTAAATTCTGAGCTGGCAAACAAAATTAAAATGTCTGTGTGTCATAATCTATTGTAATTTAATATTCTCAGGTGTAGAGGGAAATTGCAAAAGTTAGAATTTGTACTTTAGATATTTCTAATAATAATATGAGATATTACTGAAACATCCTTGTTCCCTCAACTTTTATGATTCTCATACTTTACAAACAAAATTTTGTGTTTGTCTCAGTTACTCATTAAACAAATTTTTTGTTAGGAACTGTGGTTGTCATCTTACATGATTTAAGTAAATGAAAAAGTATACCCTTATCAAATACAAACGGCTTAAAAGTCTAATACATTGATAATCTAACACATTTACAGTAGATTAATCATGAAAGTACTGAACTCTGTTATTGTGGAACTGGTTGAATGATGTTCACAAAACCTTATTATATTATTAGACGTTTATAACCAACACAGCAAATATTTGACATCTAGAAAATGTTAAGTGAGTTGCCTTGATTTTATTAGACTTTAAAGTAACCACTTACAGTTTATGGTTTACATGTGTCAGAACATTTTTTTTTTCTACTTTACAAGAACTTCAAAACTTTGGTCATCTATTGAATTTAGCAAAGGGTTGTATACATTCTTTTCTCAAATAGGAAGAAACCACAGAAAACTACACATTACTTTAACAACCTATTTCTCTTTAATGCAAAGTCTGTAACTTTAATTATAACTAACATGTTATAAAACTCAAATACACTAATATATTTTACAGCTAAATATATTTTAAAAACTCCACACAATAGAAATACCATAAGAAAATGAACTCAAGAGACCAGTTAAAAATGTACAATTCAGTAATGTCCATCTCATAATCACCACCACTTTATGAGAACATCAGTAAACTGCCCACGTTTAAAACAAATAACATGTAATTCTATCATCTGTCATCACTTGCCAGTTCCCAGAATTTAGTTATATTCCTATTTTTTACATTTTTGGAGCTTTGTCCTTATCATTAAAAGCAAGTAAGATAAGGACTTAGTTTTAATCTGCTGATAACTTTGTATCAGGTTACAGATAATTTTATTAGGTAACTATTATATTTGTTATATGATTTTTGCTTTGTTTTTATATAAGTAATTAATAGGAAGGCTTATTTTATAAGAACTAATAAAACTGAAATTTTTTAGTAATTGTTCAAATTATATAATAATTCATTGAGAAAACATTTTCCATTTTGTTTATATTGACATTGAACATTATGGTTGAATATTTTTCCTCATTCTAATACTTAAATCAAACTAATTGACTCAGCCAAGCGAGGCATCTTTTAATTCTACCATGTTTGTGCAGTTCTTTGTTAAGCTGTTACGGCCAAATGTGTTACCACTCGTTATAAAATTTAGGATTAAGGTTCTTACAACTAAGCCGAACAATGTTTGTACAGGGTTTTAAATATTATTTTATATTTTAAATTGGTGGCTACCTAATACAGTGAATGCCCGGATCTATAGTATGGGTAAGGTTATGTGTGCTTTCTGAAGTATTAAATATAATGCTTTGAACTAGACATAAGGAGGCATCATAATAAGAAAAAACCTTCAATTTAAAATAAAATTTGAACTGTTTTTACACACATTGAACCTTTTTCATTGGAGGTTTGTATCTGGCCAAAAATTTAAAAACTTCCAAACTACTTTTTTTATTTTTTCATTTATAGTAGTAAAACTTTTTGAGTTTATACAGTAAAAATATCGTACAAATTATTATTTCAATAAAAACTGTTTTGTTTCCTTAGATTCCGTCTAAACTTTATGTAGCCATGTAATTACTATACTGTAATAAAGGAAAATTGGAATTCATTGTGAATTAGAGTAAAATATAAACAATAGTCAATAAGCAATATGAACAAATGATACAGTGTAAAACATTTACTACTACTACTGTAATACTAATGAATAATTGATCACAATACAAACCACCCATAAAACATTTACCTTTTATAATTCTCCCTATCAGTAGTGTTTTGTTCAAGTTTACAGGAGCTGTTGTATTATTTACTGTTCATTCTTTATCTGTAACAGTTGTTTCTCACAGTTTACACTAGGCAGTAGGCCAAGCCATATTGTGTTTACAAGAATTATTTATACATTAATAGTCTAAGTATTCACAGAACTACTAGTAAAATTTGTTTTTATTGTGGCATATTTGTTTAGAAGTCATGAACTTTAGTCCATGTTTTAGTGACAGCAGACTAAGCAAATTAAATAGAAGTGAAATGAGAATTATATTTTGAAAATACTGAATAGTAGGAAACAAATGAAGTGTGTTGTGTTTACAATATAACTAAAACTAAAAGACCTAAGGAGGAAATCTGTCTCGATGACAGAAGTATGGGTTTTTGAAGTGGAGCTCCCTTGAAGTTGTGAGAGTTGAAATCTCCAAAATTGACCAATCTTGGCGATTTTTTGAACATTATTATAACTCGACAATATGTTTGTCTAATCGAAGGGGGGGGGGTGTTATAATTTTTTACCTAGGTCAAAAGTTTTAATTGATCAATAATTTTAAATATACTAAGCGTTTAGTAATTTATCCATCAGCTGGTTTATTGAAAATTTAAAGCATTTCAATATGAATTACTATAACAATCAATTTTACAAATTTAATTACACTATATTCATTAAAATAACTATAAACTCAATGTGAGGTTAGGTTAACCAATTAGAGCAACATAAGATCATAATGTTATTATTTCTATTGCCATGTATTAGACATGACAACATGTTTTAGACATGGCATTTCTCCTTATAGATAGAAACTTATTCAAAAACTTTCACACACAAAGAAATATGTTCTATTATAAAACAAAAAAGACAGATTTTTGTTCCACATCAAGTTCTTGATAATGGTGAAACGGTCTCTTTTACTTTACTCGCAAACAATTCATAAGTTTGTTTCAAGAGTGAAAAGATACAATGGACTTATGCGTGTGATTCGCCATCCCCGTTGAATACGGAGTCCGGTATGTCTGAGAGAAGATGACAGTTCAATTATTATTCCATCTGTCTGAATGTTGGATATTAATTTTATTACATAATACTGTAAATGAAAAGTTTATTCCTAAAATATTTTTAAGTATTGTGTACAATTTTTATAATCAATATTATAGTAACTAAGAAACTTGGCCCACTCTGGTCTATATATTTTAATAACGATTAGATAAAAGTAATTTTTAGTTTTGAGTGCATTCTTCTTCCACTTGAAGCATTGCCTTCTACTAATGCGTTTATGTACTGCTTCATCCTTTAAAGGAGTTGTTTTATATAATCCAAATAACCTTCCATCTACTCTACTTGTAGACTTCACCCCTTCCTGTGATTAGTTGACAAAATGCTGCTATATTATTGGTTAGTTTCCATAGTTTGATGTTTCGATTAAATTTTACCCAATAGTGTTAGATTATTAAACATTATCTGACTGATTCTTTTCTCATTTATAATATTTTTTTGTCATTCTATTAACCTACTGCTCATTGATTTCGGATGAACTCCATTTTCAAAAGCGGTTTATGTAGTGCTTCGTCCCTTAAAGAAATCATATTATGATATATCACTCAAATAACACTCTTCTGTGATGGTTGACACTTTGCTCTTATGTTATTGTTCTTGGTCCTCTTAATTCTACTTTGAATATATTTAACCGTTTACACTTGCTGCAGTAATGTAATAATTTAATACAACCTTTCACATTTCTTTTATGATGAGCTCTTCTAACGGATGTGAAATCAAATTTGAATCTTTCCTTACATATTCTTATGGATTTCCTAAATCGTATCTTTACCCCCTGTTTGATTTCATAAACTTCATTTTTGTTGAATCTGTCATTTCCTTTAATTGTATTTTATATTTTTAAATGTGTAATTTGTGTTCATCGCTGCCTTTGTATTATTTCATTTAAAAATGCAAGCATAGCTCACTCACACTTGGTCTTGGGAAAAAAGTAGGGCACAAACATTTTTTTTTTACATTTAAAACCATACCACACCGCATCTTTGCATTTGAAGAATGGTATTTTTTTAAAATGGTACTTTAGCAGCAACAACGAAAATGTTAATAAAATCATTGTAAAACAATAAACTCGGTTTTTAATATTGTTTTTAAGAAGAACATGGTTACATAAAATTTACTTAAAAGTTGTTTGATAAATTTGATATATATTTTGTTGATCACTGTTGTATTTAGTTCCTCAAATTTGAGATTAGTAGTATTTTAGTTCCAAAAGGTGCTTATACAAACTTTCCTTCAGAGAGGTAAGCGCTGTAAAAAAATGTCTTGTTATACAATTTATTTTGACAAAAGAAAATCATATTGACGGGTACACTGCTTTACAGACCCTTTTATCACAGTGAGTGCAACCAGTAGTTAAGCTTTTATTAGCAAAATTTGTTTCTTCCTAATACTAGAAAAGTATAGAACTTACTTCTGATATATTATTAAGCACTTTTTTTTTCCCAAATGGACATGAAGACATAATAATCTATCTTTCGAGTTATTTTATCAGTATTTAATGAAATAAATATAACATATTATATTTATTACAAATTACTCTGAATTTTTTATTTTAGTTAAACTGTTTTATATCATTACATATCGTCAGGCAGCTATTTATTTCAAAAATTACAAATGAAATAAATTCCTGGCTGATGATATGGCCTCATAACTCTCAATGAAGTCAATCATCCTGCAACCACCCATAACAAAAATTCAGTGAAATGTTCAGAACGTCAATGTGCAATAATGTAAATATTACTTACTTTCATTGAAATGATGCAACATTCTTATAAAATCAAATAACTCTAAAAAATATCTTTCTTAGGAAAGAGTTGTTAGAGAAAAAGAGCTGTCATCTTCATTGAGAAAATGGTAGGGAAAAGTGGCTAAATAAGACGAGTGGAACCCCTTCGAAGTTACGAAACAAATACCTTTTCTTTATTAAAACAAATCCGATTCATGAAAAATAAATATGTGGTAAAAAATTTTAAGTATCAGAAAGATTACATAAAATAAAACTCAAAATTTCAGCAATTCTTTAAAAGAAACAGAATAAATGATGAATTAAATAAAGAGATAGTAGTTAATGCTTTATCAATTATATTACAACAGGTCCATTTAAATTGAATAACATATACTATACATTGAAAGAGGGATTATGCATGGGGTACCCATATTGGCTATATTATTTTAAGTATTTACTCGACATTTATAAGTGTAATTTATAGCCAATATCTTGTAGAAATATAAATGTTAGATTACAGAAATATTAAATACTTCAGGTCTAGAGACGATTCGATAATTATAGTAAATGATAACATAACAAATAAGGAAGAATCACTTTTAGAAGAGTTTTAACAGAATACATGTAAATTTAAAATTTACAATTAAAAGAGTTGAAACGTAAATCGATAATCAAAATTTCTTGTTCTAGAAAAAGACATAAGAAAGTTGTTCAAAAAATCAAAAGTGAAATAATGGTATAAGAAAAATCATAGAAAAGGAGAAAAGTGTAAATTTAATTTTACGGCTTATGAGGCATATAAAATAAAACAGTTTTTAAAGAAATATAATATAAATATGGTAGTGAATACAAGTAACATATTTAACAATAGATTAAGCAATACAAATGAAATCAAACTAGTACACTTAGAACAAAAATGGAGTTTATGAAATCAATTGTAGTATACAAATTTTATATGTTAGAAAAACAGCACATCCTAAAAGAAATAAAAAAATATATAAAATTATTACTCTAGCAAGAGTAGACTGTTAAATATGTTAGAAATATTCCAAGTAAAATTAAAAGGACGAATATTATAAATGAGTATATAAATAATCAGTCAGTTATAATATTTAATAATCTAATCCTATTGGATAAAACACCGAACTATAGAAACTAATCAGGATCAATAACATAGCAACATGGTGTCAACCAATAATAGAGGGCAGAGTCTACAGGCAGAGAAAAAGGAGTGGTTATTTGTGATATATAAGACGACTTCTTTGAGGGATGATGCAATACATAACAGCTTTTGAAAATGTAGTACATCTGAAATACATGAGCAGAAGAAGTTATTGCAATGCTAATAATGTTCGAAGAATGTATTCAAATCAGTTACATACCTCCTTGCAAAAATATAGATTATCACACTGACATGACTTATCCTACAACCTTATTTAGTAATACATAATTTTGCAGGTTCCCCTATAACAGTTCACTAGTTTTACTCAAAATTTCATAAACTATATTTGGTTATATCCATTTACAGGGCATAGAACAGTTGAAAAAAGAAGAAGCACGGTGGGTGAAGAAATCAAGATGGAAAAGCATTCAAGCTGTATTTGGTCGTTTTTCCCTCGCTTGGTTTTCTCCATTCACCCGTCCTCCACCGAAAATGAAGCTAGAAAACTACCTGTATTCCGTATGAACCACTTAATTATAAACAGTAATATATTTATCTTAAACAAATTGTATGTTTAACTTTGTTAAGTAAGTTACAATTTCTGTTTTTGTATGTATTTGTTAATATATTTTATACTATTTAGTTTAAGTTTTATAGTTTTTATTTGTATATTTTCTTTTGTTGTACATCGATGTATAGATTTAATTTAGCTCATTGTTTATCAGGAAAATTTAAAATTAGAGAATTTATTATTCAGTAAATTTTTATACCAATTTTACTATTGGATTATTAGAAAGCCGGTTAATAGTATTTTAAAGTTTTAAGTGATCTAAGATAATTTTGTAAATAATTATTTTAAGGATATTTAATTTTAGTTGGCCTAAATAAAAACCGTTGAGAGATTTGTAAATCGCAGGGTTGTTACAGTAAAGATGAAAAATTTGTTTGATCAGGTGAAAATCAAAGAAATATTAGGGTCATTTGGTTTGTCGGGAAAGTGACAAGGAATTTGGTTGTTCAGGGAAATATCGTGGATAATATTATGTTACATCAACATCCAAAATTTTATTTTAAGTAGTAAATGATTTTTCTATATCTTCAATAAACACGTTTGTATGCGCAGGCTACTAGGGAAGCAAGAAATTGCATTGAAAGAATGTTAGAAAGCTATAGTATATAAAGTGTAATTTCCTAGTTTGAGCTCTGAGATATATGAGAGGGGGGGGGAATTTTGTTAATAGAGAGGCATGGGAAATGCGGAAATATTGTAAATAGTACTACCACCGCTAAGGAATAGACATCATATTTGTCTTTAAATGACAATGATAAACTGTTTTAATAGGATATCCATTATATAATTTAATCTGTTTAGTCTCGTACTGTTAAATCTACGTAAAATATACAAACAATAATAATTATATTTTGTATTAAAAACTCTTCTCATCGACAGCTTTACGTGAGTTAATGGCTAAAACAAAATCAACTGCTTTTCATATAATTTTAAACTTTTTTATTCACAAAGGAATATAAATTTTGAAAGTATTCTTTACAGTGATAAAACATAAAACAAATTTTCATTTAAAACTTAAAATTTATCTTACAGTATCAACACTTTAATAAAGACTTAAGAATAGGTCCTTCTATTAAATTGAATTCATTTACCATTCATTTAATTATGTATATATCAAAATGTAATCTTTATTTGCTTCTTTTTGTTTTGTATTGTGTTCTAAATTCTGTACCAATACCTGATTGCAAATAATTTATTTTTTCTTTTAAAATGCATTTTAGAGATCTCGGATGTTCCAGTAGGTTGTGCCATATGATCCTCCTGCACTTTATTAAAATTAATATCTCCTCTATTTTTTTTGCTTCTTGTTTCGTAAACCTAAACACTGGCTATTTTTTCTCGAGATTGTCTATATGGAATTTTACTTCCACCATAGTTTTTCCTTAATATTCCCACCTCTCATTGTTTATCTAGACAAATTAACTGGAGAAATTGTACTAAATTGGCATGTACACTTGACTTGATAAAAGCACAACCAGCAAACTGAATTCCTTACTCCCCTTCACTAATCTAATCGACTCAGTTCCGCAGCTCATAGCTCAAGCTACATTTCATGAACTGTAAATGACTTCCACTGGGCACTTTCACATATCGAAATAGCAGGGAATATGATGATGGATCTTTCAAAGAATGGAATTGCACTACAGTCTAAAAAGCAATGTTGAGCTAATTAAAAAACTTAAACAGAACAGAATACAAGGAACTTGTAGAAGTAGTTACTAAACAAATGCTTTAACTGAATTTTTGTTTGTTAACATTTCTTTCACTGAGATCACATAATCGCCTACTGAGAACTATCAAATTATCAAATAGTGGCTCTTTAATTTAGAAAAATATTCAAATATTATTTCATCGTGTTGTTCTTCCCACTTCGACTTATTTAAAAAAATAATAAGCTTGCATATGTTATGATATAATATTAGCTGTTATATAGAAATAATATTATAACTTAGACTTATGGAAACATCTTTAAGATAATCAGGGAATTTCATACTTAATAAACTGTAGCAACCCTGAAGTTTTATGATTAATGCATAAGTAATCATTCTAGAAGTCTTTTTTTTTTTTACATACGTACATAAGCATACTCATGTTTTCTAGATTAGGAGCTTATAAATCAAGCAAATTCTAATTCACACCATATTTAATCAAAATTAATTCAATCAAATGCATACAATTTATTGCCTCAGGTTTTTTGGTTAGATTGATAGCTCTGTTGGATTGTTTTAATCTAATTTTAACAAATGTTTTTTTTAACACCTAATAGAGAAATAGTACACAAAATAATAGAATAGCATACAATTTTGAGAAAGTGTTTGAAAATTACATTTTCTCTCAATTGAATACAGTAGAAGCTCTCACATCCTGCTCTCTAATATCCGAACCCTCCGATATCCGGCAGACGTGAAACTTTTTTTAATGTATATGACAAATTAATAATTTTGGTAGCAAATTACATTGCGTTGGAGTGTAGCATAACAATGAGTACAAAGGTGCACTCGTTATGAGTGGGTTGGGGGAAGTGTGTTACTCAAGTTGTCAACTACCAGCACTATTGTCATAGTATATTTTAGTCAGTCATGACCTTGGCCTTCATTACACTACACTGCTACCATTTGTGTTCTCTCCTTACAGTACTTGGTGACTTGTGTGACTGTTATTAATATTGTAGTGATTTTTACTCTTCCACAGTTTTTGTAATTTTAATTACAATGATGATTTTTTAATTTTTTTTTACCTGAATTATAACTGAAAAAAGAAAAAAGCTTCGTGCAGTAAAACGAAAAAATATAAGTGGTAACACAAAATGTTATGTTTGTTTACATCGCCATCATGTTGTGCAGTCAAAAGCCATTCTATAATAATGTAAATAATGTTATATTGAGCTGTCGAGCTTTTTGTATGGATTCAGCTGTATTTATAATACTTTTTGATATCTGGATTACCTAGCGCCACATTAGTTTGGATGTCAGAGGTTTTACTGTATATACAATATAAAATGGCTACCAATGTGTTCATAGATATTATAACCTATAAACCTATATGATCAACTTGGCCTACATGTATAGGTTCTCCTGGAAGAAATAATTTATCTTGAGCCATTTCCTATTGTTAGGTGAAATTTTCTTTTTTTCTTATTGTTTACTATATAATAATAAACAATATTATGTAATAAACGGTGAAGGGTTTCTTCATTCGCTGCGTGATTTTTTTTCTCTATCACAAAGAATGTTAGTCATTGGTAATCAGCCTGTAATCGAAAGAATATACTTAGTGCTTATTGTGCTGATTTAATTTCTCATGAAATGTCCCTTTCAGTAGCATTTTCATCTTAAAGAGAGCTTATGTTGGAATAGTTACAAGGCTGACAAAAAAAAGAGTACTCTGAATCACATACGAGGAGGAGATGCTGTTGTCATGATTCAATTGCCAAATTCCTACTGCGCATAGGTAAGATCTCTTATGCTGGACTCTATCACGAAGGACTGCCAGGAAATATTTTTTGTGAAGTTTTGGCGCTTTAGAAGTCATGATAAACAACAGTATTTAAAGAAAGTGGTCTACATCATTTTGTTGTTCTGGATGCCTACTGTGCTTTTTTTGGGGCATCAGAGGTGGTAAATATCTTTCTATGAAAACCTTGATTTCTACATCATATCCTGTACCACGACTCATCACCAAAATATTGAGTTAGGTTTTTGTAGTTCATCATGTCCTACCAAGGCATCATTAGCAACCTTGGTACAAATTTTACTGACACTCTCCATTCGGCTAAAGACTTGCTTTAAATGAATCCCGCTTTTATTTTCATCTTGTCTGCTTGTTCTAGAATGGTGACACGACAATCCTACATATCCTACTTTGTCAATCTCCACTAATGTGTGACCATCTTAGAAAGTTTTACCACTCCTTAATCTGAGTCATCCTCGTGTTATCGTCAACAAAAGCTTGCTGGATCTTCCAAACTGTTTCCACTTGGATATTACCAAGGTAGATGCAATATTGTTGCTCAAGTTTTTCTGTCATTTGTAGGAAATGAAAATCTGATGAAACACATCCAGATGAAGTTGCTCTTCATCTCCCTACTGAGAGTCACCTCCTACTGAGAGTCACCTCGTGTGACTTTTTCATTTACACCTGGGTTTGCTATATTTGTGCTTTTAATGACAGTTACAATTCTATGAATGAGAGTCCGAAAGAAAATCCTGTCAGCGTCAAGAAAGTGTAACTCAAACTAAAAAACATCAGCTTATCTTTCAGTCTCAGTAAGGTGTCGCATGATAAGCCAAATTATTTTTTACTTCCTTCAGATTCCATAGTAGGCTTATATCATTTAACACTAATATTAAATGTTCAATTAATTTTAAAACAATTCTTCAACATGCTGGGTATTGTGTAATAAAAACTAGCAGTAAATACTTCACCAAATTCATAGAGACCAGTAAATGTGAATTGACTATCTCCGTTAATACTCACACGCTATCTTCTCTCAAAATAATTCTTCTAGTATTAAATAAATACATACAAATTAAATATTATGATTCTATATTACATTTTATTGTACTTTTATAAAATATATAAGATAATAAAATACTGAAATCACAAATAAATAATCAATCTCAATTGTAGTAATAACATTATATTTCACTAATACAATAAGTTTTAATTGGAACAACAATAAACATGTGACTTAATAATACAAACAGCTGATTGATAACTTAAATAGAATCATTAATCAGATATAACATATTTATTATTGAAATATAATTGATAACAGTATCTTTGTTTTGCTGTGCCCTCATTTCAACAGTTCCTGCATTAAAGACATACAAGTACTGCTTTTAGATTTGTTAATTAGTTCCAAGTGAAACACTGCCTTTTAAATTTTAGTGGCATAGACAACTAGCAAAGGATACATGCATACTACACACAACAGTTAAATAACTATTAGGAAAATCATTAAAGTACAAATTAAAACAATCAAACGGTTTGGAGTAAAAAGTTATTAAGTTATTAGATGATTTGGGTTGGAATTTAAATAAATATCACTTCCAAATAGGATATTTTTAATTGATTGTAGTAATTTAAAATGATTTCTTCTTATCACTAAGAAGCATTATTTATTTATATATATAGAACTCAAAGGGATAAAAGGTGTTTCTTTTTATTTATTTTTGCAAGTTTTTTTTTTATAAAGAATGTATAAAGTTTGAAATGTTGTGCAGTATTGATTTTGTGATTTTTCATTAATTTTTTGACTAAATGCAAAACATTTTACAGATAATGTAGAATTGTTATACAGGGTCATCAAAAAAGACAGACAGATATTAAATGTATTCATTTTTTTAGATAAATTATAGTCTCTAATGGTAGACAACCATTTTTTTCCATACATTAATATGTAGGTGTGGCACTAATTCTACCTAGGTCTTCATAGTGCACTTTCTTCTTTGAAAATATGCACAAATTTCACCTGATGATTATTCCACTCCTACTATTCGTCCACCAGTCTCCAGTCCTCTTGAATTTGAACCTTCCATCGTTTTTGCGGTTTTCTTTCCTTTTCTATTCTCTCTAATGCTCTTTAAAGCATTCTGATTTCTTATATCTTCATTACATGTCCAAACCATTGCAAACGTTTCCTCTTGATTGTTTCGTTCTATGATTTAAACCTTACGCCTTTTCAGAATGTCTTGTTTCCTTCTTTTATTCTCTATAATCACATCTTTGTCGTCACGCAAGGTGATAAAATTTTGTGCAAAACATTTATTTAAAAAATCTGTCGGTTCTTTTTTAATGACCTTTTATTATGTTTAAAAATTGATCTCTTAATGACGTTACAATTAGACTGAATGAAAAAATATTTTTTTAGTGTGTTCGGTAGTTCAAGCTATTAGATGACATCGATTTTAATTCATTGTGTTTTGTCCAAAGGTTTATATATTTAGAAAAATGTTAGTATTTTCCCAAGAGAGTTCCTTCCTGGTTGTTATAAAATAATTTAATTTGTATAAGATTTTTCCAATTTTATATACTTTAAATATAATATTTTATAAATATTTAAAAATTAATACTTACATTTTACATGTTAAGCTTTTGTTTATTAAATATATTATATTAGTGAATTAAACAGCATTTGCTGAAATACTGCATAATATGTTTCTATGCTTATTAGAGGGTGTGTGATCTTTTTAAATTCAAACCAAACTTGGAATAGAATTTTCAGTTGAAATGTATTGAACTTTATTAAGTTGTTATCAGTTTTGTATAAATTTTGAACTTCGATAATCTAATGACAATTAGTCTTTTTTTTTAATGATTTCACTTTGTGACTTTAAAATTCAAAAATATTATTTTTAACTTGCTGTTTTACAAAAAGACAATAACAGGCACAAAAACCAACATATGAACATAAAATGTTATAAGTATGTCTCTTGTGTGACCCTTGCCTTATTTGATTTAAAACAGGAAATTCGAAAAATGTTATCAAATTCAAATGGTTTTATTACCAAATTTGGTAAATGATCCAACTTAAAACACTTAAATTATGACAACATTTACTTCTGCATTTAATGGTGTCCATCCAGTTCCTAAAATAAATGTGAGCAAAGTTATTTAAAAAAATATAATGCTAGAGCCGTAAGAAAAGTATACATTCTTACAGTTCCAATATGAGTGAAGCAGGGTTGGTTTGATTTAACTTGAAAGGTCTGAGTCAGTTGAGTCATGGGCAGATTAATGCAGGTCAATATGTCTGCTATCTGAACACTACCCCAGTAAAATACAGGACCCTCTAAAAATTTGCCACTTGATTTAGTTCAAATATTGAAAAACAAGGATAGCGGAACAGTTTCTGTACAGTGTGTTTGCCTGTCAGCCTCCACATAATTGAAAAGGCTTTAGATTTGTTGGTCCTTGTGGATTTCATAAAGAGCCTAAATTATCTGTAAAGAACTTTTATTGTTGTTTCAAAGCAAAAACCTGTTGGTCATAATCGCCTTATTTAAAAAAAAAAAATGGGAAAAGAACATAAAATAAAACCACCTAGCTCTTGAATACTATAATAGTATCAAGGTAGGAAGATAACCTGAGTTGGTCAAGAGGGACCTATTAGGAAAGATGAAAGAGAGAGATCTAAACCAATACAACATGAAAAAATCAAAACACGACGTTTCGGGAATAAGAATCAATTCCCGTTATCAAGTGACTAAAAACTAAAGAAACATGAAACTAGAAACTGAGCCTATGTAAGAAGTAAAATTAAATAAGAATACCACCAACCTTAATATCTAAGCATGCATCTCAGAGCTAAAACTGAGAAGTCAAAAAACACAATCACGGTAACACACAACTAACGTCAAATACGTGTTGTTGTATCAAAGATACAGCAACAAGTGACATGGTCCAGAAGGCGTGACAAACTATTAGGGGAGTGGCCTATTGTTAGTTGTATTAAGCTTCCTAGCCCGAGAGCGAGTTACAACCCCTTGTGGCGATTTAACAGGTAAAATTTCAGACACAAATGATGGCAAATGTTCGGAAAATGTATAATAATAAAATTGAACTTCCTTTATTAACAAATAACTTCAAACGGAGAATGAAAAAATGTTGTAAATGCCGTTAGGATCCCTCAGGATTAGCAGCCTTTACTCTCTAGAAGTAAAGGATTTTAGCCAGGTCATATATATTAATTCCACAATCAATTCATTTTGGGTGACAATGGAGAAAGAAAAAGTCTTGGTCTCTACCATAATGGCTCATGGTTCTATGGAAATTATTCAAGTTCAAATTTTAAGTTTGGAGTTCATTTTATAATTTTTTCTTAGTATGAATTCTTTTTTTTAATACTTTGGTTCAGATTGAAATTTTGAAAGTTCTCACACCTCTATATTGTAGTTTATCAAAAGTAATCAAATTGGTCCATTGTAAGTTTTATTCCTTATTATAAATTTATATGTATTTGGATAATTTGTTTCAAACAATATGATCGACATTTTGCTTTTTATTATTTTGTTTTTAGCAAATGTAGTACTGGAAATATAAATATAGTTCACATCTGTAGAGAATGTATGACCTAGACATGAAAGAAAGAGTTGGTAAAATCAAGGAGTTTTTACAGGAGGATCTTCTTTTTGTCTTTTCATTAGCTTTTACTACAGATAAAATGTGATAGTGTATTGATTCAATCATCTGGACAAAACCTGTATTAAAAAAAAAAAAAAAAAAAAAAAATACATATTGTAAAAATGGTCCTTTTCCAATAATAGAAACAGTAAACTATACTGCACGTTATATATCTTCAAATTTGTTGACTAATTTGCAGAAGATGGAATACCCCCACCACTAGCCTTGCAGATCAGGGTACAGTTAGTAGACTTTGAAAATAGATCAATTGTAATTATTTGAAAGTTCCTATTATTGAGGGTATTTAAAAATGAATTGGGTAGTTTTAAATAAAAAGCAGTTGAATACTCTTTTCTGCATGTCTGAGATTGACACGAAACTTCGCCGAGATACGAATTACAAAACATGTAATACATTGGTTTTGTACATAACTATCAATTTAAACATGATTAAATCTATACCATAAGATGCCTATAGGTGACACTAATAATATAGAACTAGATGAACTTCTTTTAATCCATATTATACTTTATAATAACTTTTGTAGAACTTTATACTCTAACAGTCATATTGCAATCTTAAGTTATATCATTCAAGAGCTTTTTGGTATGTCTGTGATTTTGAAATAAAATAATTTATTTTTGGACAGTCTCCTTTTAGTTTTTGGAATGGTTTTCCAACTTTAAAAAAATACAACTTTTCAAACTCTACAAAAAAGATGTTTGTTTCAACGAAGACCTTCTAGCTCAATATAAATCCTTCTCTACTGAGCTATTTCTTCATGTTTGGAAAAGAAAATGTTGCAATGTTTTAAATCCGGAAAAAAAAGATTCCAGCACCTTGACATTTTTGGCTGTTGGAAATTACAAACGTATGAGCACCAAACTTTATCGTGCACCAAATATCTTTAAAGCGCTGATAACAATAACTTGATAAGTTGACGAACTCTAAGTACAGCTCAGTAATACAACAGTCTGATCACAACAAATGTCATAACTTAAAGTGACATTGGCATTTATCTTGAAAGTTTGAGTTTCCTCACTCCTAATCCACGATATGTCAGCGAGATGGTGCCAGAAGATAGAAAAGCAATTTCCAACATTGAGGTGCAAGTTTGAATGTCAGCTAGATAGCGTCAGAGCGTAGAAAAACAATTTCCAACATAAAGGTGCAGGTTTGAATATCAGCGAGATGGTGCCAGAAGATAGAAAAGCAATTTCCAACATGAAGGTGTAGGTTCGAATGTCAGCTAGATGGCGCCAATAAGAAGAAAAGTAGTTTATAACATGAAGGTGCAGTTTGAATGTTAACTAGATTGCATCAGAAGATACAAAAGCAATTTCCAACATGAAGGTGCAAGTTTCAATTTGAAAGTGAGCGTGATGCTCAAGACTGTTGAAGGGTTAAGTAAAAAACCAATGTCAAAGGTAAAATAAAATTTGGAATTTGAGCACTGTCAATGTCGCTAACTTAAGAAACAGTAGTTGTAAAATTGTAAATGATTTTGGTAGATATCCTTTTATAAGTAAAAACATTTTACAACAAACAGTTGACTTGTTAGATTCAGTATAATTGTTTTATTTATTTAGATTTAATACATATACATACAACTCTTTAATTCATTTCATTCACTTAGTAATTATCATGCCATTTTATTTGCTAATACAAGCTCATTGATAAATAACCATACATCCAATTTATTTGAAGTATGTTTATTTTACTGATTATAAGAATATACAATAGAACATAAGCACATGGGGAATGTTTGTATATATGGTAAAATATGAAGAGGAAATTTCCTTTTGTTTTTTCTCACCACCTATCTTCCTGTATTATGTGCTTTGTAAGGATAAATGTTGAATTTTATTAAATTTCACGATTTCCACTGTAAAACGACAATTTTTTATCCTCTAAGTATATATTTCATGTTATTTGATTTTAGTATTTTAATAATTGTTTCAGTATTTATACTTCCTATTCTAATTTGATAATCATATGTGATATTTTATACTATCAAGTAAATGTTGTTATAAATGCAAATTAATTACAAAATGCTAATTATACAAATATAATTATTGTGGGTTATGGTTTATGTTGTGTAAAGTCATTTATTATAATTAAACTAAAAATGAAATATTGTTGTAAAAGTCTTTGTATAAACTACCTAAGTATCATTTTCCTTTTGGATCTTTTTAGTTAAAAAAAAATACAGATCAACACATGAAATGTTATACAATTTATTCATGTGTTCAAGGAACAGCTGTGAAAACTTCTAAAAAAAGTTTTTTATGGAGTATTAGCCAGAACTCTTGTAGTGCTTTGTCTAACAACTGAACATATCTATGAAAGCAGTGAGCAGATCGTCCGGTTACTATTAGGAATTTCTGTCTGGGATTTATTCAATCTGAAATGTGGGGGATCTACTGCGTCAAACTACTTCAAAAAGTTGGCAACTAAAACAGCTTTTTGGGAATTGGATCGAGATATCCTAAACAACACATGCACAAATTAAGTTTGATCTGGCAATCAAACCATTGGAATTATTTGTTAAAAAATTATCATGAAGCACTTCAATTTTTTTGTAATATCTCCGAGTTATCAGCTAGGAAGTTAGTTTGGTCAGAAACTTCTTATATCCTACCATTTCAAAGTGTTTTAGAAAGTATACCTTAAGTGTTTCCAATCTTAAGTACTGCCCCTACCTAGTCCACCCATGATATTGAAGTTGTCTGGCCTGGCCTAGAGATTGTCAATAAAAGTGAACGACTTCTCTAATGCTTACTACAAACAACCTCCGAATATATCTACACTAAATATCAAGATTTTCATCGTATCAATCGGAGACAATATAAAAATGCTGGAGTAATGTGAAATCGATGTTTTAATGGTATTTTTGAGGAAATTTTTTCAGTGTTCACATGATCAAATCAGTCTCCCCAAGAAAGGTTTGAAAAAAACACTGAAATATATTTAAAGGCTCGCTAGGTAACATCTCGACCATAGATGAGTCTGGTTTTAGTGTTCATATTTAATATTCGTCTCCCAAAGAAATCCTTTAGCAAGACCATTGATTGTGGTTGTAAGATCAATAAAATGATGCAGTATATAGCTCAGAAATTAAATATTAATATTTGCCACTGGTGCAGTTCACTATTAATGAACCAATTTTATATTATATGCATATTTTAAAGATTTTCCCTGCAATTTTGAATAATTCAAAATTTGGGTATCTTAATATTAAGACCAAATACAAAGTTTCCTAAGTCATGAACAAAGGAAATTGGTTGCCACTGTCAAGTTATCCCATGAAAATGAATGTTACCATATAAAAAAGTAGAATATCTCAAAATCTTATTAAACAACTCATTTATATTTTTGTGAAATATATAGATAATATATATCAACCAAATCGTCAAATAAAAAATAATTATAACTGCCAAATTTGCAGTTGAAACTGAATTATGGTTCGTAAAGTGGAAAATTAATAATGATTTTTATTGGAGTTTGACAATGATTTACTTGATACATCTTCATGGAGATGTTGTAGCTTGCACTACATTTCATATTGTTTATAATAAAATTAACCAAATTTATTGATAATGTTTAGCCTATTTTGAGATATTAGAATCACATAAGGAGGTATTTAAAGTTTATATTAAATTTTTAACCGATAATATCCAAACCAGCATTTTGGGGAAGATGTTGATACGTGGGCGATCCAGGAAGTAACAGACGTTTTATCCTGGTGCGGCAGTGGGCGGGGCTGGCGCCACCATATTGGCATCAGATTGTTTCTACACTCAGTACGCAACCAGCCGTGGTAGCTAGAGCATCGTTCCTATTGTATTTTTTATACAGTGGAGTTTTAAAATGAGAGAATGAAAATTGTGGAGTGCGTGGTGTGATAAGGTTTGCGTGGCCAAACAATCAATTCAGAGAGGTATTGTGAAACACTCCAAAAATTAAGACACGCGATACAAAACAAGCGTCGGGGAAAACTTAGCGGGAAAGTTTTGTTTTTCCACGACAACGCCCGTCCACACACGGCCATGCGTACCCAAGAGCTCTTGGACAGTTTTGGATGGGAAGTTTTCAATCATCTGCCGTACAGCCCGGATTTGGCGCCGAGCGATTACCATCCGTTCCCAGTGATGAAGACATGGCTCGCTACCCAACGCTTTGACACTGACGCTGAACTCCATGCCGGTGTAAACCAGTGGTTGAACTCGCAGGCGGCAGATTTCTACAAAGAGGGCATGGAAAAGCTTGTACCACGTTATGATAAATGCCTTAATTTATATGGCCATTATGTAGAAAAATAGCTTAAGAGTTTACCTTCAAAATGCATATAATAAAAATTGGTTTTTTTCACTTTGTTACTGGTTTATTTCAAAACGTCTGTTACTTTCTGGATAGCCCTGGTAAATAAATTTTGTTTGTTAAGATTAGATTTTATGTATGGGTGTTTAAGAATGTTATGTACTATATGTTTCATTGAATTCTATACTCACATGTTCTCTATGTACAGGAGGTATTCTACGATCATTCATCTTGTTTTTGTGAAGACATATCTGAACTTGTGCTTACAGAACCTGTAGTTTACTTCTGTGGATGAAAATCATACGTTTAATTAAGACTTTAGTTTATTAAGTGCTTACATTTTTATCAAAAAAAAAATTATAGTGCAAGCAAATACAATAAAGATATAATTTATATTATTTTGTTAACATTTCAAAATTCTTTCCTTATTGTGAATCAATGATTCAAAAGTTTTAATTATTTAACCCTTTTAGGACCATCTGACGATATTTCGTCAATTTTAAAATATGCGCAAAAGACCATCTGACGAAATATCGTCAAATTATTTCAATGCGTAAAAGACCATTTGACGATATTTCGTCATTTGCGAAAAAATTAATTTCAACGTAATTAAATAGGTAAAAGTAATAAAATTGTTATTTTTGAAGACTAAATAATGTCATTTATAATAAATGTAATAATCAATATTAACTCATAATATGAATAAATATTTTAAGCTAGAATACGAGTAAAATTTAGAAAAAAGGTTAGGTTTTAATTTTTTCTATATTTTTGTTGTTTCTGTACTTATCTTTATGAAATTTTCAGGATTAATATAGAACATAATAAAAATGATAAAAATCAAGTATCCCACAGTAAAATTTTTGTTTGTTTTTAAAATAGGAAAATTTGAATTTAAAATTTAAATAAGAAATTAAAAATTTTTTCCCAATTTTGGCGTTTTAAAATAAAAATATATATTATTTCAGCTAAAATGTTCATTTTTAAAAAGTCCATTTATTTATCTTTAATTCAAAAAAAAAAATTTTAATTCCATTTATAAATAAATATTTTGTGACTTTTTAAAAAAAACTTGCCAAATAAGTCTATTCTTATAGTGTGCAGTTTTTAAAACCTGTTGCCGAAATTTAGATTACACTTTTTACACACCCCCTGAAAAATGGTTGGTCCTAAAAGGGTTAAAATAGATTATATTGTTTTAACTAATGAAAACAGAATATACATTTTATATTTTATCAAATTTAGTCTTTATAAATGTCATGGTTCATTTTATACATTTACATCTCAGTTTGGTAATTATAATATGACATAATGAGTTACATTATCATCTAACAAGATGGATCTAAATTAAAAGTTGGAACAGGAGCTTGAATCCGAGGAGACAAACATGAGCGGCAATATGTCCTGCCTATGAATATGTGTCCAATGGTGTTTCCATCAGAAATTACAGCCTTAATGGAATCCGAGAAAACTTGATACAAGGATGTGTAGAGACAGTCAGCCAGCTTCGAAAACCTGGAATTCAAGTAAAAGTTCATAATCATTAAAGCTAGGGGAGCTAAAACTATGTTATGCTTTACTGGATTTTTGGAAATTCTGGGATTAGTGGGAATAAATGTGCAGATGTGTTGACTAAAAAGGCATCAGCAAGAGACACAGTACTTTGGAAAGTGACACAGTACTTTGGAACAAAGTTCTGAAATATTTCGTAAACACTGTTCACTGTCTCGATCAGCATAGAGCATAAAAAGACTAAATTATTGTAGTTACTGTATTAGGTTTTCTTAAAGTATGTTGGCTTGTTTAATGTCATCTGTTTATGGTGTATAAAATAAGGATATTTAAAAATCAAGAATTTGTGTGTAGAGGTTTAGATATGAGGGGTGTAGCTATAAAAGATTATTTCTCGAAAATTTGTATAATTATTGCTGGCTTCATGTCATAAGATATACCAAGGAGGATAGGTTTTGGAATAAATTTTGTTAGTGTAAGGTCTGGGTTAAAACAAGCTTCTAAAACAGAATGTGATTATTTATTGTGACCCATTTGAAAACTAAGTTTTTCAGTTGTTTTAAAAATAGTTTAGGAAGATCCATTGTAAAAATATGATAAGACAGAAGGATAGAACAATAAAAGAGAAGGAGGATATAGAAATTGTTTGGTTTGGTTTTAGGTTAGTTTTATAGGGCACTGATTGAGAAAAATGTGTTCACGAAATATTTCATAACTAGTATTTTATTGTATTTTTCTATTTGTGTACTACTAGGTAATCCCTTGTAGCCGATCCAAAAGGGATAGTCCATCCAATTGAAGAAAAGAAGAACCAGATATAATATTACAATAGGTATACTGTACTAAAAATTCAGTATATTTCTATATTATTGCACATATAAAAATATACACAACACAAAAAAGATAAACAGCAGAACAATATGGTGTTTCATATTTCAATGCCTTGGAACATCATTTGCAAGGGCTTAAGATTTTACTTTTGATAACCTTACTTATAATTGTAGACACATGTATACAATGGCAAATTTTGAAGAAAACTAATTTATAATTCAGAAAATCATTACGGCTATTGACGGTTTCAACAAATTCAGCTTAAAGTAGAGTTTTCTCTTAAATTGAAATGTAATATAATGAGGTAAAATTTAAGTGGAGGCTCCTTCATATATGTGTAGCTTTGAAGCCTGGGAGGGACAAGCGAAGGGAGTAGAAGCTTTTTAATATACCTAGCCGACAAAAAAAATTATGATTTACACAATTATTTATTATGAACACCTAATTGTGATATAAACAATAAAGTTTATAAAACCTATGTAGTGACTATTTTAAACAAACTTATCTTATACTACATAATATAACTGGATAAGACTCCTTGATCTACCAATACAATTTAACAGAGACCAACTTTGGGCATTACATATTAAAGATCTGCTTTCATTAAATTGTATGATGGGGCTGGGTAAGTACAATGTTAGATTATTGGGGTATGAGTATTCAAGATCCTTGTACATCAACGTAAGTGTATTTTACATCACAATGCAAGCTGATACCTGTAACTTCAACAGGCTCAGGAGCATCAAAGTCATCACATAGAGTCCCGAAGATGGCTCTTCTTTCAATCTCAAAAGCCTCTTGCATTCCAGGATGTTATGTCTAGCAGTTTCATCAGACCATTTACATAGCCTTTAAGCAGGATCACTATTGGTGATTCGGATTGTTACCAATCTTTCACAATGAAGTGGCCATGTCCAGTAAGTAATACCATAACTTGTTTACACAATTTCTATCAGCCTCAATAACGAGTTGATTAGTTATTGAGCAGTACTTTTTGCTGAGATTAGTGAGGATAGGCTTTTTGCTGAGTTTATGTTCTCAGTAATCCTGACAGCGTTTACAATACCTGTTTTTGGAATACTTATCTATAGAATTGTAGGCAAAAGATTTTGATATACCACAGGCTGACTTTACACTCATCTTGGCCAGTTCATCCTGACTTTCATTACCATGGGTATTCAAAATTGGGTATCAATTTAAAAGAGTGGAATGGTAATTGGGAAGTTATATGCTGTCCACCCTAATTATTTGACTGCCTCCCTCTACAATTAAAGAATAAATATGATGGGGAGGGGCAAAAATGGGTGTCAATTTAAAGGAGAGGAGTGGTAATTGGAAAATATGGTGTTCCTACATGATTATTTGACAGCTTTCTTCTACTATTAAAGAGAAAATATTATGATTGGGGTGGGGGGCAAAAATGAGTGTCATTTAAAATAGGGGAGTGGTAATTGAAAAATTTTATGCTGTCCATCCTGATTTGAATGCCTCCTTCTACAATTAAAGCATGTATATTATGATGGGGTGGGGGTTAAAAATTAGTGCTAATTTAAAAAAGGGGAGTTGTAATTGGGTAGTTATATGCTGTCAATACAGTAATATTTAATTGACTTCCTCCTTCTAAATTAAGGCATGTATATTGTAATGGGGGGGGGTCAAAAATGGGTGTCATTGTATTACCCATTGTATTGTTTAAAAAGACAAAATAACCTATAACTCATCATTACCATAATAGGTGTCAATTTAAAGAAGGAGAGGTAATTGGAATGGTATATGCTCTCCACCCTGATTATTTACTTGACTCCCTCTCTCTGTATTTAAAGAGTAAATATGGTGGGGGGGCAAAATTGGGATTTGTTGCATGTATTCAAAGTTTTATGTTCCTTTTACTCCAGTTATCATTAGGCAAACTTTCCGTACACAAAACCAAATATCGATTGAACTCAGTACGGTAAATGGAAAGTGCAGTTTAAGGAGGACCTAAACTCATTTTTCTATGAAATTTTGTAAAATATAAATTCTGAAGGTCCAAAACAAAACGTTTTAGTCTCTATCCTACCAAAAATGTTTGTTAACGAGTATACCGGTATCAGTTAAATTGGAAAATTAATTATGGATTGTTACATATTATTACATTAGAATATCTCAAAACTGGTTTTGACGAAATGTTGGTGAAATGTGAAAATTTACAACCCAAACTAATGTGCTAAACTTGCAAAATCAAATAAATTGCCTTTCACGATTAATTTTAAATATACAGAATTGAATTCTGACAAACATTAGAAATCACTTCCGTAAAATCTACATTTTATCAAAATTGTTAAAACCAATTTGGATCTTACAGCCAGCTCCCAAACAATTAAAAGATTTCAAAAACACTACACAACTTACTTACTATATATGAAAAAGTAAACAAAAAGTATATAATGTCTGAATGGCATCAGTCATTTCTCAAGAAATCAGATTTTGTTTAGTGAAAAGAAAGAAAGAGATTAACCCCCTGAAGTTATAGGCCTACTCTGGTATGCAGAGAATCCAACAGCATTGCCTCAAATTACAAAACTCAAACTGATCCCAGTAGGCCTACGATTAATTTATTCAGTTTACTGGGCACAGGTGGCGCCACCAGCCTTGAAACAAGTCTAGAGCAGGAGGGGGTAAATAACTGGGTATAACAAAAGCACTGTTAGGTTCAGTATAGTTAGGCTTACCATATTTTTTCCTGAGTTACTGAGGACTTTTCTCAAAAAGGGAGGACAACTTAAAAAATCTGAGGACATGTTACACTATGCCAATGGATACAAAAAATGTCAATATTATTTATGTTACTGGAATCTATAACTATAACCTAAAGAATTGTTACATAAAAAAATATTTATTTAAATGAAAATAGAATATGATAATTTACCTTTACTATTCATTAATAATTTTAATAGGCTTTTTTAAGAATTTTTAATACTGTATTGATTTTTTATTACAGTAGAAAGAGGCACCCCACCCCGCTTACCCCCACCGTGTAATGGAACAGAGGGTTGTACCCAATAATGAGATGTCACAAAATGTGCCACTTTCTAAAACTGTTCGGCCTTTTCACGGTACTTCCCCAGTCGACAGCTGTTTTCGACCCCAGTCTGAAGTCAAAGCGTTTCTCGGTTTTCTAAAAACCGCGGACAAATGATAGCCGCTAACATTTCTGTGGCCGAGGTTAAGAAAAGCGGATTGTCCGCGGTAAACGAGGACGTCTGGTAAGCCTGAGTATAGTCCAACTGGCTGGAGTTATGGAAATCATATGTTTTATTCAAAGGTATGATTTTTGTTTCTCTTATTTAAAACAAAACACGATATATTCTAGGCCACGTTGCATTTGCACAATATCTTTAACAAATAATGTAAAAGGTTAAATTTACACTAACATTTGTGTCGGAAGTTAGGGTTCATTTAGGTTTTTCCAAATAGGTCTACCAATCGGTCATTTTATTTTGATTTGTAATTCTTTCCTTTTCTCCAAAAATTTAATCGAATTCCCTTTGGTCAACTTTTTGATATTCGACATTCTATGACCCGTGATTTATTTCTCGTGGATTTAAAGAAACTCCAACTGACATTTTTCCTAGAGCCTAAATTTGTAGAAAAAGAAGAAATGGACTAAACGTTAGAAGGGAATTTGATAAAATTCAGTAACCTCAAAATTGGAATTAGTGCGAAAATTATTTGTAAATTTCAAATCAGCATTTTCAAATATACATGTGGAAAAACAATTTCATATAAATCGACATTTAAACTGAAATTTTTAGATGTCATTTTGTTTTTTAAATGTCAATCATAGAAGCCGATAGTAATTTCTAAATCAGCGGCTAATAAATCACACTGAAGGTAAATAAGTTTCTTCAAAATTGGTAGAGAAACAAAAAATTGAAGTTTTTGGCTGACATTTTGTTTTTATGAGTTATGTATAAATCGTATCTATGGTATACCATGTACTTGTGAGTTTGAAGTTTAAAACTTAAGTAGCTCCAAGGAATTATAAGGGCCAGAGCATCTGGAGCCTCTCGGCACAACACCAGACCCCCCCACTCATTAGGATAAGTGGAGGGGCCAATCTACCACTAGCACACTGTTACCTCCACGGAACCTTTCTTCAATACATGTTGAGCATGTTTCTATGGTATTCATGTCGGCAAGGTTCCTCAATCCACGTTTGATGAGTCACCGTCGTGTCGCTTACAACATCAACTACTGAAGGCGGCGTGTACCTACATGGAATAGGGTAGCCCACCAACCGTAGCTGGAAGATGTATGGCATATCAGACAGCTTTCTTTGGGCCAAACCTTATTGGGTATAGTGCACGACCCGATTTCTATAAGGCTTCCTTTCTCCTAGAACTCATGTTAACAAGGTTCCCCAAGCAACGTGTGAGGAGTAGCCGTCAGGTCGCTCACGTGTTACCTTACTTCACATCATACAGAAGGCGGGCCTGTTACCCGTCTACATGGGATAGGGTAGACCACCAGCCGTAGCTGGCTTTCTCCCGGTTTTAGGGGCTATCATCATGAGGTACAATGTTGAATATGTACTTGTGAGTTTAAAGTTTAAAACAACAAGCTCCTGGTATCTAGGAGGGTCGGCGCACCTGGAGCCTTTTGGCACAACACGAAATTATATATATATATAATGTTTATTACACGAAATAAGCATCCTATAAAACATACAGCAATTGGAATTTATTAAAATCAGTTGAAATTTAAAAAGTTGAATTTTTCGCTGCCAATTGGTTTTCAGGGGAGGGGGGTGTCGTACTTAGCCATAGTAAATTCAATATCAGCGTTTAAAAAAATGTATAAGAAATACGTTTTATCAAAATCAAACAAAACTATGGTTTTGTCACCTTTTTGGAGGCGGTCCTAAAAGCGATAGTAGCCTAAATTAAAAAACAACATTTAAATATTTTCAAAAAATCAGTGGCCACAAATTTGTCGACATTTTAGCTACCATATTTATTCTCGAGGTGGTATGTTAATTAAAATTAAGGTGGTATTAAGTGATAATAAATTCGAAGTCAGTTATTTAAAAAACAGGATTATGCGAAATAAATTTAATAAAAATCTGTCTACAATCAAAAATTGAATATTTGTCATTTTGTTTTCTGGAAAAGTTACATAAAAACGGCAGTAAATTTCAGATTTTTAAACGTATGCAAAATAAGTTTGATGAAAATTGGCAGAGAATAAAAAAATGTTGAAGTTATGACGACCATTTTTTATAATTTGTAAGCGGTAGCGAAACCGCAATGTTAAGTTCAAAATCAGCATCCTATAAAAAATACAACAATAAATTTTGCATTGAATTTTCCATCGGGTTTGCCAACCCTCGAATAAAAATCCAAACCTTGAATCGAAAGTTGTTTGCAGAACGCCATCAAGGCGATGACAATGGAAAGGAGCGGTGAAATAAAGTCAAAATGAGATGAAAAGGGTAAATATTTCAGGGGAAGAATGCCCCAACACAACTTGCGGCCAAATTACTCATTTTCCTCTATGTAAGTTGTTCATATTTCCTAATAAATAGATTTTCTACTATTTATACAATTATCGTTTCGCTTCTCGCGTGACGTGACGACGTGACGATCCGATGAATTCATTCCACCTACGACATCCTGTACTGGCTTGGAAAAATCCGTCCATCAATAAAAAAAACCGACCAAAATAACACACACTATGTTTTCTACTGAAATTGAAAAAAATAAAACAAACTCAAGTCTGGTTTCATTCAGGTTTTTATTAGTTTGCTTTCACGTCTGTCTGTTATTAAACTGAAAACTAGAAAAAAAATTCATAATTATTTTAAACCCACTTTTCTAAATAAAATTAGTTTATAACTAAAAACTAAAAAAAAAAAAAAATTGTTTGTAGTCCCACTTTTCTAAAAAAAAAAAAAAAGAAAGAAAGAAAGAAAGAAATAAAGATACAAAAAAAACTACAAAGTAGTAATGAAAAAACAAACACAATATTTAGTAAATTCTACAATTTTATTGAGTCTTGCCGACCATGGTTTCGCCAGCAAACGGCATCGAGTCTTCAGCAACGACTGAAGTTGAGTCTTTGTTAAGCTGCCTTGTAAATGCCGTTGCTGGCGAAACGATGGTCGGCAAGACTCAATAAAATTGTAGAATTACTAAATATTGTGTTTGTTTTTTCATTAAAATGGAGTTCTACCAAGTACCTTCGGTCAATTGTGTTAATCGTAGACAAAGTAGTAGTTTAATTATAATTATGAATTTTAGAAGCGCCCACACTTTACTTTGTAATTTAAATTTGAATTAAAACTTTGTACAAAGTGTGTTTTTGTTTTTTTCTTTTTATTTATTTTCATTTAAAAAGTGGGTTTTAAAATGATTTTTTTATTTTAATTTTTTTCCTACTTTTTAGTTATATACAATTTTTTATTTTACAAAATTGGTTTCATTTTTTTATTTCCAGTTTACTCACAAACCGTACGTTCTTTTAAATGTGACAAGGCATATTCGTTTTGGGTTATAAGCCGTCAGATTTGGTCGAAATTGTTTGGACCGATTTTAAAATATTCGACGCCCATAGACGAAGTCCATAGCTCACTGCAAGTTTTTGAGAGATGGCAACCAATACTATTTGTTTGATTCCTTAGGAATTATATTTGATCAAACTTTCATTTATATCGATAGAACCGATTTGGAAAAAAAACCGCATTTTGTGTTTTGGTCGTCTACGAACGAAATCAATTGCCCGATTTCGATTAAATTTAGAATATAGGTGTATTTTTAAGACTAGGTTCCATATAACAAAAATGTCGATGTCACTCAGGCAAAGAATGCCATGAAAAACCGTCTGCTTTTCGGAGGAAAACTCGGGTGACAGTACTCTCGTTGATACCTATATTTTTCCTTCATTCTTCATCCGATTTCGTTGATTTTTTTTTATTGAAGAGAACAAACTGCTTCATGTTAACTGCGAGAAAAATCATCCGTATCTTTAAAGGTACTTTCTTAAAAAAATGCGAAAGTAAAAAAGTGTTGTTTTGGTTTTCATATAAAACAGAAAAAGATATTTTAAATTTGGTTCAACAAAACACATTCAGCTGTACAATACCTTTCTATTGATACCTCATTTATATATTTATATCTTGAAAAACAAGGAATTTATGGGTATTATTCTATTGCATTAGTCTTATGGGCGGCAGACGGCACCTGCCGGCTAGTGGAGCCTCCTCTTAATATACTGATTATACTCTTAATTATGGTTCTATTCGGAATTTATCGAATTACTCAGGCACTGAAATTTTATTTTACGTTTTGGCAAACGTGTATAGAAAGTATTCTTATTTCACTAAAATTAGATCGAAAACGTCTGTATCGATTTTGAGACTATGACGGCATGTGTCATTTCCCTCTTTTTAACCGGCAACTCCCAAATCGTTATATTTTGGGAGATGTCGAATAATACGTTTTGTTTGTTTCTTTAAAGCCTGGATTTATTTAAAATTTGATCAAAATCGTAGCGTTTGTTTTTGAGAAATTCTTAATTTAGTAATTTTGCTAAACAACAGGTATCGGTACCATAAAGTTTCAGTTAAAAAAAAAAAAGCGTCTTTAGATTCTGTTAAATACACCCACTTACTAAATTGTACAGCTACAAATAGATAGACATACATAACATATATCCATGAGAAACCCAACGTTTGTTTACCATCTTACAAAACTTCCCTTACACTACAAATTAATAACACGTAGACATAAGACCACTCACTCATATGCTAAGAAGTACATAAATGACTTCTAAAGTTTAGCCTTGGAAAGATTGACACTCCCTGGATCTAAACTACTACCGATGAGTTCATTGACCTGATAATAGATTATCCCAGGATGGGAAACAAAACTATTTAAAGCTGTTGAAGTAAAGATAATGTATTGGTTGTTGTTGAAAATTACAATAAATAATAGTTGTAGGCGTGGTCTAGTTCCGGAATGTGCCGCCAAGCTTCGGTGTGCTAAGAAATATGTATTTTTTTATGGTAGGACTACATATTTTATTTTTACTTTCAGACTCTATTTGTAGAAATATATTGACATTTTGATTTTCATGGATGCATTTTAGTTGTGCTTCTTTAAATATTGTAATGATTGTGAGGTGAGACTGGTTTGGGTCATAAATCATCGCATTTCATTATAATTTGAACTACAGTATATTGGCTCGAAAGTTTTTAAGATATTTCAAATTCTACTTCATAGTGTTTATGTCCACTTTTTGATCCATAATTTTTGAACTAGTATTTTTGAAAGGTGGACATTTTTTTTTTCATGTGAAGCCTATTATAAATGAGAAAGTTGGTGCAGTATGTTCCGTTCATGTTGATAGTAATATGATTTATCTGGAACGTGTATCAAAATTGAGCTCCCAATGTAATGGCTAAAGCTTTTGCTTTGTGTACAAGAAATATTCGGGTTAGATCTCCATAGGAGCTGAAAATAATTACAGTGTTGACCCATTATCGTGAGCTAAAAGGAGGGAAATACGATTACAATTCATACTGAATCTTGGTTAAACATGCTAGAATTAACGACAGTAACTCGATATGCTGACCCCACATCAACCAGTGAATTATTATTATTTTTATTTCTTGTTATTTAAAGGCAAAATCTCTCGGAATCCATCGTGCATTTACACAAATAAAATCTATGCACCTTTCTGAGAAAAATGATATTAAGTAGATGTGATTTGGAAAATGTTACCACTTTAAGTGATATTTTCAAAATACCACTTTTCAGCTATTTTAGATTTTTACGTAAACAATTATTTCCTAATAAAAATTTTAGTATTTGATTCTTTTTTTTTACCAACTTTATTACAAAACTTTTGTATATCTTAAAAATAAATAAAAACATTTTGTGTATGATACATATACGTTTTTCTAAGGGATTTTCAGTTAATTTTTTTCACATTTTTTGATTCCTGACAAATTTACTCCAAATACGTAACATGTAATTTTTTTTTCTTTACACAGATAAATTCTATGAACTTTCCTGAAAATAATTATGTGTTATAAGTTGGGTTTTGAATGAAATTACTATTTTTTATGATTTTTTAACAAAATGATAGCAAATGATGATTTAAGGTGAAAATGGCAATACCTTATAGTAGGCGGGTGGAGAGTTAAGAGAAAAGGAAGGAAGAACATAAAAATAAAGACCCCAAGCCCTCAAACAGACTAATAGCTTTAGGATCGAAAAGTAAAAGAGTTAGTCAAGGAAGAATTAATAGGAAAGATGAAAGAGAGGTATATAACCCAAGACTACATGAAAAAAGGGTTTTCTACTCTCGTAACTAATTCATTTATCTGATAGCCCAATTAATGAAACGTAAACAATTAGAATACTGTTTATATTTATTTTAATTCACATTTATACATGAAAGTTATGTAAATAATAATTGGTTTGTTTTATATGAAACTAGAAACTGAAGAAATTATACCTATAAAACAATGTAGGGCCTTGCATCGCTTGGATTATTATCCTACTGCAATTAGTTGCTATGGGAACAAAGTTTGTTTTATATAAGTAACTAAAAGACATTTGGGGTTACGTTAGGATAGATAGCATCCAATATCACAGAGAATAACACATAACAGCTGATTAAGCTTTAACTCTCGTTCTACTTATTGCCGCTTGGAGCGATGCTGTTATTACATTTGATTATCTTTGAGTGGAATTTCTCAGCACACAGAGTGCATTTTGGTTGTGTACAAAATTTCGTTTAAATCGATTGTATAATCCCGGACACATCGTCAGTGACAAAATCAAATCAGAGTTGACACCAAGGAATGTTGCGCTCAGTAAGAATTATTTCATGAAGGATGAGCATGACTAAACAGGAACAACAATGGCGGTGAAGGTTCGTCAAGTTGAAGATATCTCCACGCTCGGTAACATCATAACACTTCGATGTATCGATGGACGATACAAACTTTAATCATTACAATCATTGTTGTACTATTTGCCTCGGCATTGCATAAACGTCCTCACAATCCTCTACTCAAAAACGTGGGAGCTAAGCTATCATAGGAACAAAATAACAATTTAAAAAGATAGAAAAAAAAGCAATGATGAGAGTTATTTGGGGAATCAAACTGAACCGACGCCGACGGCGGTAATTTTATAGCTGTGCCTGTTACTTTGTTTTAGGTTATACATTTTCACACTTCTTTCAAATTTGTTTGAAAAAATTGACTCTGATTTTGATATCACATTAAGATGGTAGTTATTTTCCTTTTTAGGATCCGTAGGTAAAACCAAGGCAACTTATAAGTTCACGCATGTTTCTGTCGGGGGAGGGAGGAAGGGTGGTAGAGCGAGAGAGAGAGAGAGAGAGAGAGAGAGAGAGAGAGAGAGAGAGAGAGAGAGAGAGAATGAATGAATTGTCTTTATTTAGGGGCGAGGTTAGGACTGTATAGTCCTCTCTACCACCTAACCCCGCCTAAGAGAGAGAGAGAGAGAGAGAGAGAGAGAGAGAGAGAGAGAGAGAGAGAGAGAGAGAGAGAGAGAGACTACGAGTATGAATGAATCAAAGGAAACAATTGTGAACAGACACAGCACAGAGCAGATTGTTACGTCACAAATGGAGAAAGTGACCCAAGACTCAAGGTGAGATCTAAAATCAAACATTCTGTTCGCAACACAACCTATCATGGTAAGTCTTATTCTTATTTATTAATGTTTTTAAGTTCTAATATTTATCAAATTAGTAATATAGTTTATTTTTGACATCCGTACTCTATTTTCTAGGTTAACAGTCGCGTCGCTTGGAGTGCAGATTGCATTAACCGTTAGAAGTAGTTCTTAAAACCTAACCTCACATTCTACTGAACACACTGTAGTGTATTTTATAGCAACAACGACAAATGTTTAAGTAGAAAGGTGTAAACATAATCATCATTTTAAGACAACCACAAATGAGAACAGCTGTTCATTGAAATATGTTCAATAACTGTGTTAAATCTATAGTGTATTTTGTAAGAACGAACTACGATAAATTTTCAAGTATTACCACGCAAAATTTCTGCGCATCTGTTTCGTTTAAAAGGTGTAATCATAACTTCAATTTTAAAATAACCATAAAACAAACACATAGTGTTTTCTAGTTGTTTGGGCAAATATTATTGTAATATGTTTTCGGTATAATTTACGTTTTGTGGTTTTTATTAATTCACTAAATATTGTCTTTAAATTATGAATGAAATAAACATAACCTTAACGTTAATAAGAAATATAATAACAGTTGTTAAGTAAAAGCATATGTTGTTTACACTGATGACCGACGGTACTTGATAGAATTCCATTTTAACAAATAAAACACAATTTTTCTTTTGTAAAAATTCTATAATTTATAGTCTTGTAAGAGCCTCGTCAATGCCGTAACTGGCGAAACCATGGTCGGCTAGACCAAATAAATTATAGAATTTTTACAAAAGAAAAATTGTGTTTTATTTGTTAAAATCATATGGTGATTGTTGTTGGGTAAATACCAATTTTATAAAATAAAAACTGAGAACTTTAATTTTAATTTTACAGAAAGTTGTAGTATTTATTAGAAAGGAATAAAATTATTTACTTCAAAATACAAATAAAATATGGTGGTCCATACACTGAATAAAATTGATAAACATTTAAGATAGTTCAGGTCAAAATTAAGTTTACAATATTTAAAAAAAAGAAGTTTTTCACTGGTCTAGGCAAGACTTAACCTATCTTTATATTGAATTTTAATATTTATGGATGTAATCATACGTGTATTTTCAATAAGATATATATTTTATTGTTTAAATTATAATAATAAAATTTAAAAAAGGTAATTTATACTTTTACTTGTATTAATAAAGCAATAGACTATCAGTAAATTAATTAGCATTTATTATGTTTTTATAATTTTATAAGTCTGAATTCAAATTAACGCTCAAAACTTATTATATGGAATCATGATTTGTACTCATGATTCCATTATATGTTGAAGTTCATTCATATACTCTATGAAGTTCATTTATGTTGAAGGTGGGTGCAACAGTTATTTCTAAATTTAAATTAACAGTAACAACTAGTCAGTAAAACTTCATTCTTATCCGTGCGTTGAAGTCTCCAAGCTACAGTCTATGTTTTACAACATACATTTTTACTTCCTCACATATAGCCTACGTTTTATTACAGAAATTTACTTGATGTGACAAAAAACTTATGTCTGTTTTTGTGTGTGGATATTTCCGAGTCTGAAAAAGTGGTTTTTGGAACGATATCAGTCTGTCGTCTGTACAATGCTCTACAGCCCAACGTTTGGACTGCGTGACCGGTTTCAATCAAATTCGGTATATGGGCATCTTTTAGCTATATCGTGGAACGTTTATATATTTTATTAATAACCAAAAATTTGGGGTAGCTGCTACAAAAAAATAAAACACAACTCACTTTTTTCTCTAAACCGATTCTAACGATTGAGATGAAATCCTGTTCAAGTGTAGCCTCTAAAGAACAAGAACTTGTTGGTTGCCATCTCTAAAAATATTCCGATTTGTGAGTTATCGATAGCAAATCAAAAATTGGTCATGGATCTGTTTATAAAAGACATAATTTCTCATAATCGGATTAACCGATATTACCCAAACTTTAGTGAAAAGTGAACATTTATGATCCAAACTAGTTTGCAAAACAGAAAATAAAAAATAATGCGCAAAAAACTAAAATAATCTTCGACTCCCGTCATTATAAGGTCAATTTTAATTAACGCTTATGACACGTTTATGGTCTTTAACATTAACTTACATATACCAAAATGACATTTTTTGTGGCGATTAACTTTGGTTGATTTTTATTTAAGTTTGGGAATGGCTGGGTGAGAAATGTTTTATTATACTTAGGCCTATGGAGAAATTATACTTTGCCCTATCTAAACGCTGAAAAAATCTTTAAAATAAAGGCTCGAAAATGTATTGCTTTTCAATTTTTAAATATATTTTAAAAATTTTTAAAAATATCCGTTTAGGAAATTATTTATAAGAATATATAATTTATTTTGCTTCTGATACATTACAAGTACAGTACACGTTTTTATATTCATAATATATATAAAATATATTTATACAGCCTAAAGAAAATGTAAACAGGTTACAAGTTATTGAACTAATAAGGAAAAGTTAGTTTTCATGCTTCCTATTTGAATTAGATTTTTGTAAGTACGAAAAGACGGCTTTTGATGTACTGTAAGTACTTACAGGAAAGAAAATTGTGGTATGTTTTTAATTTTTCACATATGCGTAGTACAAGAAAGTTATATGAAATGTGAAAATCGGTCGGATTTAATGCAGACGTTTAAGTTTTAAAGTGCTCTGAGTAAAAAAAAAAATGTTGTTTTTGGAAAGGTTTCTGTCTAGTGTTTGTCGTATGTGTAGGGCACTTCAGCTAAAAAACGAATATTGATTTATATAAATTAGGTATGTCAGTATGTTTTTAGGTACTTAGGAAAGTTTTTTAAATTTTTTTAATAGTACAAAATTTGCAGATTGCTACCATAAAAAACAAACAAAAAATTATGATTTTCTCAACATCAGCTTTAACTATTTTGATAAAAACTTGCTCAAATGTAGCGCCTATTGATCCAACCAGAATGGTCGCTATTTCTCGAAAAATTCCGGTTCGGAATTTATTCGAAAGAAAAAAACTAAAAAATCAGTCATGGTTGTGTTATAAAAGACGCTATATCTCAAAAGAAACTCTACCAATTTCGTTCCAACTTTAGTGAAATCGAAGATTAATGACCCAAATCTGTGTACACAATCGCAAGTACAAAAATATTATGGTTCAGGAATAAATAGCAAAAAACCTTGACTGCAGTTATTTAAAGCTTGATTTGAATTATAGTTGAGGACGCGTTTATGGCTCAAACTCAACAAGTTTAGGCCTATTTAAATATGTTCCGTAAAATGTCCATGATTCACTTTCAGCTTTTGACTTCAACTACCGAAGTGAAATTTTCAGTTTTTGACTTCAACTGGCGAAGTGAAATTTTCAGCTTTTGACTTCAACTACCGAAGTACATTTTCACCTTTGACTTCAACTACCGAAGTGAGATTTTCAGCTTTTGACTTCAACTGCTTGTAGTGACATTTTCAGCTTTTGACTTCAACTACCGAAGTACATTTTCACCTTTGACTTCAACTACCGAAGTGAGATTTTCAGCTTTTGACTTCAACTGCTTGTAGTGACATTTTCAGCTTTTGACTTCAACTACCGAAGTGAAATTTTCAGCTTTTGACTTCAACTGCCGAAGTGAAATTTTCAGCTTTTGACTTCAACGGCTTGAAGTGACATTTTCAGCTTTTCACTTCAACTACCGAGGTAACATTTTCACCTTTTGACTTAAACTACTGAAGTGAGATTTTCAGCTTTTGACTTCAACTACCGAAGTGACATTTTCAGCTTTTGACTTCAACTACCGAAGTACATTTTCACCTTTGACTTCAACTACCGAAGTGAGATTTTCAGCTTTTGACTTCAACAACCGAAGTAACATTTTCAGCTTTTGATTTCAACTATTGAAGTGACATTTTCAGTTTTTGACTTCAGCTACCGAAGTGACGAAACGTTTTTGGTGACTAATAATTTCTTTTGATTTTATAAGGTTTTGGGGATAAATAGGTAAGAAAGTTCGAACAATATTATTGAAACTTTTATTTAATTTTACACCAGATGTTACGAAATTCTCTCCTCCTTTTTAAATTTTGTATTAGTAAATCCAAAAGAACGCGTTTTCAGAAAACCTTTTTAGGACTAAAAAGTTAAATTTTGCCATAGAAAGCAATTTCGTCCTACTCCTAGTGGAAGAATCAAAAACTTTAAATGGGGAACACTATAGAGTGACGGGAACTGGGCATCTCGGAGGCTGCTAAGTTACCTCTATTTAAAGGTTTAAGTTACCTCACTTACCGTCTCCTCTCGCTGTGATCAGAGCAAGAACTACGCCGCAGTTGAAGAAGTCACACCTGCCATGCTCCTGCGGGTTGCAGATAATCAACTTTAGATGCGATGTCTGCAAAATAACCAATGGAAGTCACATTGAACATAACTAACTATAAGGTAAATTTGACATATTTTGCTGCAAATTGACATCAAAAGCAGGTCTGTACCTAATCTGAATTAATTTATATGAATTTACAAAGTTGTAGAATCCTCTTCGAAGTTATATTAAAATAAGAGCCTAAACTTGTTACGCCAATAAACACTCCTTCAGCATAAATCGCATTTGATTTAAATCGATCTTTTAATGACGCGGTTAATTATCTTTTTCTTTTCTTTTTCTTTTCAAATTTTCCTGAACCGTACTATTTTTTTACTTGCGATTTTACACACGTTCAGTAATGTTCACATTTCTTCCAATATTTGAACAAAGTCTGTACAGTTGATTTTGAGAAATTACGTCTCTTACAACTGCCTATGACAGATTTCTTGGTGTTTTTTACCGTTAACTAACGAAGAGGCAATTTTGGAGAGATGGTGAACACTACGTTTTGGTTGGGTCTTTGTAGGGTAAATTTGAGCAAAATTTGATTTTTTTTTCTGTCGCCAGCTACTACCAAAATGTAAATTTACAAAAAATCTAAAAAATATGTGACATGATTTTAAAATATCTCCAAATATCCAATTTCATTAAAATCGGTATACGCGTTTGAGGTTTAGAACACAGTAGGCCTACAGAGGACAGATGGATATCATTTCAAAAAAACACTTTTTGCGACTTATGATACCTCGAAAGGGTGACTACAAAAATCCCGACTCGATGTTTAAGCCCATAACATAACTTGGGAATTATTACGAAAATGCGGGAAAGTGACAATAGAAATGAAACCTCATAAACATTTCTAATCAATTTAAAAAATGGAGTCACTTAACCTTGAGCTGAAGTAATTTATCGAAAGTACGAAATGTCCTGAGTTCGCTTCAGTCCACACTTATTAAATCATTTAATGACCGAGCAGAAAGTTTGGCGTTTAAACGACAACGGCATTTTCTCTTCAATCTCATTACATTTAATGTTATACGATCACATTTTGACTTTCAAGTTTTTCATTCATGAGTAATATCTGTTGATTTCTTGAAACTGTGGGATTGATTGAAGTGTATGGAAAGTGAAAGGTGAAGATTTAAATAATGTATGGAAGCTATTATTGTTGGTACGATGTTAATTTGGCGCTTTAGAGTTCTGAATTGATGAAGGTTGTTTTGTGGATAAATTTATATAAAGGTATTTTTTGTAATCATGTCTCTCATATTTTCAGTGTATCATAGTTGAAACAAATGGACCGATTTAATCAAATTTGATAATGTGGGGATATTTTGACCATATCTGGAGACTTTGTTTACATTTTTTTGATAACTCAAAATTTTGAGGTATTTTCCATAAGGAAAAAACACAAAAATTTAGTTTTTACAAAATCGACCAAATGTCTCTTTCTCTCCAAAAACTGTTATCAGTATTAAAAAAAAAAAAAAAAAAAAAAAAAAAAAAAAAAAAAAAAAACAATAACGATAACGGACATTATTGATTTCGTTCAAATTTTAGTGAAATGTTAAGATTATTGTCCCGATTTCGTGTGCAAAATAGTAAGAAACATAATACACATTTCAGGAATAATCAGTAAAAAACAATAATAAACATTTTCTGCCATCATTAAATTCACCATTTTAATAAAATATTATTTACTCTTGTGACACAAGATAACCAAGTTGTATGCGGTTACCTTTATAATTAGAACGTAAGTCATCCAAATTAATTAATTATAATTAATAATTTAACACCTAGAGTGGTGTTTGGGCAGAAGGGGATAAGTAATTTAGGCTTTCACATCAATGGTTAAAGCGCAACTATGTTTTTCTTGGTTAAGCCTATCATACATTACAACATACCCCGGGTATTAAGTGGTGATATTTCTCCCAACAACCGAAATTCACAACACATGGAATATAATACTCTATGATTATGTTGTTACGTTTTATTTTTATCTCTGTTGTAATTAAATATAATAATAATAATTTTAAACAACCTTTTAGAACTGTAATGGGTGTACATTTTATTGTCTAAGTTTTACATAAGATACAAGTATTATATTTTGGTTTTATTTTTACCAAATTTTATGTTTCTCAACATACGCCTCTTGTTACAGATGCTGCTACCCTTATTTCTCTTCTACATTCTTCTGCACACAGTATCTGCATATCCCTACGACCCAACAGATCCTCTAATAGACACCGTGCTTCCAGACAAGGATACAGACTTTGAAGCGTTCTACCCGAGGGATGCCTACGGAGTAGCTAATGGTGCTTCACGTCCAGCGCATGGTCATGCTAGCTTCTACCAGTATCGTAACCCAGCACTTGTAGACGCCAAAAACTCTCCAGCGTATGGTTTCAGGTTTGATGGAGGACGTAGATTCAATTTTGATTAGTTTGGTACACAACTGTATCAGAAATTATACTGTGAAAAGAAAAAAAAGTGTGTTGTTTTATCCTGTTGTTAGAAATATTCATAAATGGTAACATAACGCGAAAACGTTCTCATGTCTTCTCACGTATAGAAACACAAAATTAACGTATTAAAATTATTGAGCTTCTTTTTTTCTTGTACATAACGTTCCAGGTTTGATGCTTGTGGGGTTTAAAAAAGTTTCATTGTTGACTGCATCCTGAGGAAAATCATGGGGAGCTACAATCAGTAGCGAATCCTGGTCACAAATTACGGCGATGGGAACTCATTTTGCTGACCACATATCAAAGGTTTGATTTATTATAAATTTTTGTATGTTCCTCTTATTTAAGATAAATAAACTTTTGTCAAGTATTGAAAATTTATGATGTACCTATTCGAAAAACAAAATAAATATCAATGGAGTCCACAAAGATCCAAACAACTAGTTGGCCCCATTTAAATAGTTGTTATTATTATTATTTTGATGCCTATTCGGGAATTATCAGTTAAAAAAGGTAATGAGTAAAATTTTATTTTTTGGTTTAACCACAAATTTTACTAAAAATAAAACGTTTTATTTATTAAAATGGAAGACTAATTAGTATCTACGGTCCTTAGCGTAAATATTTTCAATGAGTAAACCCTACAGCGCGCCGCCAGACTTCATTTCGATATCTTAAAAGTATTCCAGAACAGTAATTGTCTTTTACTTGTGATTTGGTACATTGGTTTGAGTTATAAATATTGATAGTTTCAAAAAATTCATCGAAATCAATAGCTACAATTTTGAGATGAATCTTCTGAACCTTTATCTGGGGTTCTTTTCCTTTTTTAAACCGTTATGTGGTAAACTGACGTTTTTTGGGGAGGTGCCCATCAATACGTTTTATTCGAGCTGTTAAAGTTCGATTTTGAAAAAAAAAACTCGATTTTTGATTTATGGCCTTATGACAGATACCTATAAATTTTAGGTTGTCAATACTATGAACGAAAATGTTCGAGATATGAACAAATTTGATCAACATTTGTTTAGTAGTTTGGGCTCTAAACTGTAGAGCACAGAAGATAAGTATCACATTTTTGGGCTTAGAGTACTTCAAACAATATATTTCTACATTTGAGAAAGTGTATGTTTTATATAAAAATATAGATGCTGATTTTTTCCGTGAAAGTATTACTTTTGAAGCATTCTTAGTCCAAAAACATGTTTTTTGGAATGATACAACTGTTTTTCTTATCAATAGTGTACAGCCCAAACAAGTTAACTAATATTTATATCATTTTGTATTTTTTAACCCATCACATAACTTTCTTTATAATACAATTTGAGAAAGTAATATACTTTTAGAATCGTATTAGTTTTTTTAGTGTTGGCTATATCAATATTATTATTTTAAAATTAATTTTTACGAAAATTACATTTAATCCGGTTTTTAAAGTTATTAACAAAGGTTCTTTTCAAGATTTTACCACTAACTCCAGGAAAAAAACAATACAGTGAATGTTGTGGAACACTTTCTTATTTCCTATAGCGGGGATCCAGTCGAGACAAAGAATGAGGGCCTGAATCCCTACCAAGAACTTTAAAAAACAACTTAAACACCATGGTACAGCAGCCAGTGAAGAACTTACATCTGCTAGAGGGTTTTTTAATCTGTGGATGGCATATCGAAATTCCCGTCGCCGTAGTTTCATAATTCTCAACCAGAGTTCGCAACGAAATGTAGTTTTCAATTTACCTCACGATGCTGGGTTAACGTCATAAATGAAGAACCACTAATTATATCTAACAATCTCTAAAAAAACATTCTTCAGTCTTAACAGAATACACTACATCATAGAGATACTTGTACAATCACATGTTGGACGTCACCACGGGAGATTGTCAAGCATTGAAGGTATTTATAGTCTCTGAAGAGGGAATGCAGTTTGTGACGAAACTACTTTGTCTACAATTAATTAAGTTTTGACCTCTGGAGGCGGTACTCGGGGGAGACGTAGAATACATTCTTACATCGGCCTAGTACAATAGAACAACTCAAACTTCTACAAGTTAAAGATATCAACCGTTCCAATGGTAAAATCAGTGCAATTTGAAGAAAATACAGGATTGTCTTGTAATAACTTACAGACACATATATCTTCGTTTAAATAAAAAAAAAATCAATCTCTGAAATATACAGGATTGTTGAAAAGAATCGCGCATCCCTTTAACTTTGTTGTTAATTTAGATAGTTAAACACGGTTTGTGGCAACTTCTTTGTTGTGAGGTTTTGCATCATGCGTCCACGTTTTCAATTTTGGATTTACGAAGGAAAGGGGTAAATCGAAAATTTCAAATAGAATATATGATCATGTGATACATTATTTTAAAAGTCTTGGTGAGGTTACAAATGTTAGGTAGGAAAAAATTCTTATCATCCCTATGCACCAATTAATTTCTTCAGCGACAGTGATCTCGATGAAGACTGTCACTCCAGAAGAACCACGCTGCAACGACATAACCCACAGAATATTATCCTGGAATGTTTGATTGCCTTTGATGTTTGTTTCTCAGTACAGCTCAATAGCTGAATTCTATACGTCGACAGTAAATTAGTTTTAATATTCGCTTACACAGAAGAAATTTTTTATCTAAACTCTAACTTTGAGTTTCTACCGAACATCCAGATCTTAATGTTCACATTTCCTTTATTTTCTAACATGTTTTTTCTAAGTAAGTTTGGCATATTTCTATATATTTAACTCTCACATGAGTTATTAAATGCATATTTATTATAATATAGATTTAATTTTTGTTGTTGTAGGTTAAAATTAATATAAGTAGACTTTGATTCATCCAATTTATTTTAACCTCCATTTCAATGAACTTATGAAAAGCTTACTGAAGTTGTTGATTCTTCTACCGTAATCTCGGTTGCCATAAATTGACTGAATCACCTTCGTGAGGGATATTCCTTGTGTATACAAATTAACCATCATCCAAAGATACTTCCTTGAGGTACTCATGTATTATTGAACTTGGAATATTCTACTTCTTATTTCTTTCTTACACCTCTTTCTAATTCCAAAACTGGTAAATCTGCTTCGTAAAATCACGTTGCAGTTTATAGATCAATTCTTTTTGTCAGACATAAAAGCATGAGCTATGTTCAGAAATAAACTCTGATATACTTTACGTTCTTCCAACGGTTTTTTTTTAACATGGGTAATTTGATGATATGGTTTATTTCCTCAATTATTGACTTAACACTACGACTGCCACTATGTAGACTTAATCTTTTACTAAAACATATAAAATAATGTCAAATTACGTCACTGTTACGAAGTTCTGTCGATCATCGTGTTTCTCTATCTTGACTTGTGCTGATGAAGGCACTGTTTAATGAGTCTTATCCTTGAGTGATTAGCTGAAACCCTCGGAGGAGGTCAACCTGAGAGTTGTGAAAGAAGACATCTCCAGCGCACACATTGTTGTTGTCTATATATCTAATTGTAAGAGGGGGACTTATCTAATTGATGGAAGGATCCATTGAGTCGGAAAGGACTAAACTGAATGTAAATTAGTAGAGGATTATAAAAAAATTCAAGAAGGAACGACAGCTGAAGCGACCCTATGTGGTGTCCTGCTTGATTAGAGAGAATTATAGAGATCGGATTCCGCAACCATCAGTTGTAAGTTTATAAATGTTTGCATTTTAAACACTAAAGTCTCTCTGACTGACCTTGCTGGACTTACAATGATCAATATGTTTGCTAACTGGACATTGTACATTGAGATACTGTTTAAAATAATAGGGTTGGATCAATAAACGTCTGACGGTTCTGTTGTAAAGGAATGGCGATGGTAGAACATCTCCTGTACGAGTTTGAAGTGTTTTCTCGACAGTCAATCAGCGGACTTGGAATCGGCTTTGTAAAGCGTGGCTTCTTTAGGAGTTGCTGATCCCAAGATGTTGATGGATTACCTAAAGAGCCTAGAAGGATCTGGGAAGAATTCTAGTCGAGTCATTTACATATATTAGACAATAGATCTATTTTGGATCGCTCTATGACTATCCGTGACCATGCGACTTCAACAGAGAGAAAAAATGAATTAATCTTTCTGAAAGGTTGACCTCTGTGATCAGAACATCTTGATGTGGAAACGGTTTAACGCATTAGGTTTAAGTAGTTGAGTGGTCACGTGATCACAAAGTATAGTCAGCGTTTATTAGAACTGGGTGAAATGTATCCACAACTGTTTTTGACTTAAATGGCTTCTAAATAATCTAGAATACACCCTTATAACTCCTTAGGAAGAACTTATATATATTCTAAATAAATTAAGAAAACGGATTAGATTCCAGATTTTGTAAACAATTGTCAGTTTAATTTTTTAGAAGTATACCAAAAACGAAGACTTCATTTTGTAGATTTTGAAAATAACGGTCATTTAAATTTTTTATGTTGAATATTTCGAATAATTACCGCAAATATTTAAAAAATATATATTGTCTTACCATCTTTTTCTTCTTGAGTAGTCAGGACTACTCGTGTTTCGCCATCGTTGATGGCTTCATCAGGTCATAAAACGACCCGCGAGCTACTACGTGGCCAGTTATGTGTGTAATGTTAAATTATACGACATGTTTTGTGATGTGTTTTTGTGTTCATGTATATTATGTGTATTTAACGTGATATTTATTTGACCTGATGAAGATATCAACGATAACAAAACACGTGTAGTCCTGACTACTAAAAAAGTAGAAGCGCCAAAACGGCGGTAAGTCAACAAAAAACCATTGAATCAGATACTTTTGTAGGTTATCCAAGTAAGCGTTACTTTTATCAAAGGTTAAAGTATAAATAAATTATCTATAAGAATATATTTCTTGGCAATTGTCTTCAGCAGTGAGAAATTTATGTTACGAAGTAAATTTACGAGTAAATTACATATTGCGCCTTGTATAAGGGAATATTTTACATAATGGTGAAGATTTGGAGAACAAATTTATAAAATAAAAAAATATGTTGGGGGTAGGTTGCTCTTGACATTTAAAAGAAATAATGGTGTTATACAATTACAAAGGGATATAATTGAATTCTAAGTATTTGTTTCTCAGAATTTTTATTTTATTTTTTAATTTTGTTTATTTATTTATTTATTTTTTTTAGTAAGACATTTTTAACGTTCGCTATTTTGAAAATATACTAAATAAAGTCGTGGTTTAAATTCGTATACCAAATCTGGACTAATTATCTTATCTCTTTCTAAAATTATAGGCTAAATATGTTTTGAAAAAAAAACTCAAACCTAACTAACAGACGAAAAACTTAGCTTTCGGACATATGTTTAAGAAATTTTTTTTATTCACGGCAATATTGCTTATCACTATTTACTTATACCATAAAAAAAAATGTCAGTTCGGTAGATGTGAGTCAAAAAGTAAAAATGAACAATGGCCACTGTCTTTGCAAAATTATTTATATATTTAAATAGGACCTAAACTTGCTTCTCTTGTGCCATAAACATGTCTTCAGGGTAGATCGTATTTGATTAAAAACGAGCTGTTAATGTCGGTGTGTCATTTTGGCCAATTATTTCGTATTCGTAATATTTTTTGTACTTAGTGTTTTATAACTGGTTCAGGTCATTGATCTTCACGGTTTACTAAAATTTGAATGAAATTGGTCGAGCCGATTTTGAAAAATTACGTCTTTTTATACCCCCATGATTGATTTTTTTCATTTTTATAAGAATAACTGACGAACTGGAATTTTTGGAAAGATGACGAGCAAAACGTTTGAGTAATATTTTATAAAAACTAAAACTGATTTTGTAAACCGTAAATTTGTGTTTATTTTCTTATGGAGGCGACATTAGTTTGTTGACAAAACATGACCAAAATATGGCTACGTACCAAATTGGATTAAAATCTATTCACAGATTTCAGCTGTAGATCACTCCACAGATATCACCCCCAAAATCACTTTATTTGGTGTAATCTCAAAAAAGATACATAAACCAAAATGGAACGATTTTCTATATTTCATAAAATTGGATATTTTTTATATAATTTGACTGTACTTTTCATTGACGCCGACATTAGGGATGAGACTGCAAGTCCTAACCGAAGCGAGTTAATTCATTAGAAACAGTTACTCCTGGAAGCACCAACAAGGAATCAAAGAATAATTAGGGTAATTTGTCTTAAACATGAGCTGGGGGGGGATCGTACATTGTTATTAATAAGGGTTTGGTGAAGGGCAATCGAATTAATTTTGTAGACAGGTCTTGTGAACGTACTTGTTAGAACATACTTTACGTTGTTTTAAGGAGCCGATCTTCTAGAAACAGTTTATTCTAAGGGGAGGGGGGGGGAGAGAAGAAAAATTACGTTGTTCATAACTAACGGACAACTGTATGATGGTTGAAACTAGATTTTAAGTTTCTTAATTAGAATGACGCGAGTAATGCAACAATTAACATAATAATATGTGGAAAATAGTCAGAAATGTTGAAACTAGATTTTAACTTTCTTAATTAGAGAGACGCGAGTAATGCAACAATTAAAATAATTATAATATGTGGAAAAGAGTCGGAAATGTTGAAACTAGATTTTAACTTTCTTAATTAGAGAGACGCGAGTAATGTGCAACAATTAACATAACTATATGTGGAAAATATTCGGAAGTGCTGGATTTTAAAAGATACGTTATTTTGTAGAGCAAATTGCTAACATCCTGGTCCCGATTTTTTAACTAAGTTGGCAACATTTAAAATTTTGAAAATATATAATAATAAAATAGAGTTGTTAAGTTTTCGTTCTATACTAATTAAATGGCGATTATTCAATGTAGAAGATAACGTATTAATACACTTAAAAAATAAAATATGTTTACGAAGGATATAATGTAAATTTCTGTAAACAATAAATTGTGAAGCAATGAATCGTTGAAGCGTATCAATGGTATTGTTTAATAAGAGTACCTCGTATCCTGTAGGACATCGAAAGGTGTCCTCGCTGAATCGCTGCGACTATAACTAGCTGTGCACGCAACGAGTAACTAGGCATATTATTTAAGGGTGTTGTTTTTCATTATACCTCCAATTCTTACTAATCTCAGTTAGGTAAATAGTGGCAAGGACACCGGTGGCTAATATTTGAAAAAACAACCTCACTTGGAATTTCTTAAAGGAGGGAGAGGATTAAAAACTGGCTTGAGAATAGTATCAGATGGAAGTGTCTCATGGAGTTCTTATGTAATGGAATGATGGAAATATATGAGTATTTATACTATATTTTTTAAAATTTTATTATTTTCAAAATCGAATTTTGGAAACAATAGGCGTAACATAAATCAGCATGAAAATATATCCTTCGCCACGGGGCCTATGAACGAAGGAACAAATGTTAAAATCAGACAGATATTTTCCGATAAAGTTTACCACTAAACAACTGAGCAGATAACACTTTTGTCGTACATACCACTAAAAAAAAAGCAGAAAAGAAATTGCCTACTAGAACAAAATGAGACAACTTAACACACTACACAACACTTGTCTACTAGAACAAAATGAGTCACTTTTACAAATTAAGAAAATTATGCCTACTAGAAGAAAATGATTTACTTTAACACATTTCAAAACATTTGCCTACTAGAACAAAATGATCATACTACAAAACATTTGCCTACTAGCACAAAATGAGACACTTTAACACAATAGAAAACATTTGCCTACAATAAACAAAAGAGACACTTTAACACGATACAAAACGCTTCTCTACTATAAGAAAATGAGACACTTTAACACACTACAAAACACTTCTCTACTATAAGAAAATGAGACACTTTAACACACTACAAAACACTTCTCTACTATAAGAAAATGAGACACTTTAACACACTACAAAACACTTCTCTACTATAAGAAAATGAGACACTTTAACACACTACAAAACACTTCTCTACTATAAGAAAATGAGACACTTTAACACACTACAAAACACTTCTCTACTATAAGAAAATGAGACACTTTAACACACTACAAAACACTTTTCTACTATAAGAAAATGAGACACTTTAACACACTACAAAACACTTCTCTACTATAAGAAAATGAGACACTTTAACACACTACAAAACACTTCTCTACTATAAGAAAATGAGATACTTTAACACACTTACAAAATTCGCCTACTAGAACAAAATGAGACACATTAACACACAACATAACACTTGCCCCCCAGAGCAAAATGAACACATTACAAAACATTTGCCTACTAGAACAAAATGAGACACATTAACACGCAACATAACACTTGCCTCCCAGAGCAAAATGAACACATTACAAAACATTCGCATACTAGAACAAAATGAGACACATTAACACGCAACATAACACTTGCCTCCCAGAGCAAAATGAACACATTACAAAACATTCGCATACTAGAACAAAATGAGACACATTAACACGCAACATAACACTTGCCTCCCAGAGCAAAATGAACACATAACAAAACATTCGCATACTAGAACAAATTGAGACACAATAACACGTAACATAACACTTGCCTCCCAGAGCAAAATGAACACATTACAAAACATTCGCATACTAGAACAAAATGAGACACATTAACACGCAACATAACACTTGCCTCCCAGAGCAAAATGAACACATAACAAAACATTCGCATACTAGAACAAATTGAGACACATTAACACGCAACATAACACTTGCCTCCCAGAGCAAAATGAACACATTACAAAACATTCGCATACTAGAACAAAATAAGACACATTAACACGCAACATAACACTTGCCTCCCAGAGCAAAATGAACACATTACAAAACATTTGCCTACTAGAACAAAATGAGACACTTTAACAAGGTAAAAAACATTTACCTAATAGAACAAAATTAACACACTACAAAACGGACATTAGATTATATTTAGATTTTTACTTAGAAACAGTTACCGAAGGAATTGGGAATCACTCTTTAGTCTTTATATATAAAAAATTTATTATATTACATATCTATTGTTCTTTCTTTTTCAAATAATTTTAATTGATAGCTTTTTCAGTGGTTTATTTGTACCCTACAAAAATATATTTTAGAATTGCGGCTTTTTTGCTGTAAAATATCAATATTTCTATTATATAAATTAACGGATTTTTAAATTAATCTTATGCATTTGTCATTGTTTAACAATATTAACATAATATTTTATATTATATTAAGTGTCACGTCCATATAAATTTCTGTACTGTGGCGTAAAAATAATTCAGATTTTGCGTAAAAAAAATAAAAATAGCGGTCATAATATTAACATTTTTTGGTTATATACTAATTTGGAATAGATTTAATGTATTCATGATTTTCAAGAAGCTTGAAAGATATTGTCATTATGATTCTATTTAGCTAAAATAATCCAGATAATCTTATTTAATTTAATTAGGACCTGATTTGATGTAACTTAAGTAAATCTTTTAGAAGTGGAAATTAGGTTAAGTTTAATTTTAAAATAAATAAAGAATTGAATTAATTCCCTCCAAATTTAAGTTTTGCAATTTAAAATTAATTTTTTGTTATAGAAAAAATATTCGTAAAATATTTCTTAAATTTTAAAGCAGCATACAATTACATTCTGCAATTTATTGATATAGTTTATTCATACATCATTTGTGAGTATATATAAAATTATACACGATGTTTCGAGAGTATCAATCTACTCCCGTTATCAAACGATAAACTTAGAACATGAGAAATGGGAAAAAAGTCGACGCAATATAACCAAGAACCATGTTGGAATCTAAATCTAGTAATGTAAGAAAAGAACCCAGGGCTGAACTTAGGCAGAGCAGCCTAAAATAATTCCAAAATGACTTCAGTGGATATTTCCTCGACTCTGGTGTCGAAATATTCACAAAAAATGGTTTTGGTACAAAGTCATTTATTAAACTTAGCTCGAAATAAAACAATCCAGAGTTGTAAATACAAGATTTGTGCATGTATTTAAACAGCAATTGACTGACCATCTAATCTCGAAAACACTTCTTAAGGACTAGATCATAAACAGATGTTGATTGATATTTATTTCTAATAAAAGGTGAACGCCCTTCAAGGTAGTGTTCGGCACTGTGGTCACCACTTCCGGTGTATCTGTAGCATTAGAGCTCTACGTGACATCCTAGAGGGGAGGGGGTGTGGTTTCATTCATAGATGGGAACCTTACGTAGTCTGTATAGCTGTAGGGTAAATGGATCTCATGACTTCAATTGTATTTGTACAATTTGTAAAAATTTGACGCCCAATATACGAAACTGTAGATATAATAAAATTACAAGTTTGGATGGTGGTCAAGGTGCATTTTGTATTTTCCAGTTTACTGGACACAATATTTTCTTTTTTTCTTTGGTTCACATACTTGTTCAATTTCAAGAACTTTACGTTTCAGAAAAAATTGATAGGAATCAGATTAAGCTGTTTTTGAGTAATTATAAATTTTAGGACGAAGTTTATATTTTTCACCTATAATTTCGGTACCAATATATTTAAGAGATGGCCAATAGTCTACATATTTTTATGTTCTACAATATATATTAAGAACCCAACTGAGAGGATTTTCGTTTTGGCTTATAGTGGTGTACCCTAAACTATGTGTTATTCAAAAACCAATAAAATATTACACAAAATTTTCCCCAAAACCAAATAAAAACTAAATAAAATGTACCTTGAACGCCGTTTAAAAATATATATATAGTTAAATAGTGGCTAAACTTCACTTTTACCACAGGTCCTCAAGACAATCGAATTTGATTAAAATCGAGCTTTTATTGACAATTTTATTAAGAACGTTTTATTAAGTTTTTTACCAATTATTCCTGAACTTTTACGTACGGTTTTGTATACGGGTTTGGGTTATGTAATCTTTAAATTTCACTGAAATTTGAACGAAATCGGTAAAGCCGATTTTGATAAAACACGTCTTATATCAGCAACATGGGTATTTTTCACCGATAACTCACGAACCGGCCTGTTGGAAGAGATGGCACCCAAAATATTTATTTATCTCATTAGAGGCCTTTTGAGAAATCTTAATTTTGTCTTTTTTTCCTTTCGACAGATACTACCAAATTTTAACGTATAAATAAATTTAAAAGAAGTCTTGAGATATGACCAGAGTATGCCTAAATATCAAATTTGATTAAAATCTGTCCACATGTTAAGACTGTAGAGCATTGCAAAGATGATAACCTCTTGACATCAATAAAAACACTTTTTTGGGGCTCGGGTAACTTCAAAACGGATATAGTCACAAAATATATGGAGGTAATAAATTTAAAATTCGAACAATGCAAGTAAATTTATTTCAATTACTTTATTATTTTTTTAAAAACTGTTTCATATATCAATCAATGAGATTAACCAAATGTTTTTTAGGTTAACTTACCCTAACCTGAAAGGCGTGGGTTACCCTCCAACATTTATAAATTCTCTTACAGTAGGTCTCTAGAAGAATGACGTGCGAAGTAAGTTGTCTAAATCCGACAAAAGGTTTTGGAATGCGGTGAAGATGAAGTCCGGACCAGATTTATTATAGGTTAGGTTGTATCGAACGATTGGAATGGTAATGGCGGGGGGTGGGGTAGGAAGGCACCTGCTGCAGGTTCTCAGGCAGTGGAAAGCTCCTAACTGGATTTCTTAACATAACATAAATATACTGTCACTGATTGTTACGGTAAATGTATTGAATTGCTTTTCTCTGATGAACTTACAAAGTTTAACATATGTTTGTTGTAATATATAACGGTTTAAAGTAATAACGAAAAATATCCGTTTAAATTTAGAATAATTTAGTCAACATATCTGGATGTGTATAACAGATATCATGGCTTGGGTGTAGCGTGTAGCGTGATTGGAACTCCTTACTTACCCATTGTAGAAAGTATAACGTAAGTTTGAAAATTCCAAACAATTAGGATTTCGCATTTTATGACATCAGAAAACAGAAAATATGATTTTCGTCATTCCTCCGTCGTCGTCTTCTGTAGGCAACAGGAACAGGAAATTTGGTTAAAGTTTTTTGTATTAACCTCATCCTATTGAAATTCAGAAAATCCAATTGAAAATGTCAAAAAGGCAGCCATTTTAAACAGTTTTTTTTTATATGTCCTGTGTTGTTCATCTTATAACACACTAAATTATATAAAAATTGGAGATTATATTAGTAGACTATATATAAAGGGTGTCCTATAAAGTACGCAAGATTTATTAATGTAGTAAAAACTTTTACTTATTGGAAAATATCAGATGTTTTAATGTTAGTACAAAATACACTTACTGCGGTTAAATGTGAAACACAATATCGGCAAATATCCCACGTGGCTCTGGCACACTGTTGTCCGTCGATTGAAATTTTGCGATGACCTCCTGCCCAATTCCGGCTCAAAATCACCAATGACTCTTTGAATTTATTCCTTGAGTTGAAAAATAGTTCGTGAGTTGCGGACATGAGCGCGTAATTTCGCATATCCCCCAAAGGAAGAAGTCAAATGGTGTTGAATTACAAGACATTGGTGGGCAGTTGTGATAGCCGTTACTTGAGATAAGACGTGCTCCTTTTCAGATAAAAAAACAATTTTTTCGCGGGCAGTATGATTGATTGCATCGTCCTGCTGAAACCACTTGTCTTCCAATTCCATACCTTCTAGTTAAAACTCTATTATCATGTTCCGTCAACGTTCGCCAATCACTGTTACTGCATCGTCAGCCTCATTCTCAAAGAAATAAGGCCAAATCACGCCGACAGTCCAAAACTCGCACCAAACTCTTTGTGTATGTAGAGACTTCACGTGAATGATACGAAGGTTCTCTGTACCCCAAATACGACTATTTTGTTTGCTTACGTAACCGTAGAGGTGGAAGTGGGTCTCATAGATAAAGATGATTTTGTGAGAAAAATCACCGTCCGTTTTACGTTTACCCAAAATCCAATTTACGAATTCTCGTCACTTCAAATGGTCACACGGTTTGAGTTGTTATTAAAGTTGTAACGGATATCCGGTATCCGGCCTATCCGGCCCTTTTTTTAGTATCCGGTATCCAGCCGGATAGTTGCAACTATCCGGCCGGGTACCGGATACTTAATTATGTAAATGAAATTACATAAATAGGTGATCTATACTTCCAAATAGGTGATCTTTTCGTAGCGGTCGCCATTAACCTACAAAAAACTTCAACCACAAAAAACAAATACCGAAAAACTCACTGACAGACCGTTGAATACTAGTGTTTGACGCATGAACGATACAAGCCGCCCACTCCCCCACTCCTACGGTCCAAGAGACAGGTTCGTACTTGTCTTTCCGTGAATCATCGCTAGAACTACACACACTACCTGAGTCGGATATCCGGTAGCCGGATATCCGGCGCTCCGGCCTAGAACCTCACCGAATATCCGATATCCGGTATCCGGCCAAAACAACTATCCGTTACATCTCTAGTTGTTATGTCAGTTGGATTTTTACTGATCTTCTCATTTTATGGATTTTAGAAACGGAAAAAAATCAAATAAAAAAAGTAGTGATATACGAGTATACAAGTAGATGGATAAAAAAGTAGTGATATATAAAAATACATGGTTCCTAATACCTGATTAACAACTGATTTTAACAAACTTACCATATACTACTTAAAACTGGATACGATCTTTTGATATTCGCCAAAACTGAGAGACTAAAATAAACTAAGCAAGTTTAGAATGTTTAATATAAACAGATATCAGATAAGGGCCTAACCGATACGACATCAAGAAAGTAGTGATATATATATATATATATATATATATATATATATAAAATTATATACAAATACGTGATTCGTAAATCCTAATTAACAACTGACTTTAAAACAACACACCCTATACTACATAAAACTGGGTAAGACCTCTTAATCTACCAATACAATTTAACATTTCCCTGCAAGGCTCTAGAGACGAACTTTTATTCTAGATACATTACATTTTATAGGATGTGCTTGTAAACATTGTATAATCTGGTTAGGTAAAATAGTTCAGTCCATTTTTTTTTTAATTTTCCTTGAAAGATTGTGAAATATATAAATATTATTATCATATGAAAAGTTTAAAAAATTTCCGTTTAGCTATTCAAACTATACAAGCGTTTAACTAATTGAAGTTACATATTAAAAAAAAAATCCGTTCTTTATCTACGTTTTAATAAACTGTTATTTTATTCCTTGTTAAAGGTACAGGATTTATTTTGTAATTATATATTTTTTTTTGCAATTTAAGAGTAGGCGATCCTAAACCGATTTTTCCACTAACATTAAGAATTATATTCGTCTCACAATCGCCACAATGACCGTATATTATAGATCACATGAATGAAACAAACAGAAACAAGGACAGATGATATATCACCAAAAGTGGAACAATTCCCTCTAAAGTTTATTCACCTCTAAATAACGTTTTCCAAGACCAACAAATCTCTAGGTTCTACTTCTTGCATTCCGTGTCTATCTTACATCTTAAAGAGGTTTTCAGTGTAGCTCAAGTCTACCACTACAAAACTTGTTTTTCTTCTTCGCCTTAAGGTGAATGGAGGGTAGAAGTATTTGTGGGAATTATGGAAATGATTCTAACACGCATCACTTAGAGCCTTTAGGCCAACGATCAAACCCTCGCCGCTCTCACACTAAGCACTCCTGGTGTGCTGAGATCGTTTCATTTCTATTTTAAATTTTTACATCGTAAACAATTTCATTTATATTTTTAATTATTTTCTTTTAAACTCACTGTACTCAGTGAGGCTATAACTAACGAAACATCAGACTGTACCCTGTTAGGAACTTATTGTAATATTGTAGTTAATATTACTCTACCAAATACACTATAATAAGAACAAGTTAATGAAAGCAATAGCTTTAATATAAGGTAGTTATCCAGTCCTATCACAGAGTGTGAAAAAAAAAAAAAAAAAAAAAAGAATAGTCTAAAAGACACCCAAACGTGGGTTTCCAAGGGTCTCGTAGAAAATGTAAAATAGCATTTTTATTTCAAGGGTATCAGTAGGGTAACTTTATTAAAAACAGTTGATCCACAATACATATTTATAACATTATATAAAAGTTAGTTAAACAGTCAGAAATCCATAAAAGATTGTTGTAACCTGTGTGTTCGTCCACGAAAGATTCATCTGAATGTTTGGGCGGCCAGAGTTCGAATTTACATTTTTGACAATACCTTTGCTATTCGGCATTGTAAAGAGGTGGGGTTGGTACCATTGCATATAGAATTGAAACCTTAGTGTTTTTAATAAGTTGACAAGCACGGGATATTAACAACAACAAGAAACAGTTGAAATTGGCCAACATTTAGAGATTTTATGAATTTAAATAGGATTCTACATAAGCCCCTATACCAAATTTCATGTACCTTTCTTAATTTTTGTGGCCGCTATTATGATTAAGTATAGACGATCATTCAAGAACGGTACGATGAAAATCACTTTCTTGGTTTCCTAAGAGCATGTAAGTAAAAAAAATAAAGATAGAAATTGTTTGGGATTATTAAACTTTGCCATATTTTGTATACTGAGTGAGTAATATTATAAATGCAATCAGTTGGGCTTACCCACAATGAACAATGTAAAAAAGAACAAAGTCGAGTAGATTAAGACATCAGACACCCTTGATGGGGGGGGGGGGAGGTAGTTTAATAGCCGAAATATTAAAGAAATTTTGAAAGCATTTGTCCTAATATAAAGATTTTATCGTTTTTGTTGTAATTTGTGATTAAGAATTTAAGTCTAAAAATGTTTTTTTTTAAAATATCCCCGTTTCTATAATTCCTGCGAACATTTTATTTATTAAAATTTTAAAAAATGTGAGATGGGATTAAAATTGATTCATTTATTCACACTTATCACATAAGCTCAAAGTTTACAAATGCATATTTTATACAATTAGCTTTAAGCTGGATTTTAATAAAGCTCGAAAGAGTTAGAGGCCTCGAAAAAGAAGCCAAAAGGTCGTTTAAGCTTGAATTTTCTTTTGAGTTGTAGCTTTTTAAAATTACTTTGCAATTCAAAAGAAAGAAAATTCGATACAATATAAGTAACTTTATAAAATATTGTTTACACTGATGACCGACGGTACTTGATAAAATTCCATTTTAACAAATAAAACACAATTTTTCTTTTGTAAAATTCTATAATTTATTAGGTCTAGCCGACCATGGTTTCGCCAGTTACGGCATTGACGAGGCTCTTACAAGACTTACAGTCTTGTCAATGCCGTAACTGGCGAAACCATGGTCGGCTAGACCTAATAAATTATAGAATTTTACAAAAGAAAAATTGTGTTTTATTTGTTAACTTTATAAAAAGTAAGTAAAACAAGTTAATGGCGACACATGGTACTTATCAGGCCCCACCATACAATGTAAGCGTAGTCTCTAAATGTAAATTGGTGTTTTGAGTCTTGCAGGAAATGTCAAATTGTATCGTTAGATTAAGGGTTCTTATAGAGTAGCTTAAGATTGTTTAAAACAGTTGTCTCACAGGTTTTCTGAACCTCGTAATTGTTTATATCATTACTTTCTTGACGTCGGCTTATGTGTAAATAATAAAAGTTTTCACTCGCTACGCTCCTATCGGTGACTCGACCCTCCCGGATCTAGGAATTATTTGAATATCACATTTTCTTGGAGAATCAGGGTTCTAAAAGTGTAAAACCAATAATACATCAGGACATGTACTTTAAAAATGTTACATCTGGTGCATTGCAAAGTACTTTAAACAATTATAATTTAACGTTTCTTTTGGTTTGAGCTAGAAATTTTTAGTTCAGTAACTTGCATATGAAAAATTTGGAAAAAAAACCATTTTTTTTTCAAACTTTGAGTCCTTAAAGGAGAATAAGTAAGGAGAGGGGGAGGAGGGGTTTGTTTCTAGAGATTTTCTAAAATAAACAAAGGTTAAAACTAACTCATTTTATAGGTATTTGATTACTATTTTCATACATTGTAATGAAATCGTCAATCCGATATTGTTAAAATTACCGATAACTGATGAACAATAATTCGATGGAAGTGGACGACCAATTAGTTTGTTTGGGTGTTTAGAGGCTGTAAAATTATATTAAAATTGTTAGAACCGTTTTTGAGCATATCGTAGTTACATCTTGTTTTTTTTTCAAGGCAGCTACAGAAATACTAAATTATCAAAAATATGATGAAAAAAAATATATTGCTAAAATATACCTACAACGAAATTTAATTAAAATTGAGCCTCGCGTTTGAAGTGTATATGATAGGCGAACATCATTCCAAAAATTAAATTTTTTAACATACGGGACGTCAAAACGGATATATCTGCACAATACGAGATTTTTTTGAATCATCACATAACTTTGTCTATACGTCGTCTACATGAGAATATATAAACGGATAGTTGCAATTCATGCTAAACGACTTCAAGTGTGCAATAATTAAAGTTTCAAATCGCAACCGATGATGGGATTATGGTTCCAAAACACGTCGTATGACACTTTTTAAAAACGAAATCAAACGACGGACTATTCAGGTAATATTAAACCTAACAGAACTTTTAATAAAAATCTGGTTTCTTTATAAAAATTCTTTCTCTTTGTACAGTTTTCAAAGAACACAACAAAGAAGAAGTAAAACAATAGAGTTACAAAGTATAAAACAACATATAGATAAAACCGCAGGAGGTAAATACAAACTATGTACCCTTGAAAACTTGCCGAGGTATGTGAGTGACTCAGTTCTCAGTCTAGTCACCCCCACCACTTGCTAATAGAATAGGTTATTAATAACACAACCCCCTTTACCTTTTCTTCGTGTTAAGAATTTACACCATCATTTTCTACTTAACCCCCTGCCCTGAGGGTTCCAATTTATTAACCCTTTCAAACTCGATTAAATCAGCGTTTTATCATTGACTGTTTTCTTTTCGAGTTCCAATGATTCTAGTCTTGTTTATATAGAGAACGTGTTGTGATAGAAGTAAATTAATGTGTTTTACTTGATAATATTAATTTTGTGGTTAATTAAGTCAAAAAAGGTATTTTAGAATGATGACCTTGTGTGAGCAATGTGGTTAACAATTGACTGAGTGAAGTAAAGTTGAAAATTAATAATTTAGCATTTTGTTTGTTTGTTATGCCGTTATGATTAAACGTGTAAACCAATTGTGATGAAATTTAGGAATAAGGTTCTATGTTAAAGTGTATGTACAATGGGTTTTATTTAATTTTGCGTTTTAAAATGGCCGTTACTAAAAACATACTTATTGTAATGGACGAATATGTTCCAACGACCTTGGTATTTATAACAATAAGTAGCGTGAAATATTAACTAAAAAAAAGATATATAATTTTTTAATTAAAAATACAAAATGGTGGTTAGACACAGAACCAAGAATTTTAGTAAATATGTTAATATAAACTTTTCCATTTGTTTTGATGTGAAGAATTAACTCCTGAAATTTTGGAAGGATTTTTTGAAACCCCCTGTGTAGTATTTATTAATTTCAATAAATAATAGTTTGGATATTTCAAACCCAACTCCTGACTATAACCAATGACTACATTGCTATAACTGTGTATATCTTCACATTTCGTGGAAAATAATAAGACTGAAGACTAATTTGTGGATTAGATTCATCTTGGTATTGCGTACTCTTAGGGAACAATCACGTTGAATCATACTTTGTATTAACAGTTTCTGAATATATTTACAAGAAAATTGTGATTTCTCACCACAATTTTTATATCTAGTTAGTTTTGAAAACATTGTTCGTTCTATTTTATTTTGTTTCATACCTAACAGAAAGTAAACAGAAAGTTATTCAAGAAACTCAAAAATAAATTTTGATATTTTCAGGAAAATAACAGTTTTGAAGTCTTCTGGACTTACAAAATTTTTTTTTTATCGATGTTCGTCAGTCGACTTTCATCCGAACAGTGAGCTATTTTGAAATTTTCCACGAGGAATTTTACAGACATACCTCGAGATATTTTAAAATTTTTATTCGATAATTCAAAACTAAACGTATGTGCTATAAAACTAAAACTCAAACTTACAAATTTCTTAAAATTTCATTTAACGAGTTTTATAAGATTTCCAAAAATGTAGTCACTCAAACAAAACGTACTGTTATGGTTTAGTCGAACATTTGGTATCTTTTGTGTATATAAAAAAGTAATATACGACGTTTCGAGAATATACATCAAGTCCCGTTATCAAGTGATAAACCTAAACGTGAAAAAAAGTGAACAACATCAATGTCTAGGGTCATTTAAAATAAAACTAAAATTCCTAACATACAAAAGTAACCTAGGTCTAAAATTAGGAATTTTTTAAATTATAGGTTTACCACTTGATAATGAAAGTTGATTTATATTTTCGAAATGTGATGTATTAGTTTTTATATACACAAATTATGGAAAATATTTGATTTAACCATATAAATACTATGAACAATCCATCATTTTTTATCACGCTTTATCATTCATTATCAGGTTTAACCTAACCTAACATAACTAACCTAACCCAACCTAACTAATCTAACCTAACCTAATCTAACCAAGGCTTAAAATGAGGACATTCAAATTATAGGATTAGGCCTACCACTTGATAATGAAAGTTGATTTATAGTCTCAAAATGTGGTTTATTAGTTTTTATATACACAAATTATGGAAAATATTTGATTAAACCATATAAATACTATGAACAATCCATCATTCTTTATCACGCTTTATCAGGTTTAACCTAACCTAACCTATAACATTAACCAGAAAAAAATCGTATTGTGAAATCTTTCAAGTTCGTACGCTGCGGCATTGTAACTCTATATTTGAAAATCGGCGCAATCTAGTAACATAAAATGTTTTTAAAAATATTTAGAATTACAATCCAAACTAACATGTCAAACCGAAAGTAAAACAAAATATTTGTTCTTAATTAGTTTCAACAATACACCCCCCAAATATTGGTAAACGTTATTTAACTTGCTGTTTGGTACATTGTTTTAATAAGAATTCTTCACAATTAAAACAAAATGTTGTTTAAATCGGTTTCGCTAATTTTGAGAAACATTCAAGGACCAGCGTCCATGATTCAATTTCTTCTTTTTTTTTACTGATAATTCAAACCTATATTTTTCGGAAATACGTTTTATTTGGACACTGTAATTTAGCAAATTTTCATCAACACCATTAAAGTTAATTTTGAGAAAATCAAAGTTCTGAGTTTTTGGTTTTGGGTTCGTTTATGAGCCCAAGAAAGTTTGGGCAATACTTGCGCATGTCTTACTTACATAATATACTTTACAGTTTACATTTACTGCATATCTATAAGAACTCGGTAAGAATGCAATATTTCCCTAATTCAAACATGTTAAAATTTCACCAAACATCCAACTGCAAACCATTGTAACAACTTCAGAAAACTGTAATCGTATATAAATGTTTACACATTTCCAGGACCTTGTCTGGAAGATAAATAACTCGTATAATGACCACACTTTAGTTCTTAAGATAACTGGTAATGGGAAGGACTAGGGTCTGACTGGATTTGGGGATGGGGGTGGTATAAAACCCCAGAGTGATGGCGCGGCGTGCCAGTCAGTGCACAGCATCATGGACAATAGCACGAGGGTAGTGGTGAGTTATTTTACGGTTTTGTTTGGATTCTATGTTTTAATTTTGATTTTCTTCCAAAATAATATTGGTAATTTAAAAAATTAGAAGAAAGTTTAATTTAATTTATTTTTTAATCAAGAAGTCCTGTTTAAAACAGTTTTTAGTGAGTAAATAAACTGTGGGAGTTGTAAATTGAACTATAAAACGCGCACAGATCCTATAGTTTGAAACATTTAGTTTCCACCAATCTGCAAAAATAAGAGAAATTTTATTTTCTGAGAATAACACATTTTTTCTTTAGATTATGAAATTTCCTTAAAACTTTTACATTTAAAGGTTGAATAAATACTCTTAGTTCCATGTCTGTCTATCCACTAAACCCTTCTCAAGACCCAATTTAAGAACAACGAAATGTATATTGATTTGGTATATAGTTTCTCTCAAGTACTATTTAGAGGGTAACTTATAAAATCTTGTAAACATGTTTTTTTATTAATTTGTTTGGTTGGAAGAATAATTATATCACAAAACTCATAATATCATAACTTAAAACTTAAATAAATACAGAATATTTCTTGTAAGCATATTTCTGTTATGGTTTTATTTCAAGTATTTTATTATTAATTTCTCACCTATACGTAGTAAGGAGTGAAAAGGTGTGTAAGTAGTCGAAAACAAGTGTCTAGATTTTTGCTGAAATATCCGCTTTTAGGTTCTCTGAATCCAAAAAAGTAGTTTTGAGAATGTTGTCTGTCCGTTTTCTTCTTTAAGCAGCACCTCAAACGAATGGTAATTTGGTAATTTGGGTCTCCACCTCAAACGAATGGACAGAATTAATAAATTTGGTTCATGGACAGAGATTGTCCATAGCTTGTGACTTTTGTTCGATAAATTAAAATTTGGAGTACGTCATAAGTCAAAAATATGAAATTTTGATTTTAATAAAATCTGCTCTAGCGATATTGATAAAATTTTGTTAAAGTGTAGCTCCTAAGTACTCAAACAAAATTAATTCCATTTTTCCAACATTGCTGGTTGGTAAAGTTTCTGCAGAAAAAAATCGTGGAGCTATTATAACGTTTCAATTTCTCATTCAAATTTTGATGAAATGTGCTGCTTAATGACCCAAACCAGTGAACAAAATTGCTATAAATAGATAATTACCGTTAAGGAATGATAAAAAAAAACAAAAAACAGGATACTTTATCATATTCATTTACATTTGGTTACTTCTAACAATAATTATGCTTAAATGTTGATTTCACTTTTTTACTGAATACCGAATTGACATATTTAGCATTGACTATTTTTTGTTATTATTTTAATTGTGAGTGGGTATGTGAGAAAGTTTGTGCAATATTTCCCCACGGATTATGTTATAATAGATATAGTTGAAGAATGATTTATGGGGTACATATTTTGACGAAATTGATTTTTTCAACATAATTCACAACTATGGCAAATCGTAATAAAAAATATATCCTGAGATCGATAAATTTGTACTGAACCTTTTCGTAATAATTTTTGCCTGAAAATGAGGGTCTTCCCATTAGCGTTCTGAGAACATTTTTAGGGGAATATTTAGTTTTAGGTACCACGAATTAAAATGTGTGATCTTGTTGTTAGTTAATAAACTCATCTAGAGAGCGACAAATGATCCAGTGAGGACTGAGATGGTGTGATAGAGGTTCGAAATGTGACCACAAAATGAGTCACTATTTAACGTTACAAAAAAATTATAAATTTGATTAACAGCTGTGTTATTGTAGATCATAAGGTCCAAAACTAGACGAAATATTTACTACCATTCATCATTTTAATAGTTGGGGGTTAAAATTGGACAACATGAAGATAAATTATACATATCTAAAAATTGTATTTATTGATTTTGATGACAATATAATGAAATATTGTTCTAAAATTACATTAAACCATCAAAATACGATAGGGGTAAAGCAATTAAAGTAATTTAAATAAACTTGCTCAAACTTTCCCACTCAGTCATCTCCAAAACCAAATAAAAATTAACCAAAACTAATCGCCACAAAAAAATATTATTTCGGTAAGTTGTCAATCAAAAGTAAAAATGAACTCTGGATGATGTTTTTGAAAAAGTATATATTTAAGTATTTTGATGTAATTGAAGTAAACAGATTTCTTTAGACAGCTACAAATGATTTTGTTAAATATTTGTATATGTAAACAAGAAGCTAAACTTGCTTTCTTTGCGTTACAAATACTTCCTCAGCGTTAAGTTAACCGAGGTTTGAGTTGTCCCAAATAAAGGTGCAAAAACATTGCACAAACTGTTTTATTCACTCATCTCAAAAACCAACCAAAACTATTTGTCACCAAAAAATATCAGTTCTATAGTTGTCAGTCAAAAAGTGAAAATGAATCATGAACGCTGTCTTTGCAAAGTAGTATTTCATTTTTTATTATAAACAATTATATATATGTATAGGCTATGTATTTTATATATATATATATACCATGTGTCCATAAAGTCCCACCTCTTATTATTTTTTTTATTAATGGAAATAGACAGATTTGCTTTAGGGAAAGTTTAGATAACCAAAGGATGAGTTTTTTGAAGTATCAAAATTTTCAACCCTTACCCCCAAAATGGGGTAGTTTGGGGGCAAGTCAAAATTTTTAAATAGCAACCGTATTGAGTGATACCAGCTTGTTGTACATTTCGTAACATTTCTGGTCTAATTATTAACGTAAAATTCACAATTCGATTGGTTGCTATGTTGGGTAAGATGAACTTAGAGACCTCTAGTTTGCGCCATTATTCTTATTTTGAAAAGACCTTTAAAATGAGGTATCACTCAATAGGGGTTGCTATTTAAAATTATTGACTTACTCCCAAACTACCCCATTTTGGGGGTAAGGGTTGAAAATTTTGATACTTCAAAAACTCCTCCTTTGGTTATCTAAACTTTCCCCCAAGCAAAATCTGTCTATTTCCATTAATTAAAAAAATATGAGGGGGTGGGACTTTTTGGACACATGATATATATATATATAGTAAATGTAGTCTCACAGTACTGAAAATCTCTACGTATATTAGTAACATTTGTGTTTTCTGTAAAACGTTTCCGTTATATGTAAAGATTCGTCAAACCTACTGCTATAAAATATTTTGTTCTTTCTACTCGTTCTTTAAGGGAAAAACACATTTCAGTCATTATCACCTTAAAAATAAAATAAAAATAAATAAAACACTAGAATACCGTCAAGGTCGAAAGAGAACAAGAGTTAATCAAGACAAGAGTGTGTTCTTTTGAGGATTAACAATCATGCAATATTATTACCCAACATATTTAAAACATAACCTACAAAATGCATAAAAAAAGTTTAATACTTTGTAGAAAAAGTAAAATGGTTGTCCAGACTTGAATTCATTGTTAAATTGTAGCTTTTATAAAGTACTTTGTAATATAATAGAGATACAATTTTAAAAGTGTGCAGTTTTACACCGGAATTTCGCATAGACATTCAAAATGTTTTATTATCTTAAAATACACAACACTAAAAAAAAACTGACTGTCATAATTAGAAGCTGAGATATCTAGTATTATCTTATAACCAGGGCTAAATCACTATCGCGTGTTGTTTTAAAGCTTCTTTCTTGACGCAAAGCGATACGATTTCTAAAGCGTTTTCGTTAGCTGATGAACGCAATCTAATACACAGGACTCCTCCAGAGCAAATTAAAAGTTAATCAATTCACTATAATAAATTTAGCTAATTCACCAATATACAAGAAATACCAGGATGACCCAAATCGGTAGGTAAGTGATAACATCATCCGTCGTGACCTGGGTCAATACAGCGATGTACGTGCCCAGAATGTTTGATGGATCACCGACACAAGTTGAAGGGTCTTCTACAACACGAGGAAGAGTTGACAGGTGAATCTATCATCTGTAAATTAAGCTGGCAAATAGATGGATGGACGTTGAAAGTAAAATCTGAGTTATTGGATGTGAGTGACGTATTTATAAAGGAATCGTACAAAATGAACAGTTGTGAGAGGTTACGTAAATGTAAACAAAATTGGAAGAAAATGACGATCTTTAAAGTTTTCATGAACACATATTATAAAGGGGCGTAGTGAATCATCTCCAACATTTTGAAACGATGAGACTGCCCCGTTCATTAAAGAGGATTAGAAAGGGTCGCATTGCAAGGCTAGAAATGCTGAAATTGCCACGAGCGCCCAAATAATATTGAATTTTTTATTTTACATGTTACGCTACGGGACGTAACCTAACCTAACCTAACCTTACAGGCTTATATGCTTGATTGAAGAGTAATTTAAACACACACTACCGAAATTGCGCTCAGGGCAATTTCAACATTTCTAGTTTTGCGAGGCGACCCTTCCTAATCCTCTTTAATGAGCGGGGCAGTTTCATCGTTTCAAAAGTACCCAAAATGTCGGGGCAGTTTCATAGTCCCCATTATAAAGACCGTTAGAAATTTTTTTAAAATATCTTAATCCAGTAAGCCAAAAATAGTTCAAAAAACAAGATGACTATCTACAGCTATATAAGTAGCCTTGTTTTTATTTTTCTTATAGCGTTATATTTGGAGTGCTATAAAAATACCGAAAAGTAATCCAAATTCCAAATTTTTCCTAAATATTTAAATTTAGGAATATTGTCTGAAATTCCTTTACATCATGAATTTTACAAAAACTTTGACTTTTTTTGGAAATTTTGTCAACATTGTTTTTGTATATATGCAGGGGTTAAAGGTAATCTCTGGGTATATTTCGAAGAAGCATTTTTCACTACAATAATTTTGGTCACTTGAGAAAGGAATGTGCGGAACAAAACTTCTTTCCTATCCGCGCGTGAAAGTCACCAGATCAATATGTTCTAGTAAATAAACGGTATACAAATATTCCTCTAAATTTCTCATTCGGATATACACAAAATAAAGTCTATTCAATGTTAAACTCTTAAAACATTCAAGTTTAGAACTTTTAGCTGTCAAAAACAGTCAGTTGATTAACAGAGTTAATATCTCAATATAATATCAAGCTATTCAAAACTCAACAATGGTTAAGATTTGTTTTGTATTTCGCAATGTGGAAATACGTCCAGATGGTTGTGTTAATCGTTAAGTACGGTCTATATATTACAAATTATCCCAAATTTCAAAGCTGGTATAAAAAAACAGAAGATACATTAAACTGGGCAGTCTGCTATTGCAGTTTATGTAATATGTAACTGACTTTTGGGGCAGGTTACGACTGACAAAAGAATCTTTCCGAGGTCTTCACTGGGTATGTCCAAAGGAGGGTCTTGATGTTGAGTAAGTCCCGAAAAGTTGTAATTCTGTGCGGGATTTATCAAGCCGTTAAAACCGTCACTACAAGCTTCTGAAGGCGGATATGGAGAGCTAACAGAATTACAACATTTCTGTTCTAATTTTCTTCATGATAAGATCAATTTTCCCTAATTCCACTTTTTTTTTTCGTCTGGACTGGTGGTTTTGAATACAATGATCCCCATAGTGGTTGAGGTACGATCACAAATCTTCTCTTTTTATACAAACAATTTCCGATTGATACGCGACTTGTAATATCTTTTACATCTGTATTAACACGTTTGTTTATCTCTCAATAATTAAGATAAAATCTATTTTTGTTTTCTAGGAAGGGGTCCATTATTAAATTTCACTATTTCACCAATCTCTGGCAGTTAGAGTTATTATGAGTATTTTACAATTTATTTGTGAGCTGTAATTGTATTTACGCCCAAGGGTTTGTCTCATAAACGTTCACATGTAACCAATATTATATTAAAATTGCAAAGACAGAGATGAGATGTTGGAACTAAAAAGATGGCTCTCATGATTATTTTAATCTTTGACTCATAAGTTTCTAACCATTACGGTTAGATAAAGCTGACATTCGAAGGTTTTTAATTTTGGAAAAATTACAATCCAATCGTTTTTTAAATAATATTTTAAAAATAAACTCCATTACTTAAGTCGGGTAAACTTTTTCAGCCGGGTATTGTGCAGTTACAACTTCCTGTTGGCATTCTTAACCAGAGTTCGCTAGTAATTATAGCATCACAAATCCAACTCACGATGGTGGGTCAACACCGTAATTTTTTTAAACGCTACGATTATTAAACCTTAAACGTCTGACTTGTGAACAAATTAGAAGACCAGTGAATGTCTTTTTCGTGTTTTTAGAAGCAAAATTAGATTAAAAACGTATGGAGCAGATTTTGAGTTTTGGTCGAATCAAAAATTTTGAGATATCAAAAACATTTAAATAAAATATCCCAACACACGGCCAAAATATTATCACCTTCTAAACGTGATTTTAATCTGTCTTATAGCGCTGTCACGGACAAACAAACATAACAACTGTTTTAATTCAAGCTGTTTTATTTAAAAGTGAACATTATATTATTTTTAGCCATCACAAAACTTCCTCTATATTACATAATTATAAGAGAGTATAATAATAAAAATTATAGTTATACGCTTTCTCAATAATGGATACGGAAGCAACACGCAATAAGCATTATACAAATGAGCACATCAGGTTAAGACTTTTGTAGTTTCCAACTAAGGCGAGCTATGCATGTTCAATTATTCAACAGCTACCTGACGTCGCTTTACGCTTTACTCAAGATTTATATCCTGATCAAACTGAAAAATCCAATAATACATGTTGAACCTACTTCCAGCTGTGAAACCTGGATATTGACCTGAAAATACACAACAAAGATGGCGTTACAATCGAGACCTGTTCCTTCTATTGTGTTTATTGTCTTGTCACCTTTCGGTGTTGAATTTTAAACTAAACTAATGACATATTGAAGGAAAAACCTCGTCTACTTTGAAAACTTCATATTTAAGTATGAACTCCAGTTGGTCAGCTTTTGTTAGTGACTCGGCAACTTAGGAGAGCTTGGTAGGTTCAATGACTATGAATTGTACAATTAAAAGAAACAATATAAACAAATTTTAATAGGAAATTCTTAAATGTTTAAAAATTTGATTTAATCAATCTTAAATATTGTTAAAAATAGGGAATATAAAGAAGGCGAAAACACCTCGTAATTGGAATTTTGTTTATATTTAAGAGGTTCTGACTAAAAGAAAGTAGTTTTTCTGCTATCCATCTAAACACTAATCTCTAGTCAAAACGCTTGAAAAAGTCTTACTTTATCATATGAACATAATATATACTTTTCGTGCTTCCGGACGTTTTTGTAAATGTCTTACATCACTTCATATTTTGAAGTAGGTAACCGGATGACATATATATTGAGTCCTAAAAGTGTCCTAAAGAGTCCTAAGTGACACACATATTTTAAGTGTACTAAAAGTCCCAACCCCCTATTATTTTTTTTTTATTAATGGAAATAGACAGATTTGCTTTGGGGAAAGTTTAGATAACCAAAGGGAGGAGGTTTTTTGAAGTATCAACATTTTCAACCCTTACCCCAAAATGGGATAGTTTGGGGGTACGGTAGGTCAAGAGTTTTAAATAGCAACCCCTATTGAGTGATACCTCATTTTAAAGGCCTTTTAAAAATAAGAATAATGACTTAAACTAGAGGTCTCTAAGTTCATCCTACCCAACATAGCGACCAATAAAATTGTAAAAAAACAATGTTCATTAAAAAAATCTAAACTTTAATAAATATACTAGTATAGACCCGAAAAAATAAACGGATAGCGGACGCCCGTATTTATGCTACAAAACTGTCTAGACAGCAAAATCGGCTCAAGCGATTTTCTTAGCGTTTTGTAATATTGTCTTTAATTTAGTTTTAAACTACGAAACTTAAAATTTGCATTCTGGAAGTAACATTGGTTTCGGGAAAAAGTGTGGGTTTTGGTTAAAACACGATAACACGGTTTTCGTGGAATTTTCAATTTTTTTTTTTATTAATCTAAATTGTGAATCACAAACATTTTGCATTTGTATCTCTATTTTGTTTAAAAATATTATTTAATGATTTAACATTGGTTAACTTTAAATTTAGCAATAATACATTTCAGCAGATATAAACAAATTACACGATTTTTATGTTTGTAATCTTGATATAAAATGATATATATGATGTTCAATTTATCTATTTTAATTAAATACAATTTCTATTTATTTTGGATACGATTTTTTCCACTAAAATAAAAATTATATTTACAAATGGCGACAAATTACAACATTTCGATTGAATTAAGCTACCTTTGATATTTGGAAAATGAATCAAATTGCTTCATTAGTTTATGTCTAACTTGGGCTATATAATTTTAAATATCGGTTTCAGTAATTCCTTACTTTGCTTGTTCTCTTAGATAAATAAAAAGGATTGAACAAAACTGATTTTTACATTTGTCTGATTTCAGGTTGTAAGCTTACTTTTAGCAGCACTCTTCTGCTCAGGTCAAGGCTTCTGGTACAGCAGCAGCAGCAGCAGCAGCAACAGCAATCAAGGCCACAAGAAGTCGTGAGTACACATAACCATATTATAATAGAGGAAACTCATAAATAGTCTCAATTATAATTTACCTACAAACTATTTAGTTATTTGTTTTCAGTCAATAGATTGTGATTATGAATTAAATTTATTTATAGTAGCGTTTATGTTAGTGTAGAATATATGGAATGCGTTTTAGTGTTAGAGAAGAACAATTATCAATAGTTGGAAGTAATTTTATACGCGAATATATCATCATTATTATGAGAGAGGGAGGGAAATTAAAAAAAATCACTTATAAATGATGATTTAGATAAACATTAAAACAAACTATGCAAATATATTACATGCAACTTTTCCACCTATACAAAAACAAACACATCTCACGCATAAAACAAATATTCAGTTTTTGAACCCTTTAGGGTACATTTTTAGCACCCAAAATTTCACGTAAAACGAATCAATTTCGTTAGAAAATTGAAATGTATATTTCCCTGCAGCGCTTTCTACACATAATAATATGCAGTAGAAATAAATAAAAGGCATAATATTTATGTATACATAATATAATACATAACAGTAGATTTTCTTATTCATGAGATAATAAAGTAATCTTTTCCCTTAGTTTTGTATTTATATTTAGATAGCATATGACTTTTGGCATTTTCTTGTTTAACATTTTAATTTGATGTAAAATTTTCAAATACTCTAATAACTTTATTATTAGAAAAGAACAAGATTTAGTTAATAAAAAAAGAAAAAAAGAGAGGGATTTAACCCAAGACTACATAAAAAGTGTAGATCCAGCTTAATTCCCTCGGGAGTCCCTAGCCCGTACTTTTAAAGGGATCCATTGAGGGAGAACAATAATAAAAATTAAGATATATTATAAATTTTCCTTTACAAACCGTATTTTGAATAATTATAGTATGATATAACATTATTTAAAATAAATACTATTATGTAAAATACAATGTATATAATCTGAAGTAATATTTGAAATTTTATTTTTCTAGAAAGTATAAAAGAAAAGCTAGAAAGTTAAATCTCATTTATACGTACATAGTTCAGAATTGTTAATGGTTACAAATTTTGTATGATTGTAAAGTTTTTTCTTTTCTCTGATATTATTTTGGTTGAACAAGTATTTTTTATCTATTGTAATACACGTTAATTTATAATTAAGATACATTTCAAAAATTTATTTTAGTACCAATCAGGGTTGACGATTACTACAAATTGCCTAATGAAGGTAATAAAAATCATTCATTTATTAGTTAACTATTTTCATTCATTTAATAATTAAAAAATTACCAAATATTTTTCCATAACTGCACCCATATCTCAATGAGAAAAATGTAGTTAACTATATTATAGTAGACCAATTTTAGGTTGATATAACTTGATTTTAGTAGCGCTAATAAATGTGATCACAACAAACGCCTGATTTGTTATATTTTATTCATTTTATTTACTATAACAATAATTGTTGATGATTTTATTTTATTTGGGTTACCTCTCATTTATCATCGCTTTATAAACAACAAAAGTAAGAAAGGAAATGAGAGAAAATAAAAACTCTTATCTCTTGAATACCATAATACAGCCAGGATCGAAAGAGAACAACAGTTGGTCAAGAAAGACATGATTGGAAAGGCTTAAATCATGTTAGGTTCCTCTTACTGTGAACCGAAAAGAGAATGAAGATCCAAATGTTTCAGATTTAATCCGTTGAAAAAGTAAAGTGAACCTTGGGAACACTCATAAACTTTCAAATATCTGATAGTGATCAGATATTGATGATTTGTAAAGATTAATCAATTTTGTTAAAGACGAAAATCATCGAGATCATCACAACCTTAACAAAAACAGAGAAAAACATTTAATAAAAATAAACATAATGTCGTTTTTCAAATTGAGAAGATAAGTCACCCTTCGAATACTCTAATTGCGTCAGGGTCGGAAGAGAACATTAGTTGGTCAAGAGAAATCTAATAGAAAAGATGAAGGAGAGAGCTCTAACCCAAGACTACCTTAAAAAGGTGTAGATCCAGCTAGAAACCTTTGGATTGCTATGCCCTTACTTACAGTAGTAAGCTCCTGAGGGGTTATTTGGGTTAAATCTCATATGAAAGTAATTTCAGATTATATGTTGAGTTAGAAAACTTAAGTTTACGATGTCAAATACCATGTTATTAGGTGAACCGAACCAAATCTTATGATCAAAATTAAAGACAACAGAATTGTAGATCCACTTTGGAATTACAGTTGTTTACCATATGGCATTCCAATTCTTTTATCTGAACGTTAGGTAGGCCTAAACCAATTTCAAGCAATTTAATAATACAGTATGAAACCACTACAAGAATATAGTTGATGGTTTTGTTATAATTAAATCTACTATTGTGTTTGGTACTTTTCACTAAATCTGGGTTACATTGATCCTGCCGGTGGGGTATTGGATACCAAGACGTTTGTTAATATAGTTTCACTTGGGTGTAGGTTACTTAAATGTTTTTATTTGTCTTGAGTGTTTGATATTCAAGATTCGGGGTGATTATTTTATTTCCTGGATCTTGGAGGAATATATTGAACTTATTAAACGAATTTACTAGTTATAAATATTTTATTTTGTTTATTATCAGTAAAATTATATATAAATATATATATATATATATATATATGTTTTAATTTTTTTAAAGAAAAAGATAAGTATCTTTTATTAAAAAAAAAAAAGTGTTTAGTTATTATCTTAAAAAAAACTCCTTTGATAATTTCATTCAAACTTTTCTAATATAATATAAATTTAAAAGATTCAGTAAATACATTTTATATTACACTATTTTCTGAACGAATTTCTATATATATATTTTTTTTATTGAATTACACGTTAAAAATAATATTTGTAAAAAATGATGAAACGTTTAGAAATTTGTATCAGAAAGCATTTTTTAAACTTCCAGGAATAGTAACTTAAGCCACTAATGTAATTTATTTCATTGCGAAATATTGTTCTATAATTTTAGCTACTTACTTCTTCCTTATTTAATCTAACCCCCTTTAAGCTTAAGTAATAACATCTTTTTGAAACTTCTATTTGTTGCCGTTTATGATTGAAGGGGAACATACTTCCGTTTTGAGAAAGTTTTCTCTAATCTCTATTCCTTTTAAAATGATGGAAGTAACAGTTCAGTTACTCCTAAAACTCAAATTTGGAGAGTAATAGCTAAATTTCCATGTAACCAAAAGTTATCTTTATTCATATATTTTCGAGACTATACCAAATTTTATTATTATTTTTGTGACAATTAGTATGTTTAACATGATTCATTTTAATTTGTTTATTCCATTTTCGTCTACATTAAATTCCATTCAAATTTCTAGGAAATACCTAAACACCCTTTCCTGTATTGCTGTTTATTGTACGGGGAGGGGGAGGACAACCCTTCTTAAATGGCTGTATTTAAAAGAGCGGCCTGCCATGGCAAGGTGACAAGCACACAAACCTAATTATACTTATATTCATACATATACACACAAATACTCATTCAAACGTACACAGTTAAAAAAAACAAAAAAAACAACAAAGTCTTTCCTGTTTTAACTAACTGCATGTATCTTATATAATAAACGAACTGATGGCCTCAGTTTCACTTGGGGCTAGTTGAGATAGTTTTATAAAGAAATAATTTATTTACCACAACCCTAATGGTGGAGGTATTAAAATAAATTATACCCAATACAGCAACACAGCAATTTTGATCAAAATCGACCCATAAATAACAAAGTTATAATACCTGTTATAGGGGTAAAAAACACCCTTGGAGTGGAAAATTTTCAAAATCCTTTCTTAGTAAGCATCTACAGACCTACCTAAAACCATGTTAAAAAATTTATAGCCCTATGCTTCTTGGATCCAGAGATTTCGTGATCAGTCAGTGGGCTTTGTCTTTTATAAACATAGATGTTCACAATAAAATACGTATACTTAAAGAATATATATATATATATATATATATATATATATATATAACAAAAAGAGAAGTACAGTGGCTACTGAGGATTGTAGACACGATATCGAAAGTTACAAGTACAGAATAAGAATTACAAAAATCTAATAATATTTTATTGAATAACCGTCACGAATTCATTAATGTTATCACATTCAAAAAAACAATTTATAATAGAGAGCAAAAAGCTTTCTAATTCCTTATTATTAAAAAAAATGTTTGGCAGGATGATGTACACCTTTGGCCCAACAAATAAAAATGAATTATTTAAACGATTAATGCTTGCTTTTGGTCTATTAAACTGCCTCATTAAAAATACCTCAATTTGATGTAATGGAATTTATGAGTTATTTAAAATGTTCAGAGGTCGTTTCAGTTATTCTGAAACCAAAATATAGCCTATACAGTATTAAACTTGAAGTGATAACAAAATAAAAGAACTCTCACCCACCCAAGTGTTAAAGTCTCGTAAATAGTTTAAATTTGTAAATAAATTCAAAGTTATAACTTTGAAACAATTATCTCATGAAATCCTGATGTAATATATTTACCATAGAAGTATATCTTGATTTTTGTTTCACCAGGGCAAGTAATGGTGGACAATGGCAAGGACCTCCTCCGTCAGGTGTATATTCGATGAGGGCAGAACCATTTCATCCTTATCCTCCACAAATTCAGCACGGGCAGTTACAATTTGACTCCAACGGGCAGCCACAGTTTGTAGCGCTACCATTAGCTGTTCCAATCCCTGCACATTTACAACATCAGGTAAATATGTAGTAAAAGTTATGTTATATCAGTTCGGTAATTTAAACTGTATTACAAACGTATTTACAAATTTGGAAAGTTTTATCAATTTTGTGATAAAACTAGAACATGAAAAAAGGGAAAAAATTCCAACATAGCTTAGTAGTTTAGAACCATGTTGGAAACTAAATAAATTTCTAGGTTTAACACTTGAAATTGGGAGTTGGTTTATACTTTCAAAACGTCATATATTAGTTTTTATATACAAAAATGATGACAAATCGCCGATTAAAATAAATAATAATATGAACAATCAATCCATCATTATCAAGTAAATATAAACCAGAAATAGTATATTGTTAAAAAATCTAATAATTTGTAGAATTATAATTTGTATATATATAGAGAGAAAGTGAGAAAGAGAGAGAGAGAGAGAGAGAGAGAGAGAGAGAGAGAGAGAGAGAGAGAGATGATTTTCGACATGTCCGTTGTTGCCTGTACGTAAGAAATAAGATAGAGTCCACTTGATATAGGGGTCTCTAGTGGGATTATATAGATCCCTATTCAAAAAAAATGTAACTAAATATTTTAAAATGGCGGCCAATATAATAAGTTTTTGTGTGTTATTAATTTATAACACACTAAATTAGTTGCAAATTTGTAGATTTGAATTCTGTATGTAATCGTACAAAACATACATGTCTAACATTACAAATAGAGAAGTTCTTGTCAAAAATTATAATTTCGAAATGTATCTCACACTTTCTAATATCAAACTTTCATGATCTCATCCATTGTTTATGTCCTCTTTTTATTTGTTCCTGAAAAGAATTTTTTAGAACAGATTGCGACGAATACCATTTGGTCTTATGGCAGCTACTTCCAATTATAAAATTAAGAAGGCTTCAGTGAGATAAAGAGATAAACAGTAAGGGAGGGAGAGTATGAAAAAAGGAACAGAGGAATAGAGGGGGGTGGAGAGACAGAGAATGAATGTATAATGATTTTATATTGGGGCTGAAGAGGATGACAGAGAGAGGGAGACAGAGAGAGGGTTGGAAGTAAAAAGTGCGTAAAGTGGTCAATGGGGTAAATGTCGCCAGAAGAGTATACTGTAACTTTTGGGGAGAGGGGGGTAAGAAAGAGGAAGATGTGTAACTAAATAAAACAAATTATTTCCTTTAAATAAGCAAGACTTGTGGGAAATTCAATCATCAAATAAAGAAACATTAGCCTACTTTTTAGGTTCTGTTGGACAAACTAGGTTTACATATAAACTGAAGATGATTACTTAGTCATTGAAACGTTATCTTGTACGAAATAAATTGTTCTTACAACATTGTTCTTACCAAAACCTATGCTATGTAGACTATACAAGTTCCGCTTTAGTTGTATGAGTGACACCCACATATCTCTCCATTTTTGGAAAGGTTTAGTTTTAACAAAAATCGTACCTTTCTCAAAACATAAAATTCTCTACATTTACAACTCCGCTAGGTTTAGGCAGAGAATTTTTATACTGTGTAATGATACGAATTATCTATGATTGCGGTAGATATTTTTGACTCCTATGTAAACTTGAAAGATGCAGTATTAGTTGTTCTCAGCGCTGTCTCCCACTCGCACAGCTAAAGCGATTCCACTGTATAACCATTCCATAAGTATAAACTGGATAGCGGTAATTGAAGTAGTATTATGTTTAGTTATGGAGGAAAAGCAAATCCATTTAGGTAGCTATTGAAACTTACTACCTGACAAGTGCTGATATAAAACGGCAATATTTAAAACTAATAACTACAGATAAAACATAAGAGGCGTGGCAAGGCGTGTCGAGTCACTTGATTGGACGACGTTGATAACAGTACCCAGTAAGTGCTGATATCGTGTGGACAAAATTAAAACTATTTTAACAATAAACGTCACACCTGAAACAGAAGAAAATGGCTAACTAAAATGAATCGTCAGGAACGCATGTTTAAATGTGATTTTGTTTCAGAGCAGATGCCATCCCCGAATTCATTGTTTTACCAAAATTAATTTATATTTATAATGTTATATATTGAATAATTGTATATTGCTTTGAATATTTTAATAGTGTTGTGGTTTGGCTATTTAAAAATAATCGTAGGCCCTACATTTAAATTGTAAATTATGTATAAATATTTTTCTATTTTAAGTTTTGTTGTTGCTGTTATTTATATGTTTTCTAAAATTTTGTTTGTCAGTATTATTTCATGTTTTGCCAAAGCTCATGATTCTATTATATAATAATATGTATTTGTTTATACGATGGATGTCTAATATTCTTACACAGATGAATATTTGTCATAAAATGCCAATGCAAATTGAATTAAAGATTAGCTCAGTGTGAAATGATATTGGGTAACGAACTGTTAAGGGGCTAAATATACGTCATCTGCACAGCTAATTGTAGGACGGCCCATTATACAGACAATAAAGTAGAAGGAGAATCTGTGTTTGTGTGTGAGTGAGACAGAAAATATTAGAGAGAGAGAGAGAGAGAGAGAGAGAGAGAGAGAGAGAGAGAGAGAGAGAGAGAGAGAGAGGGGGGGGGGGAGGGGGGGATGGAGAAGGAGAGGGAGAGGGGGGAGAGAGAGGGACAAAATTCAGAATTATAAACATTTTATTATATAAATACACTATATGTATAAATAAATAATTTGAAACATTTTTCATTTTTTTCTTTTTAACTCGAAACATGTTTTAAAACTTTTAAAACATTAAGAATAGCGATGGGATGTTTACTAAAAATCAGTTTAATAGTTTTAAAAATATTTTAAATTTATTTACTCTACAAAGCGTCCCGAAAAAGGTGGACTGACATTTTATGATTATATACAAGTGGAATAAAAATTGTCAACAGTATAATTCCGCTTCATTATCGATCTGTACGCCATTTTTGTTGTTTTATAAAAAAGTATTATAACTCCAGAAATATAAAAGGTATAAAGTTTAGATTTAGTACAGGCATTTTTTATGTTACGTTTTATAGTATACGAAACAGAGATTTTGTTTATATTTTTAAAATGGCGTTCGTTAAAACTTTTTAACATGGAGTATCTTGAAAACCGGTAACTTTAAAAAAATTAAATAGGGATTTTTTTATTTATTTATTTTTTTTTTTTTACGACGAACAAAATGGTTTTTCTATTTTTATTGAAGGTGAAACGATAACAGAGTTATCAACAAAAACCTATAAACAATTTCTTAGCAATTGTCTACAACACCCAAAATCAGTTCTACACCAAAATATGTTTGAATTACGTATATTTTTATCCATGAAGATTTGTTCGTTGTTATAAAAGTAAAATGTTTGTTCCCAAAATAATTTTTTATTTAAGATAACGGTTTTTGAGATATTCAGGTTACACATTTTAAAACCGTTATTCGCCATTTGAAAAATAAAAAATAAAGTCTGTGTTTGGTAATGTAAAACTTTATGTAGACCAAATGTGATTTAAGGTTTGTTTGTTCGTTTTGATGTATATAAATCTAAAATGAGTAGGCCTACCAAGTCCATCTTTTTCTGGACACTGTATATTTAATATACAGTTTAGAGATAGAAATGTATATATATATTCCTCCCTCCAGGAAAATTAGAAGAGGGGCGCTAACCTCATGCTCTGCTTCCAGTCTCTGGGATTCCTCTCCCTAAAATAGGTATCTTAATGTAAAGACGTTTCCAGTTTTATTTTATCCCTATACTATTCAAAGACAAACTACTTGATAAGAACCAGTGAACTATTGTCTTTCGAAGAATATTTATTACTCTCTGACTAAATGAGGATTTCCTGATACAATCTGCATGACAGAAGTTACTAGTCGTGAGACTGTCACATGCGTGCTACTTTCCACAACCATACTGTACAGATATCCGCAACCATTAAATACGTTTTATTCTGTGAGCTTACTAGATAGTTAATCTATCAGCAAGTGTCGATATCACGTGTAAATCCTTGACACTGGGAACGCCTACTGTTTATTTGACATTCTGACCTCTGACTGCGCAAGTCTAGAAAGACTTATCACGTGGCTCAGTGGAATGTGTTTGTATATATCAATGAATCACGTTTTATTTACATTTGTTTATTCATTTGGAATTTCAATCATGTGATTTATCATCTTATTTCAATCATAGGTTGATGTGTTTTTTCTTCACATTTTGTATAATGAAAATTTTGAGTTAGGTGTATGATGACAAGAAAATAAAATTTCATAAAAATGCTCTAATTATTTAAATATTTTTTTTCTAAAACGAACTGTCCAAGGAGTCATACAAAACTAATTATTAGCCATCTCCTAAAACCTGCCGTTTCGAAAATTATCCAATAAAAAGAAGAAATGTGTTATCAAATATTTATTTTAATTATAAACAACAATAAATTTATTACACATATATCTTTAAAATAAAATTCAATAACAACAAACTAACTCAATTTGATACTATAAATAAACATAAAACAACATACAAAATTATGGCTACAAACAAACCAAAATTCTAGTAAAATAAATAAAATACCTCTGTGGCAATGCCTGTTTTAGAGTGCTAACAATTAAGACAGAAACAAACAAAAAGAGTCATGATCTGACCAGCTGTGTTATAAGAAAAAACCTAAAATATAATTTTAAAATCATAATAAAAAGCCAAGCAGCAAAAAAAAAGGAATACAATTTCAGTGTTAGACATATATACACACACACGCACAATTACAGGACTGGTAAAAAGCCAACATATCAAAATATATAAAACTTCCTTATGACATTCAGCATTTTTTCACTAAAGGCCCTACAGTATTATTAATTTTTTTTTTCCAATTTAATACTAATATTTATTTACTGTAATACCCGAATATATTTAATAGTTCACTTTACTGTAAGTCAGCAGCAAACATTAAACACTTTATAATATTTCAAGACACTATTATTGATTGATTACCTTCAATTTATTTGTTTTTATCGTTTAAGGTTAAACAATTTTTATCCATGAAATATCTAATTAGGCTCAAATCGGATTGCATATTTGAGAACAGTAATTCTATTGTATTGGGAATGCAAGTCAATGCTTTGTCAAAAACAATATTGGTACAAAAACAGCACATTTAAATGATGAATGTATTAGAAAATAAGTGTTTCCAAGGAAAATGAATAATTTTCGGCAAATCTGTCAGTAACACTGTTTAATTTGACACAATTATTTAAATCGGTCATATATGAAATAACTTAGTGATGGCCCCTGTTTCAACTGGGGATAGTTGAGATAGTTTTATAAAGAAATATATTTTACACAACACTAATGATGGTGGTATGGAAATAAATTATGCCAAAATACAGCAACTCATCAAGTTTGATCAAAATCGACTCAACACTAACAAAAATGTGATACTTATTTTAGGGTTAAAAACACCGTTGGAGAGGAAAATTTTTAAAACCTTTTCTTAGTACGCGTCTACAGACCTACCCCAAACCATGCTAAACAATTCATAGCTCCAAGCTGCTTCTTGGATGCAGAGATATGCTTTTAAGGGTAATAAACACCCTTGGAGTGGAACATTTTCAAAACCCTTTCTTAGGTTCGTCTACAGACCTACCCCAAACAATGTTCAAAAATTCATAGCTCTAGGGTTCTTGGATACAAAGATATGCTTTAAGGGTAATAAACATCCTTGGCGTGGAAGATTTTCAAACCCCTTTCTTAGTACGCGTCTACAGACCTACCCCCAACCATGTTAAAAAATTCATAGCTCTAGGCTTCTTGGATCCAGAGTTTTCATAATCAGTCAGTGGGTTTTAACTTCTATATATAGATTACGTAACCGGTGCAGATATTTATTAGGGAATTAAGTATAAGATACATGTCTTAACCCTCCCCCCTCCCAAAAATAAGGAATTTGAAGCCCGGACAGACCACTTTAAAATTAAAATTTTATTCAACAATTTATCTCTTGTTATAGATTAAACATTTAATTTGATTTTATTGTTACAGATTGCGCCGCCAGCGCCTATGTCAGTTCAAAATGTTCAACTCGTTCCTTGCTTGTGTCCAATAGCAAAGGAAATGGAATACCCTAATTCTGCTCCTGGCACTTCCAACTCGTACATGGGACAACCAATGCCTACCAACCCTAACACTAATAGCCATAATAACAACAATAACAGCAACAACTAAACACAATAATAAAAAAATCAAAAAATAAACACGAAAAACAATAATGGAAGTATTAAACTCAAGAAATAGAAAACAACTAAACAGTAGCATAATAAGAACGATACAAATAAACAAACCAAAATAAACAAAAAGTAACAAAATAATGATGTAAAACTCAGGAAGCTTCAATAGTATTTTTTTAAAGCAGAAGAGCAATATACTTTTTAAACACTATGTAAATATTTTGTCACCCATCAACACACATTTGTTATAAGGAGATTAACGATGTTTTTTTTCTTTTAAGACTGTGCATTACCATATCGATGAAACAGCAAAACAATGCGCCTTTGTGTAAGGGATAAAATATTGCTTGTGAGCACTTAATTTAAATTTTAGACAGAAATTAAACTGAATTTTGAGACAAAACTTCAATGTACAATTTGTAAAAAAATTGAAAGTGTTTTTTTACACTTTACAAGTAAAGGATGTGTTGTTTTTAAATACTTCAGCTTAAAAAATATATTTTCCTTCCTGTTCATATATATCATTAGGTATTACTGAAATTAAAAAAGTTCTATTTATACAAAAGATAGTTGGGATGTTTATGAACAAATTCCTATCTATTACATCAGGTTATATCTACATTTCGTAAGAAAGTAGTGAAATGTCAGACGGCTTCGTTCTGGTATTGCGTTTCTTACATCATTTGAATATTTAAAAAAATATATTTTAAACAAAAAACCTAATAACGAATGTGTGTTTGATATAATTTTCAGTAGATGTTTATTTGATTAATTAATTAGTGTGAAGTATTTCTGTAAAATTAATGTTTTGATTTATATTAAAAATAAAAATTATTTATATTGACGTAGGTTTGTTACTATTTATTTCCTTTCTATTGATTTTTACTTGCTGCTTTAAATTAATCTCCTTTGGCTACTGTAAAGGAGGAGGTCTGAAATAATAAATATATACAGGGTGTTTCAAATGATGTGTCCTAACTTCTGGACAACATTAAAATAAAGAAAAACGTTCCTAAAACACATGTTCGAAAACGCTTCATTATCCGCCTGTCGGCCATTTTGTGTGTTAAAAAAAGAATAACTTTAAACATTATTATTCCTCGTCGAAATTTAGTATACACTTTTTCCATTCTTCGTTTTACCATAATAGCCTACAAAAAATCAAAACCAGCATATCTTATAAAGTGCGAAAATAGTGACGGTTTGAATTTTGTAATATTGAATTATTTTAATTAATTACCATTATTTTACTAAAACCATTATTTTTACAAAAATTGTAAACGGCTGCCATTTTGAAAATATATGAAATAAAGTTTTGATTCATATTACACTGAGACAATGTGATAGAAAAAATGTGTATACAAGTCAAAAGTTATCATTTTTCGAAAAAAACACCAATGGCAGACAAACAAATAACCAAGGGTTTTCGGAAATTTAATTGTTTAAACGACAAGGTCGAACATTATGTTAAAGAATTTTTCATGATGTTGGTAAAATATTTAGGTTCTATTGAGTTACTGAATTAGTTTTAAATGGCCGAAATTTAAACATTTTGAAACATTTTTTAATCACATGGAGCGTAGTGTAACTTAGGTTACATACTAAATTTGACAGAAAGTTATTTTACTGATTTTCCCATTTTTTAGGTTATGTTGTTATCAAATAAGTTTTGTAGAATTAAATTTTTATTTTGTATTGTGGAATAAACGTTGTGGCATGATTGAATGTAAATTTTTAAGCAGTATGAAAAAAACATACGAACATTTACTGTACGGAAAAACTAAAAAAATATCTATAAATTTCACAATTAAATCACCGTTTTAATACATACCAGTGATTTTTTTTAATGAAAGAACTTGTACAATGTTTTTAAAAACCTTATTTACACACCAAAAGTTAAGGTAAATTTGACTAAAATTTAATCCTTTAGAGTTTACTGATAATTATATATGGCCATATAGTGGAAAATTACTCATAAGGTAAGACCTTTCATTGTTTCTGGTGTCAGCGTTTTTATGAAGGAGATTATAAAATCTAGAAATTTATTTAAAAGTTTCCGGATTGATAGAATTAATCTATAAATTATATAAATACCTTTAAAGACATCTGTAACGGTTCTTAGCTTTGAACGTATGGTACGGCAGTTTCGTTTACACTTAGACACCTTCAGGTTTTGCACATTAACAAATTAGTGTAGATGAAATTACCGTAGCATACTTTCAAACAAAGGACTGTTATAGACGTCTTAAAATTGGTATTTTTTTGTTTTATATATTATAAATTTGATAATAATAATAATGGCCTATAATCTCAATATTCAAATTCTTTCGGATTTAGGGTGTAGAGTATAAGACAAATGATATCATTCCTAAAACTGCCTTCTTGGACTCAGTGAACCACAAAACAATTGTACCAACAAACATTTGTGGAAAAGTAAAGCTAATATTGTACATGGATACCAGAAAATCTGCAGTAGCCTAAATCTCCGAAAATAAACATCCTAATTTTGTCCTTTATTCTTAACAATTACCTGAAATTTTAATCATCATTGTAGTGTACTTTTTTTGTGAGAACTAAAAAAATCAAGTGAATTCCTTTTCTAAAACTTGTAAACCACGATGTTAACTAAACAAGAAATCCAATAAACTTTACTGTCCATCAAAGAAACTTCTGAAATTCTTCAGCTCATGTAGTCCAGTTGTAGAGGCGGAACACCGGAGTTGAACCAGTTGACAATTATGGTGTTCTAGACAGTGTTGTCACATACAGTACTAACTTTCTTAGTACATAGATGAATGGTATGTCTGTCAACTATAAACTCATTAGAGACATGTTCTGTTTGACTTCACACTTTTGTCTCATTAAAACTTGTGTTGTACATTTTTTATTGGCGAGAGAATAATGTGCGGTATGCAGCTGATAAGCTGAGAATGTTTTTGCCTGTTGGTCTACCTTGTGATTAATATTTTGATCATCAGTTAATCATTTTAAAAGGCTTTCGTAGTTTGTAGATAAGAAAGGAACCTAATGAAAAATCTCTTTACATTTTGGAATTTGTTACTATTTTATTTTTTCCCATTTAAGTAGTATAGAGTAAATTTGTAATGTGTCAACAAACCAGCTTGAGTTGTTTTTTTTTAGCAGAAATATTTGTTTTCAGTTAAAAAAGTAGTTTTGGTAGTGATAACTGTCTGTCGAGCGTTAGTCGTCATTGCTCTACAACCCAACTAGTGGGACCGATTTTAATGAAATTGACGTAGTCACAATAATTTAATGAGCATTATCACCAGACTTATTACGAGACGCACGGGGGTCCAAAGTAGTTCTACACCGTACTTGAGTCGTCGTAACCCAGTCGACTCTAGGATAGCTATGTTGATACTCGGGTGAAATGGATACTCGCATTACTCGGTCTCAAATGATTTCAATACTCGTATTATTATTTTGAAATCGAGTATCTGCGCAGAATGATTTTGCGCATCGGATTCGAACTCAGCTTTACCAATCAGATCGTTTTAGATAAACCTATACTTTTGCGTTATATCTGTTAGACTGATCCACCAAGTGTTTATTTTTTTAAACAATATGTGATTGACACTTCTAATACGTAATTAAATGTTATCCTGCCTCGACACAAATTCAGTAATTTAACGTTAGTACAATTATTACCAACATTAATAATTTAGTTGTTATTTACTATAATTTGTTTTATAAAGATGGTAATATATTAATATTTATTAAAATATAAATAATAACAATTAAATAATAATTTAATTTACTTTTTGTTAATATGGAAATAAATGAATATTATTATTTTAAATTGAACTTGTTACCCAATATAAATCATTTTAACTCAAAATCGTAATGTTTAATTAATGTGTAGTGAAAAATCAGCTTAGAAACTAATATAACCAAAGTAGAAACACCGAGCATTTTGTTTGGAATTGACACAACACTAACGAATAACGTTGTCCGAGGGTTTTATTTCGAATTCATAGTCGCACATTACCTCCTCCTTGTTTCTAGTTACGAGGATTTCGTCCGAATATTTTAATACGAAACCGAGGATTTTAATACTCGGAATGCTTCGAGGATTTTGATACTCAGATTCACCGAGTATTTTAATTCGAACTCACACTACTCTATGACCTAGAGCAAGATGGACGTATAATCTCTATGTTCCACATGTACTGTTTGATTGTTTCTTTTATCAATGTTGGGGTGAAAATTACCAGTAAGCCTTTAAATCATAATTAAGTCTGACTATAGTAATTCCATATTTTGCGGTTTTACGGTAGAAACGACTAACTAGGGTTCCCGTATGTATCAGTTCAATTGGTAAGTTCATATTTAGGTCCCATTATTATTTATGTTTACAAATTTACTATCAAAGCTAGTTCCCTGGTGTGATGTTCACTTTGGCAGGATTAATGGAGCTAAGTTGTCAGTATAATACGGGGACCTGTATTACATATCATGGTGGCTAAGATAGGCTTCTGAAAGTCCAACATTTCCCACAAACTCATGGTACTTACTTCCAGTGGTAGAGTCTCTAATCTTCATATTTTGTAGAAATGTGTCAATTAATGAATGACCCAAACCAAGGAAACTACTGGTTAAACATAATTGACAATATGAAAATAAATCATGAACATCGTAATTAAAAAGTTGATTTCAATCTCATTCTACATGAGAAGATAACTTAGACTCTATTTAAATAAATAAATACCATTAAAAATAAGAAATAAATTAATATTTAACAAAAGGTGATGGGGGACTCTTTACAAATCTTCCGTAAGAAATTACCCGTACTAGAAATGTTCGTCCTTTATCTTTAACTATAAATAGTAGAGATATTTTTGTGGAGATGGACATGAATATTATTTTGTTTTGTAGATAAGTGTGTGAGAAAGTGCATTATTATTTTTTTTCAATAAAGTTCAGATATAGTAATTGTTATGTATAAACCTTGACAATAATTAAATTAAAATTTCAGTTATTGAACTGTTATTGGTGATTTTGTCTAATTTTGACGTTATGAAATAAAAAAAAAAAATTATTTACAGTAATAACTCCCTAATGTATATCTTAAAAACACGTTTGGGACAACATTGGATATTTAAACTGTATAAAATGAGATATCGTAGAAAGTGGTACAATGTTCGATTGAAAAATTATCCAAACAAAAAACAAGTTGATGGCTGCCATCGTGGTTACCCACTACAACATTTAATGTATACAACCAGATCATTGAACCTTGTAGGAAATCCTTAATTACAAGTATATTGGTAGATCAATAGCTCTTACCCAGCAGAGTAAGTTTCTTCAAAACAGTTGATACACATGTTTTCTGAACTCGTAAATTGTATATCACTACTTTTTTGACGTTTGCTAGGCTCAAAGATGTAATTGTATTTAAAAGTTTCACTAGGCACCTCCAGTTGCTACTCTCGCGTTGGTAACCCGGCCTTCCTCTCTACTTGTATACGAATATCAACGTTATATTGGGAAGTCTGGGTTCAAAATTACATTTTTGTAAATAACTTTACTGTTTGACAGCGTAGATATGTGGGACTGGTGGAATTGAAATCTACAAATCTTTATGTAATTTAATGTGTTATAAGTTGAATAAACAACACATGTTTTAAACAACCATTATTTTGACATTTTTAATTAGTTTTTTTTCTGAATTACAATAGTTTTGATATGAGCACACTATAAAATATTTATACTAAGCTGTTATCACGTTTACTTATAGTCGGGTAAAAAGTAAATTTTGAAATTTACAAACTGATTTTCAGTGTTACATATTTGTCCAATAGTTTGTGTAATAGAGTCGACATACCAAATGACTTCTAGAGCGTTTGCCAACAAACTGAAAAATTCGTTTATATTCGGAATAACTAGAGAAATATATTTTAAAGGTCGTTAAAAACGAGGCAGTTAGAGCCGAAAGTTTGTTTAAGGTGTTAATAACGATGATTTGATTTTATATAACTAAGATTTAAAAAAAATTAATTAACGAAAAATATTTCTATTTATTTTTTATAAAACAACTATAATTAAAAATGGCCTGTTGCCATTTTGTAGTGTCTAATCAATATTTACTTTCTAAAATGTACATGTATTAAGAAAGTTGTTTGTTGGGTCAAATATCGATGTTGATATTTTATCCAGATATATTCGTTTTGAGGGCTTTGAATCTAAAAAAAGTAGTTTTTGGAATGATGTCTGTTTTGTTTGTGTTATCTGTTCCGTACTCTACAACCCAAAGATTTAATCTAATTTGGTAAGTAGGCGTATTTTGGTCATATCTCAGGACTTTATTACGTTTTAAACTGAATTATAGTTGTACCCGTTATAAAAAACTCGTAAACAACAAATTTTGTTTAAGCTTGGTCTCTAAGTACTCAAATAAAACGAATTAGTCTCCAGGTACTGTCAAGACATATAGGTTTACGAGTAATCTGTATAAATATCAAAATCTGCTATGTGCGCGTTGTAAAAGTCGCATTTTTTTAAAATCGGTTGTATTAATTTCATTCAAGTTTTGGAAAAATTAAAAATTAATTGGTCAAATCCATTTGCAAAGTCCAATGTAAAATATGAGTATAAAGGTTTAGTAATAATTTGCAAAAAAAACGAAATGTTGACCACCGCCATTAAAAGGTCAATTTAATTTTTTTTTCAAATTTACGTTCAGAAAATTTTTACAGTACAAGAAAAACAACATTAGACTTTATTTAAATATAAGCCTATAAATATTTTTTCAATAACTGCATCCGAGTTACATTTTCACTTTTTTTTTATTTACAACTATCTAAATGATATTTTTGGTGACGATTAATTTTGGTTAGTTTATATTTGGTTTTGGGGCTGGGAGAGGGAGAAAGTTTGTATTCATCATAAAAAAAAGTGTTCATCATCATGAGAAAGTGTTTTCCATAATTTATTGTGTGTGAAATAGGTGTACGATTGAACTGAAACGAATAGTTCTTCCAATCTCCGTCAAAAAAATTGGAAAAACATAAAATTTGATCTGTCTAAAACAGAGTTAAACGATGTTCTGTGGTCAATCACAATTCGAACACAGGAATATACAATCATAGACATTTCGTTGTACCGTTTCCAACAACTAATCGATTATTATTTATTAAACTAGTTTTATCTCCCTGTGTGCACTTATAAAATGAACATTATGTATATGAACACACTATTTATGAACACCATGTATTCTGACAACATTATAGGTATTAGAAAGTATGGAATGTGCGTATTTTATTAAATAATAGATTCAACAGCTTTCTTCCTTTAACATCAGGCCTAGTAACAAGTAGTCATCTTACAGTAACATGTCACTTGCTTTATATACAATTCTGTGGTGACTCCAGTCTGCAGATTCCGCCATTGATACAGCTGGCGGTCGTCCAACGTGTTTGAAATTGGAGTTACATTCCGGATTAGAGGCCTGGTGACTTCCTTTTTTATTACCTCTTCGCTCTAACGGTTTCCTGAGTGTATAAGTGTACAAAAGGAATAAATAATAGTTTAATTTTCTTCTAACTATTGAATCATCTATCAAATTGTATTTGGTAATTAGATGATTAACCCCCCGCCCCCTTGTAATCCAACAAGTTATTAATAACATAATTATTTACACAATAATTTATCAAACCAAACATTTGAGTATATTTTGAGAAATTGTGCCGTTTACACACCGTGTTTTGTTTTTTTTTACTGATAACTTTAAAACTATCAAGTTATTAAAGAAAACAGAAACAACAGATTACCGTAAAAAATTCCTAATTTCATACTAATTTTTCTTGTTCCATTCTCTGAGATGCAACCCCCACGATTAGCTTTTCTCCACTGCGGCCCAAAATGGACGACCCTACAAGAATTTTCCCTTTAGGCTCCTTTTGAAATCCACAAGAACCTTCAAATCAGCACCTTTAATGACTTCAAAGACTATAAAGTCCCTTACGTACATATTAAGTCTCCTACAAACAACACGCAAAGGCGTTTTACCGTCTCCTATCTCTAGAAGTAACATCATCAGATGTCTCGTAAAACCAACCAGATGATTTTATAAGTAATAGGCCTATCATTGGGTAGTGTCTAGTTACCAGACATACTGCCCTGTGTAAGATCTGTCTAATTAGTGAGTTTATTGTTTTAACTGGATCATCCTTTACCTAGGATCTGATGTTACGTACAATTACGATAAAAGACATTGAATAAATTTGCAAAGATTTTAAAAGCATTTGTAGATGTATACACAGCCATCTTAAAAAAAATAATAAAAAGCATGGACCAAATTAGGTTAAAGTTCTAACAATAAATGGTACCTACACTAATTTATGCACGTGAATCTTGGGCCATGTGTGAACGCCAAAGATTAAAATTCAAGGAAGATTTCTGAGAGTGAAGAGATGTAGTAAGTTGGATAGCTTTAGAAATGATGAAACTAGAGAGAAACAAAGTATACTTAGAATAAATCATGGGATACATGAAACCAGATGGAACTAGAATGATAAAGTGAATAGAACAGGTGAAGTTACGTTACTAGGCCTACTTGAAGTAAAAAAAATAAAAAATCAACTAGTTGGACGAAGGGATTTAGGTAGACCGAGGAAACGATAGGTATATGTGAGAGAAAAATAAGAATAACTAGAGAATTTTCGAACTTTCATTGTCAGAGTGCAATTGCTTCGATTTTCTTTTCGGACGCACAAGGTCACTTCAGCAAATTGTCCCCAGGTGTTCCTCCACTAATTTTTCACTGAAACATTAATTTTACCTAGATGAATACAAAAAAAAATCCTTCCATCTCTCCTGACATTTTATCGAATCTACCAGATAATATCGCTAAGCAAATACCATTAATAAACATAATTCTGGAATGATATTGATGATATAGATAGACGTTTGCTATCATTTGTGCGAATAAAAATTAAAAAACAACGTTTCGAGAGTATAAAATAATGGTCATCTTCAAGTGATAATTCATACGAATAAAAGTAAAAATCGCTAACAGAGTATAACTCCACTTTGAAAACTAAAATAATTAAGATTAATAATTAAAGAAAGGAACCCAGGAACGAATCAAGGCCTAAGCAATCAGGAAAACGACCTGGTTAAAAACCTGGTTAACTAACTGAATATAGCTTGGATGCCAAAGGAGTGGTGACCTAACGGTTTATCCAGGTGAACATTTTTTTTTTTTTTTTTTTTTTTCCTTTTTCAAAATTTTAGTGGGTGAACAAGTCTTTTGGAGATTTAAGAATAAAATATATTGGTCTCATTTACAGTAGAGGAATTTAGAATTTTCAATCCAGTTTTTTTAACGGTAGCCATAATAGCATTATTTCAACAGTACTTTGGATTCTATGGTAGTCCGATATCTTTATATTTAAACCTATAATTATTTTCGTTTGAGAAAACTTTAGGCTACTTTATCAGGTCACTACTTTTAGGTTTCAACATTATCCTAGGATACTAGTCTATCATGGTGTTTTACATTTTTTTTGTATTTTAGGAACATTAATTGTTCTTTAATTTAATCACGAGTGGATTAAATTCAAGAATCGTCGTGTATAATACATTTTATATACAAAAATGATATAACAATCAATTATCAAATAATTTTAAAACATTTCATGTTTATTACGTAATATTCTTTTCCTCACTTTGTCAAGGATGTCGCACACTGTAATTAACTGGCTGATTTTATCATTCCTTCTAAAAATTAAAAATGGATAGAAACATCTTTTATGTTTTTCCAACGATTAAAATGAAAATACCAATGTTTTAAATATCATAGTATACTTAATTTGTATTGTCTACTGACTGACGATCACAAGAATGAACACAACGTATAAGGGATGAAGAGGGAACTGCACATGCGCTGATCGCATTTAGACTACTAGACTAGTAAAATCCCTTTAAACATTACCGTACTAAACGGTTAGAAAATATCAGGTTGGAATTTTCTAGAGTTGTGAGTGGTTAAGCGTAAGCGTAAGCTATGTATGATTTCAGTGTAGATAGTTATTAAAGTTATTTTAAGTGTTTCAGAGTTAATAAAAACATTCAAATTAGCAGTTGTAACTAATTTCGAAGTATTTATCGTGTCCAACCATTGAGTCAATGTTATTAATTAGAGTAGTAGTAAGATATTCAGTATTAACTAAAATATTTGCTTATCTTCTGCATTCCTTGCGCGTTCATTCTTACCGCAGCAGTACTGTATGTTTGTCCTAACGTTCTAAGTGTTGTAAGGGTAAAAATCGTATTCTTACTTCATATAGTGAACCGTAATTATCTCTTATTTTTAAAATATATTTATATGCACTTTCTTTTTGACAATTAAAATTTATCTTTTGACGAACTGTTACAACTTATTAATTGTTATATTAACGCCCGGTGAAAATATTTAAATAACCTTGAAATCTATGAAATGGTTGACACAACACCGAGTTAATCATAATTTGACGTTCATCCTGTGAAGGGAAAGTAAAGGATATTAGTATCAATTTGGCCAAATTCACTTTTACTGGTCTTGCGTGACTCGGATATCCTATAATAATAACAGACAATAAGTTTTACAACCGATAAAATAACGGTTTCTCTTCTATTTAATTTGTTTAAGAAAATGTTTTTCAGGTGTGATTTAAAAATTATATTAATATCGAAAGGTTATCGAGGAAAATGGCTAATTTGATTAATTCATACCGTATTGACTTTTTGTCCCGGGATGGCTTTTCCATGGGAATTTTCATCTCGGAATGTTCCACATTTCCTCCATTATTTTCTGACATTAAATATACCTATATATAAATAAATATAGAGCTTGACTTGTGAGATGCTATACTTGATGGAATAAAACTAGAACACAAATTCTCTCAAATAGTACTTTATCTATTCAAACGGATTTCAACAACAAAGTCCCCATCTTCAATGATGCACGAACTGAAATAACTAAACATTTTTCCCTCATGTTCTTGCACTTGAACCTTCCATCTTGTTTGTGAACTTACTATTTTAAGTGACCAAATTACTATTTCTGCAGTTTAACCTTGAGTCTGTTACGGTTTTCATTCCTTATGCTATCCGATCTTGTAAAACCTTTTATTCCTCTCAAGATATTATCTCGATAGCTCTACTCACATCTTTTGTCGCTACTACTTGTTTCTGTCCACCTTTAATATTTTCCATGTTTATGTGCAAATCGTCCTTTCAAAATTATGTTACCCATTTGGCTGGCTAGTTCCCTCTGCAGGTTCTCCTAAGTTTCCTTTCATGTATGCCATCAACTGCATATGCTATCATCTTCTGTTTCTCTACTGTTCTATGCTGTTGTATTTCTGTGATATTATATTAAAGAGGAATGTTGATCAACACTTTCTCCTTACCTTTCAATTTGTTTCTCGTCTAATCTACAATTTTTAACCTCTTATCTTCTTTACCTCTTCAAGGTTTCTACAATAAATACTGGTGTAGCAATCACGAGGTACACTAGCTAGATCTACACCATTCTTATAGTCTTGAGGTAGATTCTTATCTTTCATATTTCCTATCACGCCATTCTTGGCAAATTGTCATCATGACATTATTAGAGGTTTCTCTATTTTATGTTTTGTTTTTCTTCTTCATTTTTAGACGATGGTGACGGCGAATTTTGTCTACAATTTCCTTACTGATTCCTCTCTTCTTCTTCTTAAAATTATTCATACGTTTTCACTTTCCCAAGTCATAGACTTTTTCTAGAGCTTTATCTTTACAGAGCTTTCATGTTTTCTATACGATCTGCCCCAAAACTACTTTGCTCTTCCTTAGCTGGTTCCTCTTTAAATTTGTTGTAGTAGTATTTTCTCATAGATTTCTTTACGCTAACGCAATAGAATTCTTTAATATTTTCTTTATATTATCTAGATGTTTACCAAGAAGCCCAAGTATTTAACTAGAAATAAAAATAAAATACGTTCTCAAAATGTAGACAAAAGTATGTATCAATATTTTATATTTACTTTTGTGATACATGGGAGAAAATGTTGTTTTCAGTTTTTTTATAAAACTTCTTTTAAAATTATATTTAAAAAAGCTCGCATCAATGATTGCCACATATTCATGCAACTTATTGAATACAATCGTGAACTGTAAATTTCTTTTTCTTGAATTTGTCACACTCGGTTTATGTCGTTATTCTACGTATTTCACTGAAATCGTTGGAGCCATGTTGGAGAAATTACGCATTTTATCATAGCTTCAAGGACAATTTTTTGTTCACCGATAACAGGTATTTTTTGGAAGATGACGACCTTTAAGTTATGCTGGGGTTAGAAGCAATAAAACTTGATTAAAATTCACTAAAGCTGAACTTATACCAAAACCTGAGAGAAACCTATAAACATTATTAACGTATGAAAATGGGCAATCATTCAAAAGGCGTGGTCGATTGTTTGTGATTGTCATCCTTGTCACTAGTCTGTTGTTCGAGTAAAATGTTAGAAACTACATTAGAGTTTGTGAATATTTCCTAATTATCTTGTATCAAACCTTTATTAAAAACCACATCCCTTATACAGAGGTGTGGCAATCCTGAGATACCTACCTGAATCTACACCTTTCTCAATGTTGGGTTAGATTCCTCTCGTTCATCTTTCTTATCTGGTTTTCTTAACCAACTCTTGTTCTCTTCCGACCCTGATACTGAGAATTTAATGAATAGGGGTCTTTATTTTATGCTCTTTTTTTTCTTTTTTTTTTTTGTTGAAGGATCAGATGACCGGAAGATGTTTTGCTGTTAAACTACACGTAAAATTACAAAAAATGTAATTTTTATATAAAATTTGCGACGAAAATTGCTATTAAGATGTATGGACAGAAAAATTTGTAAAATTTGTTTATAAGTAACACTCGATTTTATGACTGTTGTCTAGACTTACACAAGCTATTCTAAAAATATCTTTTAGCAAATTTGAAGAAAACTATAAAACTATGGCAGCTCTGGGGTGAGTACATATAATACACATATAGACAAATTTGACCTAACCATAAAACGTGTTCTATTAGTACAAATTTCATAATCCCGTATCTAGGTTTACCGCTGCAAGTTACTAAATTTCTCTATTTAAATTAACTAAATTACTTTAAGTTGTATTTTGCATGTTATAAAATGAAGATGTCTGCAAAGTTAGACATTGAACTTATGTTGTCAAAGTAAAGGTACTTCATGTAGAACAAGGCCAGAGTGGTGAAAGTGACAAGACCGGTCCTTCACTTGTACGTGCATATGTGTGCACGTGTTCATATTGTCTTATAGTTAAATATCATTAAAGGTAATATTAATTAATTGTCCAATAAAGAAGTCGAGAAAACAAGTTTTGAAAGAGTGAAAGTATTTGTGTTTGTGATCATCTAGTTAATAGCTTAATATTTAGCGATTCATAGAAAACACAATGCAAAGATAAAAAAGCAAACTTTATTGTTTTATTAGTTTGTTAGTCCATCTTAACCTTCGCATTAATACAGAGTTTTGGATATGAAAATAATATAACCTATAAACATATGACCAAAAAAAACGTCTTTGAAAAATAATCTTCGTTTTACGTATGTCTTGTCTGTTTATATTTTTAAAAAACTAAGCGTAACTAAAGAGGGGTTGAGATATCAATACCAAATTTCGCAGAATATGTTACGTTATTAGTTTACAATGTAGCAAAAACTACACACTTTCAAAATGGCGCCCAATAAAACTTTTGATACAAAATATCTTGAAAACTGTTTATTTTACTAACTATTAAAAGTTACAAAATATTTGAGTTTTATAATACTAAATGAGATGATATCTTTGTTTTTGTTATAATTTAAAGAATAGCCTAGATATTAGTAAAAAGCTAACAAAAAAAAAGGAATTATTGGTTATTTAGTAGAACACACAAGGGCTTTTTAGGTCTACCAGCACTTATCAGTAGACCAAGAAAAAGTCTTTGGTCTTCTAGTCAATTTTTAATTTTCTTTTTATTGTTTCTTACCAATATTGACGCTACTTTTCACATATTTTTGTTTCTAAACGAATTCTTGGTAGTTTACTAGAACACACAATAGTATATTTCATCACTAGGATCAAAAGTGAAGCTTCTTTTGGCCCAAGTGATGAACTATATTTTTCGTTATACTGGAAACAATATAAGTAAACAATTTCACAAAAACTAAAATGTTATAACTATTTACCTTCAAAAGTTTGTATAAGTTACACAAGTTTGCAGCTATTACAGTTGTTCAGTTTGTGTTATTGGTACCCTAATTGTAACGTTGGTAACAGCTGTTTTATCGGTTATTTACAATCAAGAATATCGGTAATTTTTACAGATTCATTACTAATGTTATAAAAGATTAGTTATAAAAAAGAAGTAACAGCTGATGACCTTGACCTCAGCTGATGTTTTTAGGTCCTAGGACCAAAAAGAACAACTTTAGCATCTCAATGCATGCATTTCAACAGCTGTTTTTGAAGCAGTATAACGGAAAAAACTTTTACTTCTTATCCAGTATTAAACAGTCAACTTAATAACTATTTGAAAGGCTGATTATTTGAAGTATTGGATGACCAAGAAAAGCTCTTGTGTGTTGTAGGTAAATAATTATTTTTAGCAATATATTGGATATTTTTCAACTTACAATAAGCATAAAAAAAACAAACAAATAAATAAATATAATATATATATATATATATATATATATAGTTTTGTTCAGTATTAAAAGGGGTAAATATGGGCATGTTATACATGTTATAAATAATTTGTAAAAAGAACGATTTTCGAAATATTTGGCAACCAACATTTTTAATGAAAGCTATTTTGAAACTGTCTACTAAAAATTATTAAATTTTATAGTAAACTGGAAACTAACAGTGTAAAACGTTCTGCAGTATTTTGTACCACTATCTCATTTACGTTCTGTAAATATATTTTATTTTTGAAAAAGATTTTTTTGTTGCACATATGGTTATTGAACTTTTTCTATTCTTTGTTGTCCAGTGTCACTTTTTAAAGTTTGGCAGACTGTTTGTGAAACACTTTACATTGACAGACCTCCAATTACACAAAAAATACCTTGTCCAAGGTCACTATGTCCTAGATAAGAAGAAAATACCACAATACAGTTTCAAATGAACGCTATTTTAAAATTTAGGAATCTTATTCAAGGAATAGTAAATTAGTTTGAAGCTAATATTTAATAAAATTTCGAGTAGATGTGTTTATATCCACTCGCTTTGCTCTTGTTAAGTGTTTTGGCCCTTGAAAACACTTAAAGGAGCTTTCATTCGCTACGGTCGTGTAGGTGACTCGTCCTTGATGGGTTTCTTAACCATACAAATATTATATTTTCTAGGATGAAACGGTTCAAAATTACATTTTTTGACTATTCGTCATTGAAAAGAGAATGGGTTAATATTATTACATCCAGGATTGAAATCTTAAAATATTTGTGTAATTTAATGTGTTATAAATTCAATATGAACAAACAACTGTTAAAATGATCGTCAGTTTGACATTTTCAAATCGATTTCTCCCCTATACTGTATGAGACTCAAACCCCCTATTACAACTGTACGTTATTATTATTTTAATTTTTGTGACAGCTATGTTGAGGTTACCTGTTTGCTATAACGACGTTCGATTAGCGACGCGTAAAAAATCAATTTTTCTTTTATATACTATTCGTATCTGTCAAATAGTCTTTATTTTTATTTTAACTTTACCTTCTATGTGGCTACATGTTTCGCTGCCACAGGCCAGCTGTTATGTCCATCAAACACTTATAAATACACAACACTTGTAACACATATTTTTATACATTTTTTGTACACGTCATATAATAAATAAATTATGTTTATGTCTTACAAGTGTTGTGTATTTATAAGTGTTTGATGGACATAGCAGCTGGCCTGATGATGCTGCCTGTGGCAGCGAAACATGTAGTCACATAGAAGGTAAAGTTAAAATAAAAATAAAGACTACATTTGACAGATACGAATAGTATATAAAATATAATATATGTAGTTCTAGGGCTGTTCAACAATGAATATCAATTTTTCCTTTCTTGAGGCCATAAAACGTCAAGATCATTCAGAAACGAAGGTCCAAATTTTCAAAGGTTAAATGTATCTGCAGGGATGTTGGCAAGGATACTAAGAGTTGTAGATTACTGGTTTATAAGGCTCGTTTGAAGTGCTGAGATTTATTGATTTTGAGTTCTTAGTGGCAGTTGTCAATTACTTGGGGTTTGTTACGATGTTCGGTTGTACATCTTTATATTTAGGTAAAATTTAAATAAAATCCATTCAGCTGACTTTGAGAAATGACAACTTATGTTTTTGTTCTCATTACAAGCACTCCAGAATTCTAAGCTACGATGATAATATTTGTGAAATTAGGAGACAAAAAAACCTAACTACTAAATTTAATCAAAATAGGTATAACAACTAAATAATGTGTATTTATAATATATATATATATATATATATATATATATATATATACCTTGTTTCCGTCTTGCAAATTTTTTTGTAGTGTAATACTACGCGAGTTTCAGGAACAAGTTCCCATCTTCAGGTTTTATAAAATTTATATAAAATTTTTACTCACATGTGAGCACGTCATAATTTAACACAAACACACAAATCAAGCACGAATAAATTTTATAAATTAATATACATTATTTAGTTGTTAAACTATTGCAACTGGAGACATAAAAATGAATGAATGAAAATAGGTATATCGTTTTCTGAAAACCTAACCTAACCTAACCCGATACATTTGGTTTAATATCTGATTTTTATACATCTGACAGTTGCATGTTTTTATTCTGGTTCCAAGTAAAAAAAACAGAATCTTAACAAAAATATTATATTGTCAAACAGGCGAAAACCTTAAAACTTTCCAAGTTTTGCTCGAATCTGCGTGTGGACAGATTTACATTGGAACTTGTAAACAAATAATTAAAACAGAGAAAGTTACAATGTCATTAAATGCAAATAATGGTAGATACTAGATTAACAACAATAATAACGTAACAAACATTTCATAAGACTCATGATGCCATTTTTAAGTAGGTTTACTTTGATTTTGATGATTTTTGGAATTATAATGAAAGTAAATAAACTGTGCAAAATTGTGTACTAACTTTCTCAAAGAAACATAAAAACAAAAAATTGTAGGTATAGAAATATATCATTCATAATCATGAAATGATTACACAAATTTGTTAGAGACCTTTTGAGTAAACAGTGTTAAGTGAACGATTTTTATTACCAAACCAGTATATTGTAAAAATAGTCACCTTTTATTTATTTGAGCCTTTTATTATTTTTATTTGAGCCTTTAGGCGTTACATTTCAACAAAATTTGATCACATTCATTAGAGCTCATTTTGTGAAAATTGGAATTTTGATTTTCGGTCTAATGACAGCTAGTCCTTCATAAAAATTTAAAGTTTTTGAAATTCTGGGAATCGTTGCGTAACAAACTTGTTGAAGGAAGTTATGTGATACGATATAAATAAATATTGAACTTGATTTGTTAGATACGGTAGTATATTTAAAAGAATAAATTTTTAACATACATTCTCACAAATAGTACGTTCATTTATTGAAACGCGTTTTAACAACAAAGTCGCCATCTTCGGAGACAAAGCTACAATTTATGAGTTATAGTTTAGTTGTTGTAACTCGTGCATCGCTGAAGATGACGACTTTGTTGCTGAAACGTATTTGAATAAATAAAGGTACTATTTTTGAGAATTTGGGTTCAAGTTTTATTCTAATAAATTCGTGAGATGTATAAAATTATTATATGACTTTAAAACTTTCTAATTATCAACGAGATATCCAATATTCTTAACATTACAATAATAAATAATTATGGTAATTACTCAGCTCCGTCATAGAGTCTAATCCAAGTAGATTCTCTATTTATTTATAACATCCAAAAGTTGGTTTCTTGGGACTTGTAGGAAACGGTAAATTGTATTGATTGTTAAAGGGGTAAGTTTGTTTAAACAGTTGTTATAAAGATTGTCTGAACCACGTAATAGAGTAGGCCCTATATCACAACTTTTTTGGTGTCGGCAATATATATTCTAAAAAAAAAAATAAAGCAATAAAGATAAAAAAATTCACTTCCTACAAATATTACTAATTCAAACATAAGTTACAAAATAAAGTGTTGGCGCTCCTAATATTCATAATTATAATTTAAAATTCTAACCGCCCACACTTTACTTTATAATTTACGTTTGACTTAAGTATGTGTGTTTTTACTTTTTATTTAGTTAATTTTTTAAAAGAAAATTGATTTTTAAAAAATAAATAAATTTGTTTGAACTATTCAGAGATTTAAAGAAACGTTTATGAACAATTTTTGTCCAAAGATCAACGAGTTTAAAATAAACAGTAGAATACATTGCACAAACTTTCTCACTCATCATATCCAAAACTATTCATCATCAAACTAGCTATAGGTCAAAAAGTAAAAAGCGAGCCATGGACGAAGTTTTTGCATAATTTGATATATTTAAATAGAGTCTGCACTTGATATACTTCATAGATTATATCTATTATAACTGCTCTATGGCAGTTTTATCTATCTTTATATTTTTTTTACCGATAACTTATGAAGGTGTTTGGAGAGATGGTACCCAATACGTTTTATTTGAGTCTATAGAGGCTGTAATTTGAGAAAACAGTAATTTGTGTTTTATTTCTTATGTGTCTTTTGAGTTATTGAACAAATAATTTCAAAAAGTCCCATGGGTATACCTTTCTTCTATTTATTAACTTTACCTATACTCGATATTCGCTCTTGTTTTTTGTTGTCATCTAATTCTAGTTTGCGTAATTTCATATATGATTGTTACTGGCATTAAATTATCAATAACAACCCAATCCCCTCACGAATGAAATATCCTACCTTGTGTAACTCAACCCCTTACCACCCTCTGTGAGCAACCATGATAAAGTGCTCATAAAACCTTTTACTGCTTACAATGTCTCCTATAACTCCTTGCGATATTGATCTACCTTCCTGAATCATCTTATTCCCGACGCCGCCGTAGTCAGCAAATGAGTCGATACACAAATAATATTAAATACAAATTTCGTCCTATCGTCAGCTTATCAGTTGCATGTCGATTATTTTTGTTTTATTCAGTTTGTTTTGTTTGTTATTGTTATATAATGAAGCCTTTTTGAATTTAATATCTCTGTAATTAGTTTAATTTATTCCTCACCTGAGAAGATAAGTTATAGTTGCAATCCTGAGACATCCTGATTCTACAATTTTTTTATATAATCACGAGTTATATTTTTCTTTTTCATTTATCCTATTAGGTTTCTCTTAATACATTCGAGGGTTAGAGTTCTTTTTACATAACCTTTTTTTAAGGAGATGAAATTAAAGAGGTTTTTTGTTTTCTTTAATTTTCATCGATTAGACAAGACGACACCTTAGCTTTTTAAAACAGAAAGTAGAGAGTAAAAGTATAATATGACCTTGGGTAACAAAGAAAGCAAATTGTATTTCAACTGTCAATCACTGGTTACTTGCGTGATACTCGGAGAATAGCACTGGTACCCTAGACCTTCTTGACCGCAGGCTACTTTCAATTCACGATTATCAAAGCACAATTAACTTGTCACGCCGAATTACTTTTGTTTACTAGACAATAAAATCGGAAGTGAAAAACCGTAAAAATATCGCCCGTGACATTGGAACTGTATTTAGTGAACCTTGAAACTTTCCATAAAATTTATTGAAACTTGAACAATAAACGTTCACAAACGTTGTACAATCTTTCTTACAAAATTCCATTATGTTCATGTAGATGTGAGGTGTAGGTGGAAGGTTTGAAGCGGGTAAAGTAAAAAAAACAAGATGGTTTCAGTTACGCACAAAGAGGCTACCAGGAGAGAAAAATTAAGAACCGCTAGATCTTATAGAACTGTTTGGGAACCGACGGTTTTGGTGGTTATGGGTGTCATCCCGATAGAGCTACTGACTCTATACCGGTGGTGCAATTGACGTAATAAGAAAACCAGAGGTAGATGGATTAAAAGGTTAACGACCTCCGCGAGTGGATCGGAAGGAGGAACAGTGAGGTGTATTATTTCAGGTCTAGGGCTGTTCGTTAAGTAACCTGAACAAGATGTGTAAAATAGGAGACTCAAAACGCTGTGGAATACACTTTCTTTCAGTGTAGAAAATAGGGAGTGGAAAGACAGACCCTGTTAGTGGAAGTAGGCAAATTTGAGGCTATGAAATTGAAGTGAGCGGTACAATATTGTTGGAAAGATACTCAAATACGAACCTCCTTTAACTTGGCGGAGAAAACTCTTCAAGGTAAAAAGTGAGAAATGTAATCTGTTGTTCTCTAGTAGAAGATTAAAAGAAGACAAAGGTCAATAGGCAAAACACCTCGAATATATGCTGAGTGGAGTAATGCTTCAAGAAGGGGATATTTTTATTGGTTCTAGATATTGTCCCACACACGAATCGGTCGAAATAGTGCTACGACCACTGATCCGCAATGTCACATTTTTTTTTGCGGGAAAAATCTTTCTTTAACTAATATATTACAACTGAATTCCAATCAGGTTACAAATTTAAGCAGAAATTGGTTTTAAATCAAAACTGAAGATTCAGATTTTTTGAAAAATTGGCTTTAGAGATTTTTATAAAATTTTGTGAAACTGTAGGTTCTTTGATGAAAAAGAAAACTTATTGGTCGCTATACTTCCTTAAACGGGGATTTTGCAGTTATTGGGTGTAAAGAGGAACTGTATGGGCGCAGTCGTGAAAGTTCAAATGTGTTAAAAACTACGAAAACAATTTCGAAGATATTTTGGTGAAATGTGAAGATTTAGTACTCAAATCAATATTTCAATATAATTACAGTTCGTGAATTATTAGTTTAAAAAAACATGTTTAAAGGTGATGAATACATTTTGTTTCCTAGAGGCTTCATTTTAACTAAATTTGATCACAATAATTTTGAGCCAATTTATTAAAATATCAGAATTATGGTCTTATAACCACTACACACAAACTTTCATATACTGAAAAAATGACAATGTCTTGAGTTATTTTTATTTTTTATTTTTATTTATTTTTATTTTTTTATATATTTTTTTTATTTATTTTTTTTTTGTTGAATTTGTCACATTATAAGTATAGTTTATTCGGACATTTGCTATCATTTGTGCACACAAAAACTAATTCACGACGTTTTGAGAGTATGAAAAAAAACTCTCTTTAATAAAGTGATAAACATAAAACGCGAGAAATGTGAAAAGAGATTAGTATTAGTAACCTAGGACGAGTTTGGAAACTAAAACTAAAATTATAATCTAAGAAAGGAATCTAGGGCTAAATTTTTCTATTAAATTTCGTCAAGGATTGATCACAATGTCACACCCTAAACCTTTGATAGCGGTGACAAAATGCTGTTCATTTGGATAAAACCGTTTGGTAATAATGCCGTTGGCATACAATCTCTGTTTGATTAGTTGGTTCTCGATTCAACTTAGTGTTGGTTTACTTGTGTTGTGCAGTTATATAACTTAAGGGTTTTGATGATAGCGTTTGTATATAGTTTTAGTTTTTATAATTGCTCAGGTCTAGCTTTTGCTATGGGTTTCTTAAATTACTAATTTTAGTTTAGTTTCCAACATAGTCCTAGGAGTTTATGTTGGCTGTTTTCACATTTCTTGTGTTCTAGGTTTGTTGTTTGATAACGCCAGTTGATTCAAACCTCCGAAATGTCGTGTATTCGAGTTTATATTTTCAAATGATGGTAAAGTTTTGAACAAACTATATCTATCAATAATAAAGTAACGATCAAAATATCAAGTTTAATAAAAATTCAATAGTTTGGCCTTTTGAGTACATCAATAACGAAAGATAAACCTAACCCCAAAACCACTTTTATGGGCTGAGGAGATATAAAAATATTTATTCCTTTGAAAACAAAACTCAATACAAATTCATTTAGTTTATTACTAAATTACTTACGTCTTAGCAATCTTGTGTTTAGTATTTAATAATATTTCATACCAGCTGTTTCGGTATAACATATACCATCATCAGATGAAACAACACATTTACACAACACAATGATACACAATTCACAAAAATAAATAAACACGTTGTTAAATAAAAAAACAGCTGTTATGAAATATTAATAGATACTAAACACAAGATTGCTAAGACGTAAGTAATTTAGTAATAAAGTTATTGTAAAGCATTCATAAGGCAATATGGAATTTATCAAATTCATTTACCCACCACATAACTTTTTCTTCATTATGTGAAAAAGTAATTTTTGCCCAATAGACAAAGTTAAATTGTTTTCCTACTTATCTACATGAATCGAAATTACAAATTTAGCTCTAATTTTTTGCACCAAGTGTGTCTATCCACTTCCAATATCTCGATAACCATTTTCTCTGTTTTATACAACTTGATATGAGAGAGCTATTGCACCATTTGTAATGGATTTTCAACATTTTAAAGACATTTTAGTATTCTTCTATTCACCGATGATTGAAAAAATATAAACTAAAATTTGACCAAATTATGATTTTCGTTCGTTTCAACCAAAGTGCCTCAGGGTTTTATTAAAACGTATTGATTAGGTATAACGTAATAAAACGTATTATAAGGTTTTAATCCCCAAAAATAGGAATTGTAAATTATTAGTCAAAAATATAATACAAAGAAAGTTGGTATAGCTCAATATTGTTCAACGGATTTGAATCAATCTGTAATAAATGTGAAGGATAATGCTTAATCAAATCGCTTATATTGAGATTTAGTTGTAATTTTAAAAAACACTGGAATTGAACCTTTATTGTTGTCGATAAACAAAAATTTCATTACAGTTCCATTTTTGAACTTGTGAATTATACATAAAATAAAATGTCTGAAATACAATTTATAATTTTAACAAATAGATGATTAGGTTGTAATGATAAATTATTTCCTGTTTTGTTTTAAAATATTAGTTCTAACCTGCCGAAAGAGGAATTTTATGGTGGAACAGATATAATATAAATTGATTTTAATATATTTAAAGTTATTATAATTATAATTAAAGCTATTTCAATCTTCTTTCCCTTTTGAGGTCCTCGAAAGTAGGTAACTTTCATCTAGCACTTTTAAAAAAAAATCTGTAGAAAAAAATGTTTAGACGTCCAAAAGTTAGATTGGAAATCTGAAATTGTTTCTATCCAACCCAAAATAGCTGAACAAGTGTTCTTACAGATTTTTCTAAAATCTGATTTTTTGTAATTTTACCGATTATTCATGAATCCCCATATTTGGAGAGTTTATTTGAGTAATAAAAGATTACATTTGAGCAAATTTGACAAACATTGAGTGTGAGAAAATCGAAATTTAATATTTTTACCTTTCTAACATTAAGTTAACGAAAAACAAAATAAATAATAAGAAAATAGTGTTTTGATATGGAAAAAAAAATATGTGTACACACTAAGTTTTACTATAAAGCACTGTATATACTTCAGACAGACTTCGTTGTAAGATCCACTTTATTGGACTTGAGTTGCTTCAAAACGGTTATATTCGCAATACATTCGAAATCTATTATTTTATTCATCACTTAACTTTATCTGTAATAAAAATACGCGAGAAAGTAAAAGGCAACTGTTGTTGACAAAACACTAATGAAATAAATTGATTGTTTGGATTGCGGTTCGGTTACACGGTTGACTCGGCAGGATTATCCTTAATAGTTAGAAAGAAAGAACACATGATTCACAGGATTGTTAACACAGGATGCTTTAACACTTAGGGAAGGTTAGTTATCGTAATTTTTCTTTTAATAACTTTTCTATATACAATTTTAGTCAAATTTAACCTCTAAAGAAGGAAGAATTAATTTGTCTTTCTAAAAATACAGATTAAGAATATAATGCTCCAACAAAATTGTACTAACGTATTTACTCACTCACGTACCCAAACTATGTCATTTGTCTAACAGTGTAAAAGACGAAGTCATTGAAAAACCAATTTATACATTTAAGTTAAGTTTTATTTGTGGCATCACTTTTTCGGCATCGTAAAACACTTTTATCAGCAAAAATTCGACATCTCTATTTTAACTTACACAAAACCTTCTCCATAACACATATATATGAATTATGAAGAAGTAAACTTGAGTTTTCATTAGCAGTCATTCAAGTAAAGTAAAATTTAATAACTGCGTCTATAATTTTTCGATTAAGAGATTTCAAATGCTATTAACCTTACCTGACCGTCTCGTAAGAGGTTCATCCCTTTATATTATATCGATACTCACTGAACCATATGAAACCCAGTGGTTCTACTATACTGATCTATTTATCAGTAATTATTATCCCAAATAGGTTTATAAAAATTAAAAAAACTATAAATATTTAAAAAGTAAGCGTCGTGTTTGAATGTTTATAACTCAAGAACTGCTGTTAAAATTTTCATGGCGTTTTCTATCCTATATAGACACATTATCTGGTTAGCATGTAATCTAAACTTGATTGAAATTTCTTCGTTAGTTTTCAAATTATAACAATATTGGTCTGCAAGACTTACAGAAAAAGAAACATTTTTGATATATTTTACGCATTTTCTTAAAATTATCAGGAACAACATACCGTATATAAATAAATCACTAGATCGCTGTAGTGATTGTATATGAACAAGGAAAAACCCCCAAACCACAAAATATCACAACCACACAAAACTGTATAATGCGTTTATATTACCTTATGTACATTTCGATAGCTCTGCTATCATCTTCAGAGGTGATAGTATGTACTAAGGTATGTACTTAGTGTACCTCTGAAGATGATAGCAGAGCTATCGAAATGTATATAATATAAACGCATTATACAGTTTTGTGTAGTTGTGTTATTTTTTGGTTTGGAGTTTTTCCTTGTTCATAACAACATATATCGTAAAATGACAAATATAGAATAGGATTTCCAACGCTAATTGGAATTGAAGAGTTTTTTTTTTTTTTGTTTAAAATCAGGGCAATAGTTTCCAAAACATGTATAACCATTTTTTCCAGCTGCAAAATAGAGCTGCTTGTTTCAAATTTTCAGTGACAACATATGTATTCTGCAGACAAGATTGTTATGATTGATGTGATTTTAATTTTAATTGGATTTGAAGAATTGTTTTTTTAATCGGTGCAATAGTTACCGAATTATAACCATTTTTTTCCAGCTGAAAAAGGGAGCTGCTTGTTTCAAATTTTCAGTGACAACATTTGTATTTTACTGACAAGATTGTTATGATTGAAATTTTAATTGGATTTGAAGATTTTTTTTAGTAGAACATCCTCGTTTTCGACAAATTTTAGTGACAACATATGCATTGTTAATGACAAGATTGATATATAGTTTGAATGATAATTGGAATTGAAACCATTTTTTGAAATCGTAAACGCAGTAGTTCCTGAATTATAATAGAAAAATCGCGAGGGTTGTTGAAGAATAAAAAAATCCAGATTTTTATCTTGTAATTTATGGGTTGCTACCATAAGAAAAATACATGAGGGTCATCTTTGTGCTAAAACCACACAACATAGATTTCGCAGGCATATAGGGGGCAGTTATTTTTATAAAATCGAAGTCTTTTAAGCAATTTTTTGTCGAAGTTTGGGTGACAAAATACTAATTTATTTGTCAAATAAACATACATATTCGTCATCAGAATAACTTCTAATTTTATTTGATACGCCACGCATAAAATTTCGAAAAAAAATCAACTTTTGCCCCTTAACTACTCCAAGGTAATTTGTTTGTATTACCACTATATTTTTATTATATGTGGGACAATACATAAAACATAAATGTAAAGTTTGAATTATAAAGGATTTATCGTCTTGTCTGTGTTGCGACTTACAGTTATAGAGACGGACAGACAATTGCGTGAAATTATAAAAATCTTTGGTTTTACCTAGGGGCCTTAAAAAGACAAAATTACTATTTTATTTAATCAGTTACATTGTGCTTGTGTTTAGCCTCTAAGAACCCTGACGAAACGGATTGGTTGACGATTAATAAAACACGACGGTTCGTGTGCTATCGGTAAAATACACAAAAATCTGGCATGGGGTTGTTTTAAAATATGCAATATCTCAAAATCTACTCTAACAATTCGTTAAAATTTTAGTGACATGAAAAGATTTACGACTAAAATCGGAGTGCAAAATCGCAAGTAAACAAAACTTTACGGTTCATGAATTTAAAAAAAATGGAAAAATAAATAGGGCCTATTTAATTTATTTTTTCAGTGAGGGCGTCCATAGTTAATTTTCACTATTTTTTATTAACAACTCACTATGGAAATGACATTTTCTAAAACGAATAATTTTGTTTTGTTTAGTATTTGGATTGTGAATAATCTGAGAAAGTTAGTGCATGTTTTTACACAGTTTATTTACTTATATGTTCAGTCGTTATACTTAATTTTAAAACACATATAACTTTATTATCTCATTTTGTCTAATACAACAGCATCTAATAAACTGTAATACCACTTTCACTAATTCTAACACTACTTCAACATAATCAAATAAAACATGAAACAAGTAAATAAACGATGTGTTTTAAACACTCCAAATTACCCCAAATTTGAGTATAATGCTTTCATGTACCTAGTGATGCTTGAGCCTCCCCCCTCCCACTAAGGTCTCTTATATACTTCTTGAAACAAGGTCATGGCTACAGAATGAATCGAGTGCTCAACACGAGATGCGGATGAGATCAGCTGATCTCGGAAACATGGTGAGTCAAGCCTTCGAGTGTTGTTTTGTTTATTAAAAATTTGCAATTAAATAATTAACATTATAATTTAATTATTCGTAATAGATTGGTTTAATTATTTGTATTTTAATTTACAATTAGTAATATAATTGAAAAGTTACTATTTTGGAATAAATAAAATTACTGTTGTTTTAATTGTTTGATTTAAATATCTTCTAATCTTTATAATCTGCATTACTTAAAACCAAGAATTGATTTTTACAAAAAATAGTTTTATCGAAAATAAACTAATTTTAGGATTAAGCTTAATTCAATATCGTAAGTTCTTTAAGATCCCGATTATTAAGCTTGTGGTGCATTTTTGAAATAACTATTTTTGTTTTAGATTTTTTAAAGTAAAATAAATTGTTGGGTGGAACATGTACATGTCTCAGCATTCCAAAAAGTTGTAAACCTTTCACGTACTATTCGCTATTCTCTTTACTGATAGAAATTGTATCAGTTTTAAAATTCAGACACCAAAAGATTTTTTTATAACAAGTTTCATTTTAAGTTAAAACACTATATTTATCTCCATAGAACTAAACGATTTTTATCGGGTATTAAATTAAAAAATATTTTAAAAACTATTAAACCGATTTTTAGTAAACATCCCATTGCTATTCTTGTTTTAAAAGTTTAAAAAAATGTTTGGAGTTAAAAAGAAAAATAATGAAAAATGTTTCAAATTATTTATAATATAATTTGAAACATATAATATATAATATAATATAATTTATTTACATATATATATAATAAAATGTTTATAAATCTGAATTTTGTTCCTCTCTCTCTCTCTCTCTCTCTCTCTCTCTCTCTCTCTCTCTCTCTCTCTCTCTCTCTCTCTCTCTCTCTCTCTCTCTCTCTCTCTCTCTCTCTCTCTCTCTCTCTCTCTCTCTCTCTCTCTCTCTCTCTCTCTTGCGTTGTTTACTTGTCCAATGCATATTTTGAAATATGAATTGTTATTTATTAGGCAGTTGAGAAACTAATAATACCATAATAACTTTATTATGTTGAGCAATTAAATTTTCTATCTTGTATTATAAAACTTAACGTAAGTTTTAATTAGAATTTACATTGTTCATAGTTTAACAAAGTTAATAAGTGTTGGATTTAACACACACAATGCTGTATACAGTGGTAATGTAAATAGTTTAATATTATTAAATTCTCAAAATGATTGAAGTAATATTATATTTAAAACGTTTGATTCTATACTGATTTTGATGAAACCGAGTATTTTTTCGATGTAAAACAATTTAAAATTTTTAAAAAGGCGGCCATGTAATTACAACTTTAAAAACATTTTATGAAATTCAACTACAGCCAATCCTTGGGAAGTTGAACATGATTTTTTTCACTAGTTTTGCAAACTCAGGTGTTCTGACGTGCCCCTTTAACAACGAATGTTCAGGTATTGTCGCACTGACCAGTGTCCAGTTACCAGCAACCTATTTAATACCCGCTGTAAATCCTGGCTGCTTAGTGAGAGTTATTCATTTAACTGGAACATTTCAATACGTAAAGCTGATGATGAATACCATCTTTTGATGATCTTTCTCTCATTTAGATTGAGTTTCTTTTTGGTAGTCGAATAATCTAAGGAAATCATTGCATCTTTCTTACAAAAAGAGGAATAAACCATCTTTACCTTACTTATAATTACAGATTTCCTAGAACTCTCAGGTCGGTTTCTTCTCAGGATGTCATCGAATCATACTGGAGAAAACACATCGAACAACATTCTTATCAGTTCAGTTTAAGATAAAACACACTGAAGAGGTTTACTTCATACTCGAAACATAAACCATTTGTGTTTATCGTAATTTAAAAAAAATATATATTTGCTCCTTAATGTAAAGAATAAAACTTGTCAATTGATAAACACTGACAAAGATTTTTTTCTTTAGTCCTTCTGTTACTCTGTAGTTCAACAGTTTTGAAAGCTGCTGTCGAATTTGAATTATTTAATGGTTTAGATGATTTTGTTACATCTATTTCATCCGTTCGAAAATGGCGCTATTTAATTTTTGACTGAAGCCCCTTAACATATATTGATGAAATAAATGACACATAAAATTACATGATTTTTAAAACTTGAAGAAATTATATACAACCGTAAAACACCAAAACCAAAAACTTTAATTTTTTTATCACAGAAAAACAAAATTTTAAAAAGTGATATTTAACAGATGTTGATGAAATAAGATTTACCAATTTGCCGCTGTCTTGAAATAAGAATTTGAAAATCATATTGAGATTTGAATAATAACAATAGTTTATACTACTTTCATATTTCTTTTCGATTTCACGCGTTTCGGAAACTATGTTCCATCATCAGATATATCGCTCGTAAAAGGTAGCTCTTTAATCTGACGTCTTGTGACCAGTGATTTACGTTTTATCTTAATCTAAAACAACGTCGATATATCTGATGATAAATCATAGTTTCCGAAAGGTGTAAATTTTAAAAAAACAACAACAAATTTTCAAGACGAATGTATTATTGTAAAATATTTTTATATTATTTATTAATTTGTCACATTACGAAATATAGAGAGAGTATTTTTGATTTAAAAAAATCGATTTGCATATATTCTCGGATATATACATCTTGAGAACCCATGGTTAAATAAAGTGGACTTTAGTAGTCTATAATTTGCCGTTTGTTTATGTATTGCGCAGTGGTCTAAATATAAACGTTTCAACCGATTCTGATAATTTTTCGTCACATCAAAACACTTTGGCCTTTCCTAAAATTCCACCTTTAAAGTCCCATTGATTACGAAGAAACAATATTTTCCAAGTTCATAGCTTCTTGGAACACAGTTTAACCTAATGGTGTCAGTTTGTCTGTTTTTCCAACAGTGACATTTTATCTCAGTTCCCATCATACAATTCAATACAATACATAATGCTGAGAGGAGATCGAGCAGTAATATAGTCTGTACAATTTAATTAATGAATAAACCAATTACGAGTTAAATAATTGGTGCACAACCTTTCTCATGATATTTACAGATAGTAAAACACAATTTTTATATTTTGTAATATTCACTTTTTATTAGTCTAGCCGACCAATGGTTTCGCCTGCTAAGGCATTGACGAGGCTGTATTACAGACTGAAGTAAAAAGAAGAAAAAAAACATAAAACCTTAAAACTAGAGGGCGGGAGTTAGGATACAATGAATGGAAGGTTGGGGAAATACCCGTCCTGGGCAATGACCATAGGAACAATACATAATGGGAAAAACCAGTTGATTGTTCTAAGTACAAATAACTTTTAAAGGTTTTACTAATGGAGAGTTATACAAATCTAACTGGTCCCCAACCTTCCATTCATTGTATCCTACTCCCACCCTCTAGTTTTAAGGTTTTAAGTTTTTTCTTTTTCTTCAGTCTGTAATACAGCCTCGTCAATGCCTTAGCAGGCGAAACCATTGGTCGGCTAGACTAATAAAAAGTGGATATTAAAAAATATAAAAATTGTGTTTTACTATCTTTAAACATGGAATTCCACCAAGAACCATCGGTCTCAACAGTAATGAAAAAAAAAAAAAAAAAAAAAAAAATTAGATATTTAGTATTGATGGATTTATACAACTATTGCTGGACAATACCTACATGAATATGATATTAGAGATAAATCTAAATGTAACATCTTTAATAATTTAAAATGTGTATATAATAAATTAATAATTCGATGAAGAAACACTATATTTCGATGTGATCAATAAAATTTCTAGCTCATTATCGACAGCAAACTAACACAGAGAGATCATTAAAACGAGTTTTGTTTCATAAAAAAACATCAACTCACTTCTGTTTGGTATAAAACAAATCCTACGTCTTGACGGCTTTTCACTCGGTTTTATTTTGTTTTAACGACTTTACTTTAGGATCGTTAGACTAATGAAGAGGTGGGACTTGATAACACAGAGACGCAGCGATATCAATCGGATTCCTTTAACTTGGGTTACCTTTAATGGTTTACTAATGTAAACTGCCGTAAGATAAACGCTTCGTTATCCGCTCCCTTATAATTAGCATATTTTGGTCTGATGTCAACCCAACCATAATATAGCACAGCCAATTAGGATAATTATTAAAAAAACAGATGACCAAAAGTGTGTTTTTTTTGCATTTAAATCAGGATTATAGTTTAATTGAGACAACTTAATTCTTTTCGATATGCAAACAAAACTGTTTTGAAGTTATAGTGTAAATGTTTACTGGCCGTGGTATTAAGGACGTACCAAGACGTAACTATACAGTATAACAAACACAGAACACAATTCTCACAAAAAATACGCCTAAGTATCAGACGCGTTTCAACGACAATGTCGTCCTCTTCAGTGATACACGAGCTACAGCAATCAAACTATAACTCACGTAGTTAATATAAGAAGTTTAATATAAGACGTAACTAGTTCATGTAGCCGTATAAAATGTTACAATTTATCTATAGAAATGACCCCACAATTACAATTTTAACATTTTAAACATTTGTCAAACATTTTAAATTGTCAACTATAACTAATGAATTAAGAAGAAAAACACTACTTTAAGTTCAATTAGTTCAAAACTATCGACAGTTGTAATGATTTTCTAATTTATAAAAAATATAATTTGGCATTTTCTTAAATTTTTTCCGTATTTGTTCCTGTAGTACCACGCATCCTTAATGGGCATAAACACAACGTTTAATACATGATTTCCAAGGATGATACTTCGCTTTAAAACTAATTATCAACTGATGGTGATGACTAAAACTATTGGAAGTCCGAAATTTTAAAAATAAATTAAATCAGTTGGTAAAAGATAAAACATTCTACACGCATGAGAAGTTCCACGCATGAGACTACATTTTAATATATATAATTTTAGTTTCTCACATATAAAGAAATATCAAAATATTTCAGTCCTCATCTTATAAAAAAGGAAGAAGGGAACATAAATTAAAGACCCCTACTCCTAGCATAACCTAATATCCAGGGTCAGATAATAACTAGTTTTTGTCAAGCATAATCTGATAGGGAGAATGAAAGGGAGCCCAAAGAATTCATTTCATGGAGATGTTTTCTTATACCTCGATGGTGTTTTCTTCTTCTTTGTTTCTATAAATACAAATTTGCAGTTATAAGATTAAAATTATAGTTTTGAATTGTTCAAAATCGACTCTATGATTATTACACAATTTGTCTAAAATTTAACCTTGAAGGATAAAAAAAAATCCATTAGTGCCATCCTTTAAAAAATGCGTTGTTTGTATATTTCTAAATGTGGAAAAAATATTAATTTTGGTGAAATTAAAAATCAAAATCAATGTGTTAATGAAAATTTCCGCTCTTTGATTCGTTTGGTTTTCTTCCAAATGACACACGAATTTTCTTTACTTGATGTTTGTTTATCATATTGGACCGAGTTACAAATTTTCATACTTAACATAAATTAGACTAAAACCGCTTCATCGGATTTTGTAATAACTTTTCGACAGCCTAAATTGTTCATTTTCTCTTTTCAGCCGACAACTCATGAATCAGCGTTTTTTTTTTGAAAGATGATAGCAATACATTATCTACTTTTAACAAAACTTTATCAAAATAGTTAAATTCAATTTTGAAAACATGGGAATTTCTAGTTTTGGTGACAGCCTTCCCCTTAAACTTTGAGCTTGACTAGTGTTGGGTTTTGTAGTTGGAGTTTGTTGAATCTGACTTCTGTTTAGCTCATATCGAGCTTCGCTTGTGAAATGATTTAAAACTAAAAGCAAACTTGAACGCTATTTCTGACAACTAAATCTATTCAATGAAAACAAAGATGGCGACACGGCCGTTCAAACAAGTTTGATTTAATAAAAGAATTCATGAGAAATTGTATGACTTATGATCATTATTTAATTTAGTATATGACGTTTGGTAGAAGAACATTTGTATTTTTAACAGGAGTAAAACGAAAAATAAGATAATTTTGCCAAGAAATAAAAAAAAAATGATTCTCTGTAACAGCACATTTTTATAAAATCATATAAAATTTGTATAATTTAATTACATTGCTCAAGGTTATTTTCAGTCGTTACTAATTACTCAGACTTTTGATTGTTTTTACTTGGGAACCGGTAAATTACTTTCTCTAATTCACCTTTCCATATCACCAAAATTTCATCGAAATCGGAAAAAATTATTTTGGAAAATCAACATATATTCTTTTAGTCAGTAAGAGGTGAAAAACAGAATCTAATATTTGAATTGGAAGTGTTGAACGAAATTAACCAATGTTCCGTGAAAACGATTACAATTAATCCAAATTTAAAGTTAATGCTTAGAAAAATGGTAGATTGTATTATAGTAGCAACAGATTAATTTAAAGAAATCAATAAGTGAACAAAATTTATATATATATATATATATATATATATATATATATATATCGTGGTATTATATCCACATAGTACATTTGATCAAAATTATCGGGACAACACATTTGAGCAGATATAATTCTTCAAAACAATTTTATAGGTGTATAGATCGTCAAAGAAATAATATTTTGAAAAACTCAATATAATGTTAATTACTTAAATCAATTTTTTTTACTACATTTATGGGAAAAAGTAAAATCATTTATAAAATAGTTAGACTAATAAAATATATAAACAGTGTAAAAACCTTCTCGCAAATGTAATTATAAAAAAAGTTGCAAAGTAAGTCCACTTTGTTGTAATCAATTTTTATTGACAGAGGTCACAGAGTTCCTTTTTATTATTATTTTATTCCCTGAAAAAATTCATGCGAATTGTAATTTTAAATGCACGATTGGGAAGGGGCTAATAGTGACTGATAAAGTTTTATTAGAGACTCTCCCTACACATTACAAACGACAGAACATTTGAAACTTTTTATTTTTTATTGGATAGTAAAGGAAATTTTGATTAACCACAAATATTTTTCGAATTATTTATTTCATATATAAATTTACTTCTATCACAATATGTATTTTAAAGATTATTGAACAGTCAAAGAGTGTTTCGAATAAATACATACGTGCATACAAAAACTTACCACATATACCGGGTGTTCATAAAGTCCTGGACTGATTTAAAAGCCTATTTTATAAGTAGATACAGTCAGAATAAAATATGATACATCAGCTGACTTTATTTCTTTTTGTTTGTATAAGTTGGTAATGCTGGTTAACATTGTTACTTTACCATAGCAACAACTAAAACTTTGTCAACATAGTGTAAATGGCTACCATACAAGAAAAGGTTTAATATGTTTTATGGTTCCATGAATAACAATCACCGATTACAGTCCAAAGACATTTTAGGAGACAATATGGGAGACAACCACCAAGCATCAATGCCATTAAACGATGGTACAACAATTTCATGGCAACTGGAAGTGTTGCTGATTTTGAGCGATCGCGTAGGTTTAGTGATTCAGAAGAATCAGTTGATGCCGTGAGAGGGTCTTTTACACGTAGTCCTTGTAAATCAATTATCAGAGTTTCAAGGGAGATTTAATTCCTTATAGTAGAGAAGATCTTGAACAAAGGACTCAAGTTGTGCAGTCTTTGTAGCAAAATGATTACCCGCGTCATACTGCCTTTGCTGATGAGAAGTTAGACAGCATCCACTTAGACAACAATTACCTTAAAACGTGTGTTTTTTACAGACGATGTTACTTTTTACATATCTGGTGTAGTAAATAGACACAATGTCCGAATTTGGTCTAGTGAAAATCGAAACCCTATCGGTTTCTATTCGCATATACTCCCAGACACTAATGGCACTTACGTGGAAGTGTACTTGTAAATTTTGTAAATAAAAACTTTATTTCTTGAATTATTCTATAAAAAGTGTTATTTGTTTAGCCTTGTTCATTTTAAATTAAACACACCTTATAATCAGTTCACACTTTATAGACACACGGTACTTTGTAAAGCATTTTTCAACACGTTCAAAAGCGATTGCCACAAAAGAATAATACGTTTTATTTTACCATCACCAGACTATCTCATTGTCTTGTTTGTGTACACTGGTTACGACTTACAGAAAGACAGACGATCGTTTAAAATTTTAAATGGCCTTGGTTTTACCTACAGATCCTAATAACAAATAAAAAAGAGCTGTTATAATCTGTAATGGTATTCACAATTTTATTAAATGTGCGATTAACCAAACAGTACACTCTAATTAATTAAAATTATAAAATATTATAAGTTAGCTCAATAAAAAAAATAGTATAAAAACTAACAATAGTTATTTGTGCAACTAGTGAGCAAAGTGACACTTTTTTAAACGAGAGAAATTTTTTAGCCGAGTGCGTCAATTTTATCGAGTTTAAAAAATACACTTTGTTCACGAATTGCACATTATACTTTGTCTACAGTTGTTATTTTGTGACAAATAAAAAACATACTTCAGCAGTAACACAATTTAATAAAACATTAATTTAACACAATAGAGTTCAACCTCACGTCAAAACTGAGGTTATTTATGAGTATTACAAATAACTTAGGTGTATTGTTGAGGAAACGGGATTGCCAACTTCAAAACTCGGCAAACGAAAAATACTCTCCGAGTACATACACTGTCAATCATCTTTATGAATAATTACTTCCTTTTTCTACTTTAAAACGTTGTTTTGTTGTTTATTTATGTTATTTTACATGTAAGAATTAATCTAACATACATACGGGACATTTCCTGTAATATATTATAAATCAATCAAATAAACTTAACCTAAATTTCGTTTTGTTCGGTTGACATTCGGAGTGAGCAACTAGTGGGCAAAGTGAAACTGTTGAGAAATCAGCTGTTTTGCAAACTAATTTAAATGAACAAAATGCCACTTTGTCAACAACTGTAGACAAAGAAATATTGTTGCGTTAATTTCTTTTCCCGCTCATTTGCCTTCGAGACACGAATATACGAGTTTCTCAACATTCACATTTAAGTTTCATGTTTAAAACAAACATTAAACAAAAAACTAACAAAACATAGCACCATACACAAATACTTTAAACAGAAAACTAAACTTTTTGAGATGATTCATAACTGCGTTTTTAAACATAACATATTTCACGACCTAACAGACTAAGTTATACAAGTTATTGGTTTGTATACCTGTGACGTCACTTACTTTGATTATTATGAAGGCTGTTCATTAGGCAATCCAATAATACGTAATTGGATTTGGAAAAGAATGTGAGTTACTCTTATCTGGATATAAACTGTGTAAATATTGCATATACTTTTTAGACTAATGTGCAAAACCAATTTTTTGTGGGGTTGGTACCACTACATCCAAAATTGAAATGCGAAAATTTGTATTTAATTTAGTGTGCTAAACGTTGAACAACACACGAGATATGAACAAATGGTCGCCATTTTGACCTTTTCAATTAGATTTTCTGAATTTCAATAGCGTTTCTATATGAGCACAATATAGTCCTCTGTAGCAAATGTTATATTTCTACCTTAATTTTTGTGACCGCTATTATGCTTACCTACAGAAAATAACTACACAAACGACGACGGACGGAAAACATGTCGAAAAATCACTTTTTCAGTTCCTTAAGATCATGGAGATCAGTTAAAAACAGAAACTCAAAATTAGTACAGTTGCCAATTTAATCAATATTTCGTATAAAGAAAGAGTAAGTGAAATACCAAAATAAATTTGTCGACTTTTCTCGCAAACTATAATTATTATCTTTTTATTTCCATTTTTTGATAACTCACGGATTAACTGTGAGTCTACACTCCGGTCGGAAGTGAAACCCGTTAACAACGCGTTTAACAGTGTAATTTATTGTTTCACAAATACGTTTTGTGTTGTAACTGTGCATTTGTGTTTTTCAAGTTTCTGTACCCAGAGGATGGTTGAACGACCGAAATCGCCATAGGTGATATTCAAAAGAACTATCTAACGTGACGTACATTGTAGCTATCTATTAGTAGCGGTTTAATAGAATATTTAATTAGTCACTCGAAACATTAAGCAGAGTTTAAATACAGATATTTTTGAATAACAATTAATGAAACGGTTGTTTGAAATACCTGAAGTGGATTTTATATTTAAAATCTTAATAAAAACTTGATATCCATATATAAGTAGATATTTTTACCACAAAGAACAAACATTTGATGAACTGAAACTAAACTGGAAATAATTTTCTTTTGATGCTTTTCTCCAGAAAATATTATATTCTTGTATTGACTGTAATTATGTGTCACTGGTGTATTGAATTTAAAAAATGTATATTAAATTTATGGATTTTGGTGATCCTATATTTTTCTTGCTTTTTTTTTTGTTCTCCTTTTCTCTATTGTAGGTTATGTATATTATTGTTTACGAACTAAATGCATTTTCGTTTTAGTTTTGTTTGAATTTAATATGTTAATTTGGATATCAAGATTATATGAATTTTTACTTTATGCAATGCGTTAAAAAATCGGTTAAGAATTTTATATCCGTTTTGAGGTCCACCAAAAGTGGTTTTGGAATTACGTGCATCTTTTGTACGCGCATCATAAACGGTTAGACAGATTTTAATAAAATTTAGTATGTGGACATGTTTTGGCCATATTGCGAGACCTTTCATTTTTTTTATAATTCAATATTTGGGGATGTTTGTTATAAGAAGAAAATCAAAACGTTAAGTCTTTATTCAATCCACTCTAAAGATTTTGATCAAATTAAGTTCAAACAAATTAAACAAAATATTAATCGGAATTTTTTCAAAATGACCGGTTAGTCAGTTAATGGATAAAACCAAAAAAATAGTATGGGACTGTTATAAAAGACGTAATTTCTTAGTCAGCTTTACCGATATCGTTCAAATTTTAGTGAAATATGAAGAACAATGATCCAAACCCGTGTACAAAATAACAAGTAAAAAAAAAAAAAAAATCGGAACATAAATAATCGACACAAATAAAAATTAATTTTGATAGCAGGTATGATATAAGCATTTATGACACAAGCGAATGTCTTATTTAAGTATACATAAGTTTTTTTCCAAACACAGAGTCCATGGGTCATTTTGACTTTTGACTGATAAATACAGAACTGATATTTCTATTTATTGTAGGTTTGTTTGTTTTTTTTTATTTGTTTTTTTGGAATATGTAATTTAGAAAGTTTGTGCAATGTTTTTGGAAAGACTTTAACTCATAGATTCTATAAAGTCCCGTTCTAACTGATTTCATGCAAGTTATCATAGTATATCACTTTACAATATACAGCCAAACCTGCTTTCTCACACCAAAAACATTATTTTGTCTTCTTGTTTAAAGACAAAAAACATCTCGGTCATCATTCCCTTATCAAAAAAAGAAAAAAAAAAAAAGTAAAAACACGTTGTCCTTGAATACTCTAACAGCGTCAGAATTGAAAAACCAGAGAGACAGGACACGAAAAATACTAAAGGGATTTAACTGAAAACTACATGACAAAAGGTGTAAATCCAGGTAGGTTCCCTCAGGATTGCCAAGCTAAATACTCACTGAAGTGAAGCACTTAGTATCCAAACATATTAAGCATAAAAGTAATTATATATTTTATTAAGAAACTACTGTCTAAATACTACTACATCCAAAAATAGTGACGAAAATCATCCAGTGGAAGTGCAGAAATATCTCCCTAAACATTTGATAATCATATAATAATATAGAATTATACTCAAATTAAAAGTGAATGTAGAGAAAACGAAACTGCCATCGGTGAGAATTCCAACAGTTTCTTGTAATCAGTAGCGTTGTTGAACGATTATCTGCATACCAATGAAAGTCTCTGATGATCGATAACTTTGCGAGATATCGAAAAGAAATGAAAAGTTGCTTTCCAAAGCCCGCCTGGTGATCTACATCCTCTCGACACTGAACCACTTTCTAACGCGTAGCAGATGTATCACGTGACTATTCTCAGCTTCCATAAATCATATTTATATTGGTTTTTAAAACAATGGTAATTTCACCTGAAGTTATATTTTGTAAAGTCATGGTAAAATTGCGAAATCAGGCCGTAATATAATACTAAGAAAGAGGTAGGATATGAAACAATCTACAAATAAACTTAAAAAAAAAATGCAAAAATATTAGCACTCTTCCCACTCACAAATCAACTAAAAACCAATCTACACGACACCAATAACGTTAAATTGTTAATTATCAGTGAAAAAGTCAAATGAACTGTGGAAGACTTGTTTGAAAATAAAGTATTTATAAAAATATGATTTAACTTTGTTTTGGTTGCCATAGCCGCATCCTCAGAGTAAATGTTTTGTTTATCTTAAATTGTTTATCTTTGTTTATGTTTAGAATTTAGAAGTAATATTGTTTTGGTTTTGCTTTCCTTTTGTGTATTTTAATTTAAAGTAATGTATTATTATGTCATATGTCAATTTATTTGTTTTGTTTTAGTTTGTTGTTAAGGAAAGCTTTATTTTTTATCTTAATATCTTTTTCTGAATCTAAATCATGTTTTGTTTATTTAAATGTAATAAAAGGAATGGAAAAAAAACATATTTGATGGATTAGGTGAATAAGGCTCATTTTGTTTTCAGTCAATTATTTCTGAACCGTATTATCTTTTACTTGAATTTTCACATAGGGTTGGGTGACTAAATTCACTTTTCACTGAAATTCGATCGAAATCGGTAGAACCGATATTGAGAAATTATGTATTTCGTAACAGTTCAATGGGCGATTTGGGGTTTTTTGATAACTGATAATTCTCAAATCGACATTTTAACAGAGTTTGCGATCAATACGTTTTGTCGGTAACCTTAGAATACAAACAACCAATTGTGGAACCTTACTTTTCCTATCCTAACTAACCTATCTTTATTTCCTTTTTATTTTTTCCGAAGAGCCACGAAGAATGCTTCGAAGCCCGGTAGTTACGCGAGTGTGGGGCTCCGGAAAGCCTACATCATATGGCTTAGGAGTAGGTGGTATTCGTAAGATTCTTCTTAAGGATACATCCTGACCATGGTAATACGGAACCCCTTTGTCTGATCTCAACTTATTTCTACTTCTTTTTCTAAATCATTATTCTTACTCCTTCATAGCATATATCTCATAAAGCCACCTCGCCTCAGTTTCTTTTTGTCTCACAACATTGAGGAATCCCTGAATTGTATGCCAACCCCTCCTGCTCCATAGCATATCCTTCACTAAGTAACCCATCCTAGTCAACTTTCCCAAAGCGTCCCTAAGTTTATGACGATCGAGTTCCCATCTTGAGCATTGAAATAGCGGTGTACAATTGTGTCTTCTTGTCCACAATGTACGTACGTCCGGTAGCTTCTAATCTTTAATCTACATTAGTAGTTCCCGAACTTTCTGTGCCCGGTTAGCAAATATGTTACATAATAATGTACCACCCCAAAGTGACGTGAAATCCATTTGTTGATTTCTGGGATGAGCTTCTTCGTCTAGTTACTTACTCCCTCATTAGTTGAGCATCTTACCTGCCACGATTTATGGTAGCCTTCCTCAGAACCGCTTTCCCTTTATCTTCCGTTTCACTTCTTCTAACCCTTTCCTCCACCGCAATAGTCGGTACCGTGCGAAGCTTATTGTAGTCAGCGCCAACCTTTTTTTATAATTACATAAGCAGCTCCCTTCCTATCCCGACCTAACCTGTCCTATAAAATCCAAGTCCTATATAAATTGACAGGTTTCATCTGAGCTGTGGAGTTTGGGTGTGCAGTGGGTCTAGGCGTGGTCTAAGCAGCAGTGAGGTGGTGGGGGAAGCGGTTGCCTTAGTATGTGTTGGGTGTTGGTACTAAAAACGATGTCTGCAAAACGGCCAGATCGTGGACAGTAGTTTCCGACTGTTTCCCCTACAATGCCTCTGTCCCCACGCGGCCTCGAACTACAAACTTGTACCTCCCTTCCATGCGTAGCTCACAGCTCAGATGAAACCTGTCCATCAGTATTTTCCTATCTTAGCAACGTAAGCTTTCATTAAACGTAACGTTTTGTATTGCAAAACATTTGAGCAATATTTAATTTAAATCGTAATTTTGTGCGTTATTATATAGGAGCTACTATATAATTTTGTGTTATAGGAAAAAATATTATTAAAGTACCAAAAATATCGCCATTTACCAAATTTCATTAAAATCGCTCTACACGTTTGAAGTTTAAAGGTTCATACGACAGACACACATCATTTCAACACAAAGCTCAAAACGGATATATCCGCAAAAAATCGACATCAATTTTTAACCTATCATATAACTTTCTCTATACTAAGTGTATGAAATACAGTAGCAAGTTTATACTAGGGATTTCCGCTTTTAATTTCAGACATATACGTTTTATAAAATTTTATATTAGATCAGAAAATGAACGTCAAATTTATCAGTTTTATTGTCCTCCGATGCCAAAATTTGTTTTTAGAAAAACGTCTGTTTGTGGCCTGTGCAGTACTTTACAATTCAAACGAGTAGACCAATTTGGTACTTAGGTCCATTTTGGTCATAAATCAAGATATTTTATTAATTATTACTCTAACTGAAAACGAAGCTACATGCTAAAAGACTAAAAATATTTCAAAACGTTTGGTTTAGGTTATGCTAGGTTAAAGTAGGTTCCACAATTGGCTGTTGATATTCTAACTTTCAAGTCAGAGAAAGAAAATTTATATTAGGTTAGGTTCCACAATTAACTGTTTGTATTCAAATTTCAGGTTAGATAGGAAGAGATAAGTAGAAAGTTTAGAAAATCATTGCGTTTAGAAACGTGGAAAGATTAGTCTTGTTTCATAACAAAGCAGAAACACTGGAGGGACATTAATTTTTCTGTTCTGTTGACTTTACATACTCGTTTTTGTAAGCCTGATGAGAAGGCTCCCGACCACTTGGAAAGGCCTACGCATTAGTTTGGCTACCCTGATCCACCTCTACTCCAAGACTTTCCGTCAGAAATTCAGGTCTCAGAGAATCCTCCAAATTGATATTTTCTCCATTAGTCAAGACCTGCATAAATGAGTTATCTGAACAGTAATGCCTGTTTATGGAATAGTGTAAAAACCTCTTGAAATTGTGTATATCAATTTTATCACCGCTAGGAGTTATAATTAAAACGAGTACATTGTTCCGCTTTTCCCGGCTTCGTTAATATCATGTTTGTTGACACGTTTCGGATATACTCCATTCTCAGAACACTTGGAAACTTAGATAGAGAGAGGGAAGTAACTAATCAGAAACGAGTTTTAGATAAACCAATAGGAAGAATGGAGGGAGAAGAGTGGGAGGAGCGATTTGCTTAAAATAACAAGTCCAAGTGTAGGATAATCAGTACTATTTAGTGCTTTGAGGATGTAGTATATCCGAAACGCGTCAACAAACGCGAGATTAAGTAAGTTGGGAAAGGAGTATGTTCACTTTAATTAATAAAAACTACATTCTTTTGAAATTTAGAAATTTAGGAATTACCGATATAAAATTAGGCATAATAAACGAGTTGAAAATATACTCATAGCAATATGCCTTACAAAGTATGACGATGAAATCTGCTTTATAACTGAAATACAGTAAGTCCGTTCGAAATTTCCTGTTGTGATGTATGAAGTTTCAATTCATTCCTGCTCATCCTTGATAATGTATAAAAATATCTTAAAATTGTGTCGTTTAATTTTTAAATTGTCAATCTAAACTACAATTGTGAATAATTAAAATCCCAGTAAATACTCAGCATTGCGTGTGTACACGGACGGTAATTACAATTACGGAACTGCATTGATGTCAGAATTACGTTTCTTCATATAATTACTGCTTTTAATTACACTCGCTGTGATGTCAAGTGATAAATGTAACAATAGGTCAGAACATATGTTTTTATTTAAGGAAACAAGATGAAAACACAGAGATGGAAACAAGATTACACAAGTGAAGGAGAAAATATGTGTTGATAACATTGTGTGTTCATTATGTAAACATGGGTTTAAATTATTAATTAAATACATAATTAATTTAACCTGTCATAGCTATCGCGATTTCCATCATGGAAATGTCAACATGTGAGACCATAAAGTGTTCACCTAGCCTACTCATTAGAGTAATTTACCACTAGTTTTGTTTACATTTAAAATTTTAGAGGTAAATTTAAACCTATTAAAGTATTGAAAGTTTATATATTATATAAAAGTATATTACATACGTACGTAAAAAAATACGTATATGTTAAAAAAAGGTTGGTTATTTTGTATTATAAACAAAATTTTATTCACTTAATAATAATAGGAAATGAAAACTATTATAACATTACAATTGTTTATCCTTCGACTCACAATAACAAAAATACAGCGTTGTTTGGCGTTAAAATTTTTAAAATTTAAATTGTCGTTTTCTACAAAAAAGCACAAGAACAATGGTTCTTCGAAGTGTGATAAAAGGTTATATATCATTAACATTTGAGAAGTTCTACATTAAAACAAAAAACAAAAATATATATGTAAAATCATTTTGTGAGATGTGCTATATATTTTTAACTGATTCACCCTGTATTTACTAAATCATTGCACTCATTCAGTTCCATTTTGTACTTCCGGGAAGCACTGTACATGAGCATAACAACTAAATCATCGTCACTTATAAATTAAGCTTAGTGAAAACTTCAACTCTCACTGCCTCACTGTCCCCAATCGTCCGACAGAAATAAAACTAAAACCTGCTTTGAGAAGAAAGTAACAGTTTCCTATAATGTTGCAGATGCAGATGGCTTTGGGAGCGTTGTTACTGCTGGTGGCTGTCGTCGCAGTCCTAGGAATAGATTCCAGGTGAGTTCATTTTAATTATTGCATAAACAAAGCTGGCATATCTAATTTGGTTTTCTCTCTTGTCCCCAATAGTTTGCCAGTCTAGTCTTTACTTTGTCCTCAATTAAGTTAATATGACATACTGTTCTAACCCAGCGTTGAAGTCTTTATATATGTACGTAGGTAAAATTGTAATGAATTGATATTGAATAACCCATGGTATAAAATAACAGTTAAGAAAGTAAACTAATAATAATATTAAAATATGATATAATGACACGGTGCACATATTTCTCACACACCTTTACTTAAAATTCAATAATAACATAGATAGAAAATTAAGCAGGGAGAAACACAAAAATTTCGATATTCTAAAAATTGGCCAAGTCTATTTGTACAATCCAAATTAATATATTTATTTTAATGAAAGTTGATATGTGAATATATCTCGACCATATCGTACTAATAAATATAAATAAAATATTTAACTCAAATTGACGAAAACATTTTGAATCCTTTTTGCTAAAATATATTGGTTACTATTTTCATAAAATTTCAAGTGTTTCCAGTTAATGGAAAGAAATAAAATATGAGCGGCGTCCTAAAAATTTCAGTATCTTAAAATTTAGGAAATTTATAATCCACTCAAATGTGCTAAACTACAAATAAAGAAAAATAACGGATCATGAGTGATTTGAAGAAAAAAAAACCCCAAATGAATAAATACAACCGGACTGTGTTTGCCGTTCAATTAGATATATATTTTTCAAAGATTTATTAACCATAAATTACCATTGCCTGCGGTTTGGTATACTATCTTGATTTATAAATAACTACGTTTTAAAAAAAAACATTTGATCGGAAGAGTTTGAGAAATTTCAAGATATTCGATATTGATCGAATTTTTATTAATGTGCTATTGTTCATTTTCTATTTTTAACCAATTAAGGCCTAAACAGTTTGGTGAGATAACAAAAAATATGATTTGTTTGGGTCCTTATAGATTAGATTTTACAAAAAAATGTATCAAATTTATTAAAATATATTTAAAATCGTTAGAAAATCGAAGAAACAAAAATAACCCAAGATATTAATATTAATATACTTAAATATTATCAAAATCGGTGTATTAGTTTATGCTATACATTACACAGACGACCGAAGAAAATCAATCGTCATTCTGAATACTAAGCAGTATCATAAACTCTTGGATCAATTGTAATCCTGGTAAACGGGCACAATTTACAAAATCTCCAGTTTATTGTTTCATTTTTTGGAAAATTCAAAATTTGAAAGTATTCCTTATAAATCTAAAATTTCGATTGTCAACAAAAATCAGTTCTACCGGTTTTATCAAAATTTTACAGGTTCATGTGTATCTATAAAAATGTAAAAATTAACAATGATACACTAGAAGGTTGAACATCTCGAGCGCATCTTGGTGAAATATGAGGTTTAATATTCCAAACCAATACAACAAACCACAATCATTATAAAAATGACAAGTAATAAAATGATTCAGTTATCTTCATGGTTTTTTTTACCCAAATTACTCGCGAATTTTAATTTACTGATTGTATTCGGGGTTTGTCACGTTAATGAATGCCTTATTTCACAATAAATCTCTCACAGTAAAACTTTATGTTTCACTATAATTTCCCCAAAATAACCTTGATTGATTTCAAGATGATAAATCTCTTAAGTGTGCTTGATTGCCTTAAGTTTTTAACTAATTTTATTTTTGTTTAGATAGTGAAGAATACTTTTTCAATGTTTAAGGTTTTGTTTTATGTGAGAAAATTACTGTAATATTGATTATTTTTGTAAGACAGTAAAAATCTTTTAGTAAAAATAAAATATCCCTGATTTTTTTTGTATACAAAATCTTACTTGATAAGATTGAATTTGGTTGAAAATATTAATTCACAAACTCTCAATATTTTTAATGTTGTACAGGGTCCCACCGAAGTTTGTCCGAGCAGCCTATGGACTCCAGAAAGCACTGTACGCCCAGAACTTCGGTTATTCCTTAATACCAATTCCTAATAACATCCTATCCCATGTAAACAAATCCAGAAACATTCCTGGTCCTTCTTCACGAGTAGGAAGATCGAGGAAAGCGTATCGTCCAAGGAGCAGAAGGAGACGACGTAGACGTAGAAAGAGGCCAGTCAAATACCGTAGACCTAACAGTTACGGTCTTCCAACGTACGCTAAAAGGTATAAACACTATGTCCCCCAAAGACGACCGTTCAGGTACAAGAAGAGAAATCGAGGACCTACTAGAGGGTACAGAGACCACCCGGATTTCGAATATTACGAACAGGACATTTCTGATTACGATGATTACGGACCTGGTGAGTACGACTACGATGGTATTAATTTCTCTACGGAGTACGACAGGGAGTTTATCAACCGCCACGCGGAGTTGTACAACGGTGGATACAATCCAGGAATACCTCGAGCAAAGATAAGGGAAAACAAAACACAATATCCTGACCAGTCAAGAGTAAGACCGCAATATTACCACGAAGAAGACGACAGATGGGAAGAATTCAGGATACCAATGTCACCGAAAAGAGAAAGAGACAAACCTAGTTGGACGTCTTCAAGAAACAGACCGTTCTCAGCAGCGATAGCAGCACCATCTAGACCTGTAACTCTTAGAGAACCAACGAACCATAAAACCTTTAACTGGGATCCTAAATCAAGCAGTTATAAAATAGTAAATCAAAATAATAATAGACCGCAGAGTTATGAAGACCATTATGTCGAGGAGTACGATAGTAGCCATAGATATGTTGACGACCACAATAGGGATACCAGGACTTATTTAGATTACAATCAAAGGGCAGATACTAGACAGACTAGGAGAAATCATGATGAAGATATCGGGTTTGGACAGGGGATGGAAGTGGTGGATGATAGGTTCACAGGATGGACAGTATCGTGAGAGGGGTGTGTTAATAAGTGTACATAAAAGGATGTATATATCAAAAGAATAATGGGTCCATGGAAAGGGACGCGTTTCAGTTTGGTGTAGTCATCTTTATGAAGTACATTGTATAAAATTATGAATTTTAGTTTGTCCCTATTGAGAAAAGTTATTAAAAATCCAAATATGGGTTTACTAGTTGTAGAAAAGGAATTATGTCCTACTGTATTCAAACTATCCTTGATTGTTAATTATATACACATTCAGCCGTTAGAATATAAATGATTGTACATATTTTTCTCAAATTAAGTATGACGACATATTAGAAAAATCTATGATAGTTTTCAATTTATTCGTAGTTTATTGAATATTATGTGATGATTCAAAATATTGTTGTCGTATTTTCACAAAACGATTGTTTTGAAGTTCCTAGAGTCCACAAGTTGTTTTTGGATTTATGTCTGTCACTTTTGTTTGTCACTTTTAAGAATCCTTTGTGTATTATTATTCACCTGATTATTTTGGGGGAAGTTGCCATTAGAGAAAAACTCAATATTCCAATTTTCTTAAAATCGATGTTGTCTTAAATTATCTTTATAAAACGCCACCTCTTCCCAAAAATGATGGTTTTCGACTTATCGGAAGGGAAATAAATGTTGGGCGTTGTCGTTTAAGTTCGAATACTTCAAAATCCGGGTAAATCTTTAAAATGTTTTATCCGGTTATAAATTTACCCGGTTGGTAAATCCGGGTAAATTTTAGTGGCAAATTTTATAAAATTTGAAGTTTAATAATACGATAAAAAAAAGAGAAATATTGAAATAGTTGTGCTGATGTCGAGTTATGCACTCATAAATAATTTCTCCTCAGTTAACTTCCGAACCGACATTTTTGAAATTTTGATGAATGTTTTGTTTGGACTAGTAGATTGGAGTTTTCTTATTTAATTTTAAGCGTGAAGAGAAATGTCGTGCGATTTCTGTGTTGTTTATTTAGGAACAAATTTGTAGGCACAAGAAAAATATAAAAATTAGATTTTCTCTATATCAACTAATTTTTACCTCAAAAACTATGTTTTAAACACAAAATGAGCACATTATGTAATTTGATTAAGCAATTACAAGTTACCAATCACATTATAATAAGTCGGATTGTTTTTCAGACAAAAATAATATCCAAAGAATCGCAAATACATACGTTGAAAATCAGCTCTACAAGATTTTAGTCAAATAGTTAATGAGTTACGTAGGCTACATTAAAAAACTTTATTAAGTGAATTTGAAAACATGTTCTAAAAATTAAGGTTAGGTTAGGTTAGTTTTATAAAATCGATTTGATGGTTTAAAAATATTAAGAAAACATTCGTTAAACATTTTTTACTGTTAACTACTAAATTGCCATTTTTGGGGAGATAACAATAGGTATTGTAAGATTCTTAGGATCTACATTTTGTAAAAATATTTACAGTAGATTTTGAAAAAAATTAATAAGTTTGTGATACCAAAGCAATTTAAAAAATACCCAATCAAATGCTCCAAACATGTATTATAATATATACAATTTTATCAATACATGTTTACACGTTTTGCTTGTACTAATTTCCACTGACAGATGGACGAACACAATTCCAAAAACTAGTAAGTACTCAAAGGATCTTAAAATGAATATGTTAAGGAACAAATTCAAATAAAATTTGTTACAATTTTTATTTTTGTAAAAAATCATATAGATTTTTTGACTCATCAGAAAATGTTTGCTATATTACTATTATTTGGAAGAAACATCCTTTAAAAGCACTCAACTATGTAAAAAAGAATGTTGTTAACGAAATATTTTCGCATCATAAACAATTTATATACATTTTGTATTTGTATTTGATATATAAAAATACTATTTTATTTTTTAATGTAATCAAATCGATTATATTTAGTTAGTATTGAAATAAATGAGAATTAATATATATATATATATATATATATATATATTGTGATTTTAAAGTTATTTTTCGAAGAAGAATAAAATTGTTCTTATTATTAATATGGTTTAATCGAATATTTCCATCATTTGTGCAACTAACACGAAGTTTCAAGAGTATAAATATGCTTTATTTATTTATTTGTTTTTCTTTAGTTATTTTATTTTTCAACCTGATTCTAGGCGTTAATCCTATGTTGGAGTTTTCTCTTTCTTCATATCCTAGGTTTAACATTTGATGACGGAATTTGATTTGTACGCTCAAAACGTCATGCATTAGTTTTATATACGCAAATGGTGACTAATGTCCTATTAAACTGTTTTAATAATAAAATTATATTGTTTTAATGTTACCCCCTCCATTTTTAAAGCTTTAATTTTAAATATTTAATATTCATAATAATATTTAGAACAAATTAACCAAAAATTGAAATTGGAGTAAATTTTATCAAATATGTTCAGTAATGTTACAATAAAATTTGTGACATGAGAACACACATTTTTTTTTCATTGTTATTAATTTATTGTTTTAATATATTAGTATAAAATTAACATAAGAAATATAAATTAAGTGCAATATAAAACCAAATGTAATTGTATTAAAAACAATGTTATTTCCTTTATATTTATTATAATATTGTAATATTTATTTTTTGTAAATTGAACCAAAGTTTACTTTATTACGTTGTTTTGTTAATAAATTATATTTACTTCTGTTGCTATGCTTTCATTTCAACTTTTACTTTGACCACTTTCACCTAATCGTTGGTTTCTCTATTCAGGTCGTCCTGTTAATGTTAAATGGTCCATTGTAGGTGTCGTTGCCTGACGCTCTGCCAATTTGCTCCTTTTCCGTTTAATTTAAAACTGAAAGCGATAGAATTAAGGAACGTATGGTTGCTATACTTAAATGGTGGTGTTTGAGATTACAATTTCTTTTGTAGTTCTTGTTTTTTTCTTAAGAATATGTTTATTAATTATTAGACAATTCAAAAACTCAAAACTGATTGGAAGATATAACAAAATTGAGGTAAGGGGTTTAAAATTGAATTTTTAAAAAGGAAGCCCCGATGCACTTCTTTTGAAAACTCATCTAACGTAGAAACAACAATGAAAAAAGTTTCTGAATATTTTATTTTTTAAATTCGCTCTATCTAGTTAGGTGGAGTAATTCAGGGTTAAGCAATTTCTCACCACATTTACTGTGACTAGTTTTCAATTGAAGTGCACAGATCGGTTCAGGTATTCAATAAGGAGATCGAGTTGTCCGTGAAAGTTCTTTGACCCCCAAGGACAATAGAGAGGATGCTCTTCGAAGAAGATGACATTGAAGGTGCCAAAGGTTACATACAATAATATTACTTTAAGACTAACAACCAAACAAAACTATTATTCCCCAAAAATGTCAGTCCTTAAACTTGCTTCGCGTATGTCATAAACTATTTATGAGCACACTATAGTTACACCAAATTTCAAGTTTTTACTTTTAGTTTTCTGGACACTACAGTGTTACACACAGACAACAATGACGCAAGTACGGCACGTCGTAAATCATTTTCGGTTTTCTGAGGCAATGAAATCGAGTCAAAACCAGAGATCGATTTTTTTTTAAATTCAGAAAAATCATATTGAAAACGTCAACATAGTGGCCGTTCAAAACAATTTTTGTTCATATCTTGTGTTAGTCAACTTATCACACTCAATTAGATAAACCTTTTAAAGATTTCAATTATGCATGTGGTGGTACCAACTCCAAGTTAATAAAATTTTTGGGTCTTCAAATTGATGACAAGTTGAACTGGTATGACCACACTAGCAGTATTAATTAGCTCAGGTATATTTGTACAGAGAAATTTGAAGCTATACTGTGGTACATCGATACTTTTAACAGCCTATTATGGGCTAAGGTATCATTATTTGAGTTATGGAATTATTCTTCGGCTCAGAATATAAAAAGAGTGTTTGTCTTGACAAAAAAAAAGAAAGAAAAAAAAAAAAAAAAAAAAAAAACACAAGGCTTTCAAGTACTTACACTTCCATGTATTTATTACGTTTGGATGAATGGTAAACTCTAACAAGCCTCGTGGCTGCGAGTATATAAAGATGTCTCCACTCGCTATGCTCGTGTCAATTAAGGCCTTGGTTCTTGAAGCTATACGATTATAAACACACGAAGTTTCATAATGGAGTTTCTACTCACTAATTTTGTGACGATGACAGGGTCTTGCCAGATCTTGTAACTAAACATATCACAATTTCTTAAAAGGTTAGAGTTACATCTTTGAAAATAACATCCCTATTTGTCATCGTAGAGAGGTATTACATACAGAATTGAAATCAACATTTTTTTAATCTGTTCAAGTGATAAAAAGTGTTTTAATGTCCACCATTTTGACGTTTTAAATTCCATTTTTTGTGAATTTCAATAGGGTTCCATTTGATTACACTATAATCCCCTATATCAAATCCCATCTTCCTACTAATTTTTTTTACTGCTATCATACTTACGTACAGATGACTACGATGACGGATGAACTGGATGTCAAAAATAATCCTTCGGGGGGGGGGGATCACAGAACGTGAAGATCACTAAGAAAACACCGGCCGAATTTTTTGATGATTACCAAACTTGGTCGATACTTCGTATACTCGGTAAGTAAAATTGGTTAATCGAAACTGAAGTGAGTGCTGCTATCTTCAGGATTTTCTTCATACTGAATAATTGCAGATAGTTTGAACTGTCTAAGACAGATGTCGTACAAGACTTTAAAATAACAAATTTAAAAAAAATCACAATTAATTGTAGCTGTATCTGTATTTCTAAACCAAGGACCAAGTAAATTATATTCACAAAATCAGTTTATATATATTTACATTATTTACAATAACACTTAAGGATGTTCAATTCCATGATGAAAACTACCCACTCAGTTGTCTGTAATAACCTTACCACTTTTCTTAGTTGGAAAGTTATTCATAAACATTTAAATTATCATTTCTATAAAATATAAGTTTTTATTTGTAATATTAATAATGGTATTAATTTAAAATGAAAGAGGCAAAAATATTGCACAACTTTCATCCTCAAAACCATTTAAATTAGAGATAGAACTGATAGTTACAACACATTTATATTGGTGGTTAAAAAAATGTACTATCAGTGCAATCTTTTGAAAAAATATTTATATATTTAAATAAGGACCTAAACTTGTTTCACTTGTGCTATAAACCCGTGCTCAGAGCAAGTTGTATTTAATGAAAATAGATTTTTTAATAACTGAGATAAAGAATAATTATTTTTTGGCAATTATTCCTGAAATAATTTTTTTTTTACTTACGATATTGCATAGGGGTTGGGTGATTAATCTTCAAATTTAACTTAAATTTGAACGAAATTGGTATAGCCTTGTAAGAAGTATTCACTTAAAAAACGAAGGTCGATTTTTTGCAATTGACGAACTTACTCTATGGTTCGTGCGACTTCGTACCTGTTCGTTAATTTATTATTTTTTATACACTTTTCACATTTTTCCTATTGGCAATACCACAAATGTTTTGTGCTACTACCAATAGGTTTCATATCGCCGGTCATTTATTTTTTTAATAAATTTAAACCCCTTTAACTTGCAAATTATCCAGACAACATTCTGCATCCCATAATATCAGTAGTTACTGACGCAGACAATAAATAAGAGAGTTAAACAACGGGAATTTAACCTTCAAATTGAACCAAAACAATTATTGTAGTGTTCGAAAATGTGTGCGATTTCATTAATATTTTGTCATGTAGTGTTCATACTGTCCTAAGTGTTTATTTGAAGATGTTTGTTAATTTTTATACATCTCCAAATCCAATTTTTCGAGTTTAAACTATGTTATAGATAGTTAACCTGAAGGATGTCATGCTCACAACCTTCTCAGTGATACTGAAGATGACGACCTAGCAATTGAAACATCGTTTTGAATACATTATTCATTGTGACTTACTTTACCACATATACATAGAATAAGGGAAGTTTTGTGAGGGGTGAAATGAAAGGGTCAACGTGTGTTAAAACCACACAACTTGGGCATGTAGGGAAAGTTATTTTTATAAGGTCAAAAACTTTTAAGCAACAGACCGTATGTCTGTTTCTATTGTACAGACAGACAGACCGACATACAGGCTGTCCTTGGTTTTAACTGATGATAATATTAAAAAAAAAAAAAAGAAAATGGAATCCATCTTTTAATAGTTATTGAATTATTTGTCTCACCATCTCACATAAACTACTTTTAAAACTTATACAATACACGTGTCTCATTGTGTGGTTAAATTAAGTTGTATTCATAAAATTAACGCATAAAAGAAAAGGAACGGCACTGCAATTTAATATCAAATCCAAATTTTTTTTTCAGATTTGTAAATCACGCCGTATTTAAGTTAGAGGAGTAACAGTTAAAATCACTATGATTACGTGCTTACAAGCAATTTGTAAAAAGTTTTCCGACAGTCTCTAGAATGAGTTAACATTGCCAAGCAGTGTTTTTGAACACTGGGTTAACTGCACGGTTTACGTTCTATGATATCCATCTTCAAATCATAAATTGTGAGGAGATTATTCGAATACATTGAGTCTTTATCTCACTAAAAAAAAACAAAAAAAAAAAAAAAAACGGAGGAAGATCCGGAGTTTTGGAGGTCAAATGGTGCTTGAAATGATTCTATCCACAACATATCGTCCAAGATCTCTACGAGCTTTAGCGCCATCTTGCGAAATTGGACAATGAAGAGATACATCTCATTGGGTGTGACAGTCTAAAAAAAGGTACGAGTATAGAGCCATGCAAAGTCTGCATACACTAACGTTTCGTACATATCATGGCGACTGATCACGTATACACCAGACAGATAAGTCTTTCTGTCTGACATACATTTTTACTGTCAATCTCAACGGGTCGTGATAAATGGATGTATGCTTCATTTGTGAATATATGACGTCGAAATGACATCCTATTTGTGACCAAGAAAGTTTAAAAAACTACCTGAAGTAAGCTAGTCAATTACCAATTTCACCTAGTTTCAATTTATGCGCAATTGTAATTTTGTAAGGATGTAGGCTTAGGGGTTTTTCTAAAACAGTATGAGTTGTACCATATGAAACTTGCTGGGATAATTTCTTGGTAGACTTTGGATATAACCAAAGTCTGAAACTACCATTTAATTCTCCTCCATCAGTATTTGTGACCGTCAAGGTTCTATTACGTTAACACGTACTTGTTACTCGGGACAGCTGCACTACATTACAACCCCCCGGAAAATAAACTACATTGAAACACTTGTCCATTAGGCATATTTTTACTAAAGATGCTAACATAAGTCGTCTTACTTTCTTGGCCACTACTTAGATGAAACTAGCAGTTTACCAGTAGAGCACAAACGTTAAGTTGGCACTAAATGCCATCTGGTATCCCTAATTATAACTACATGTAAGTAGATTCAGCCTTTATGCGGTAGTGTTTGTCTGAAACTAGTATTTAAAATATATTTGCGTGTTGCGGGTACATGTCATTACTTTTGATCATTCTCTGCTACAACTAGTTATAAAATTTACGGTGTAAAGATTTGTTATATCAAAATAATCTCACCTTCATTTTTACCTGTGAATAATTTTACACAAATTCAACTTAGTGCCTATCAAATCACTAGATAAATCCTATTAAAATATAATTCACACATTGACAGATGCGTATTAGCACACGCTACGCTTTCGGTTATGTTTAACATCCATGTAACGCCGACATGCGGATGACGACTTCCTTGCCACTTTTACCAGAAATTATCTACATTTATGTATAAAAATACCGCATAACTTCCTTATTATACAACACATAAGCAGTATTATGTGGCTGCATTCTTTGTTCCGATGACAATACTGCCACGAGCCCGTGTATAATCAATAGTTTTGACTTGTGCAAGGAAACATTTGCTGTGATATTGTTGTTTGATTTAAATTCCATGAGCTTGTAAAGTATTGTATACAGGTTGTGGAATAAGACTGGTAACACTTCATTGTATGGAGGTCAAGTAAAGAGAAAATTTTAATTTGCTGATTATAGAATGTTTTTTTTCCAGCAAGTAATGATACTGATTTTATAAATAAATATTGAACTTTACTTGTGAGATAATATTAGATTTAAAAAACTTGAACACACGATCTCACAAAAATTACGTTTATTTAATCAAACGCGTTTCAACGACAAAGTCGCCATCCTCAGTGATACATGAGCTACAATAAGAAAACTATAACTATGGTGTGTATAAGATATAGTTTTGTTATTGTAGCTCATGTATCACTGAGGGCGACTTTGTCATTGAACTAAATAACCGTAATTTTTGTGAGATGTTGTGTTCAAGTTTTTTTTTAATAGTGATTGCAATTTCACTTTCTCATTTATACGTAGTATAGAGAAAGTTATGTGATGACGTAATTGACTTATTTCATTTACTTCCTTGGTGTGGGGGCTTAGGGCAGCTACAAAGAGTTACAAGGACCTCGATTTTTTGCATAGTGTTGTACCTCACTCCAGGTCTTGCCTTCTTCTTTTATTTCGTTTTTTATTGTTCTTCATCATGTTCTCCTAAGTCTTCCCCTTTCTTGTAAGTTCCGATCTGGAGCAGATATTCTAAGGGTGTGTGCTATCTAACCATATTTCCTCCTTTTAAAGTCACAGTTATTTTAATTTCCCCAGATCTATCCCAGAGTTTTTGGTTTGAAATGTTATTTGATGTGATAGTTGGTCTAGGCTTATATTACAAATTTTCTTCGTCCTCCTCGTAGACCGTTCACACTGGAGGTTAAAAGTCACTCAATATCCAGAAAAAATGTTTCTTACTTCCAGTCTGGATTGTCTTAGTTTTACTTATGTAACTAATACCAAGGAAGAAAATTAAGCCATTTTCAACAAGCCCAACATTGTAACATTAAGCCTCCGCCATTTGTATAGTGTGAACCTTTTGAGGTCAGATTTGCGGTATTGTATTATCCTAACAGAGAGCTTTAATATGATGTACAACTCGAGCTACAGTACGCTATAATTGTAGATTTTTTTCTGACTCCCTGCAAGAAAAATTGATAGTTGTTTCAAAATGTAGATTTTAAGGTAGATTGATTAATTTGCAATGGTTCAAAAAATAAAACACCCTTCTGATACATTTTTTACACCCTTGTATATTGATCATGTACCTGGCAATCATTAACAAATATATTTGTAATTTGTTCAAATTCTTAGTAGTAACTTTCCATGTTGGGCATTTATGTAGACGTATGGATTTCACACTTATTTCAACAATCCTGAGCTTAGTTCTCCTTTTTTAATCTTGAAAGACATTATTGGGGGGGGGGGCGGTTGTATAATTTATGTTAGTAATAATGTTCACCTATCTTTTTTTGACAAACAAGTTCGTCCAGGTATCGTAGATCAAATATAAAATACAAATAGTGGTATTCGAAAAAAGTTTTGTTCCTCAAACTATTTAAACAAATCAGACATACACATAACAAACCACAATATCCTCGGATTAATGTCAATTTACCACAGAATTTCGCGAAGTAAAAAAAAAATCACTTTCAAAAATAACCAGAAGACGAGAATTGTTTTTTGCGAAACGCCGTTTTGAATTGACATCAGGATATTTTGCCTTGTTATGTGTATGTCTGTGTATTTGTGATTTGTTAAATTTTCTTGAAACAAAATCTATTTTTTTTTTTGAATAACAATATTTGTGTTTTATATTTGACCTACTATACCTGAACAAACCAACAAAACGGGGTGTACTTTATTAATAACATAAATTATACAAACACCCCCCCTTATTAATGTCTTTCAAGATTAATAAAAGAGAACTAAGCTCAGAATTTTTATAAGGTCAGGTTTATACTTGGATGAACTTTGTAAACAATTAAAGGTGGACGAAGAAGTCTAATATTAATATAAATTAGTTCTCCTTCTGAGTTCTCCAAATAGGTCTTAGTTGCACAAATCCACCCTTTTCTTTTTTTTAATAGTCGTCAGTTCAATCTGTATTTGTAACCAAACTGCCAAGGTACTGGAACTGGTCCATCTATTTTATAATTGTTCCATTGATAATCAAATTATCTTGATTTTTTTTATTCTTATTTTTTTGGTTTGATCGTCTTTTTTTCTTAGTTCTTTTATTTTGTCTCTTATGTGTGATAGTTTATGGGAGATGAAACATCGCTCATCTGCACAATCAATATCTTGTAGCTATCGGTCAGCTTCCACTGCAAACCCTTGGTTCTCTGTGCAGTTCTTCTTACTCCATCCAGTGTCATCAGGAATATGACCGGTGACAATAGACATCCTTGTCGCACTATGATTTCTACCCTAAATTCGTCTGAAAAATATCCTTTGTACATTTTCTGGCATGTGTAGTTTTGATGTGATGTGTTAAAAGATTGATGTCGAATATTTGCGGCTATATATTTTGAAAGTCCCCCGAGTTTCAAAAAAGTGTGTTTTTTTATGTTAGTTTGTTGCCCAAACGTGTGGATCTCTTACAATAAAATTTGGTATGTGGACAATTTTGGGCTTATCTAGGTACGAGTTTTATATTTTTTTACAGCTCAAAATTTGGGGTAGGTACTATAAGACGAAAACACAAAATTACGATTTTGATCAAATTTTTTTCAAGTGTAGTATTAAGGACCAAAACAAAACGTATGGGCGCGATCTATTAAACAAAATTCTGTTTGTGATTTTATGGTATACATTTTAAAAATCAACCATGATTGACTGTTATAAAGTACGTAATTTCTCAAAATCGACTACACCGATTTTGTTAAAATTTTAGTGAAACGTGATGATTAATGATCCGAAATCATGTGAAAATTTCACAGTTCAAGTATAGTCTAATAATGATCAAAAATATAAATATTTACTTTGAAGACGCGCTTATAGTACAATCAGAGCAAATTTAGTCCCTATTTACATATATAATTATTTTTATTCATTGTTGAACAGCCCTAGAACTACATATATTTTATTTTATATATACTATTCGTATCTGTCAAATGTAGTCAGTATTTTATTTTACCTTCTATGTGGCTACATGTTTCACTGCCACAGGCAGCATCATCAGGCCAGTTGCTATGTCCACTCAAACACTTATAAAACACTTGTATAAAACATGTAGCCACATAGAAGGTAAAATAAAAATAAAGACTACATTTGACAGATACGAGTAGTATATATAAAATATAATATAAATTATTTGTTCAAAGATCCAAACCCTCTATGGCGTATTTCAAATTTATCATTGACTACTACAAATTAGAAATTTTTAGTAATGATTTTTTTGTTTTGATTATTTGGAGGATGTAATAAGACAATTTTTGCAAAGTTTTCCACCATTTATTTTTTTTGAAATCTGTTTAATTGTGCCTGATAAATCAATCCTGACTACACTTTTTTTTAAACGTAATTTTAATAATATATATCGAAGTTAAAATATATTAAACTATACAGTATACAAGTATTTACTCCAATTTTGTATATATTCAGATTCAGATAATAGTTTCACCACGTTCAAACATCACGATCCTTCTCTATCTTTAAATCAGCTTTCTTATGTTTACGCCTTCCATATCTGTGCATTATGTTAATGTGTTCAATCTATGCATCACAATATTGTACTTTCCGTTAATCTGTAATAATTTATCTACTGTGTCTTATTAAGTCTACAACTAATATAAAACAAGTGATGCATTTAATTTGTTTTCATAAGTTTTCTATTAGAAAAGAAGTTTTAATCTAGTTCATGACAGCTTCGAGTGTCCTTGAAATTCACGGATACATTTCTTAATAGTCTTTTTCGTTTATTAGGCTGTTTATGTTTTAATTTATCTCACACAAACGTACTATAGATCAAGTTTTATGATGGATAAAAAATCTAAATCAATTTGTAGATATATATGTTTTGAAGTCCCGTGAATTAAAAAAAATAGGTGTGTGGAATGATGTCTGTCCCCAACATAATTTAACAAATATCGAAATTTTTTCTTAATTTTTTTTCTTCGATAAACCAAAGTTTACTGCCAGCTGTAATAGAATAAGAAAATATTGGAATACGTTGTTAATAAACAAAACAGTCATAAATTACGATTTTCTCAAAGTCAGTTATAACAATTTGATTAAATTTATTAAGAACTTACTACAATAAAAATGAATATATTATAGTTGAGGTCTATAGAAATTTTCCCAATTTCTATTTACCAAATAACGATAAACAAAAGGTATCGTAAGCGTCTATTTATTTTTGTTAACTACCAAGAAATAAAAAAATGTTTATCGATTAATCTGTAATTCTTTGACCTATAATAAAAAATGGAATTATCAACGTTTCAGTCAGTCTAATTCTTCTCAAGTTATTCACTCAACAAAATAAACAACAGGTACAAAAACCTCTAGATATTGTAGCAAATTACCAGGACAATAAAAACCTATTTTGTTGCGAATAATTTGTGTCCTTTGACCTACAATAAAAAAATGACCTTACAATCCAAATTTTGATTATTATCATGATGTATACATCACAAAAGGTGTAAAATCAAATGTTTTAGTTTAAATTATAAAATAACGTTTAAGCGCAATTATTTTTTTCTATAAAAGAGATCGTCTTTTAAAATATATATTTACGATATTTTTATCGAATAATAATACCCTCGTCAATCAATATTGAAAAACCATTTGAAAATTAATAGTTCCATCCTCAAAATGGCAAAAGATTCATCTTTATTTAAGACTGTAGGGTAAATAATATTCAATATATCTTACAAACTTATGGTTTGTCATAAAACCATAATCTAATATGTTAGTGGTATCCCAACGTCAGTAATACAGAGTGCCCAATTAGTAGGGGGCTTTACTTTAGGAGGTAATTAAGAGCATTAAAATATGAAGAAGAGTTATAAAGCATATATTAAAAATGGCTTAGATTTCCGAAGGTCTTTCTTTCAAAACTTAGATATTACTTTAGAATTATTTGAGATATCGTCACCAAATTTTGCACAATGCTTTGTGCTGTTAGTTTATATTATAATGTACAATAAATCTCACAATATTTCTTTTAACCGTTTCGAAATGAGATTCATTAAAAATGTGCCAAACGTCTCTAAATTCAATGATTTTACAACTAAATTTACAAAATAATAAGTCTTTTAATGCTGAACAAGATATCTTTTTTTTATTGTATGTCAAAGTTGCATAACCTTTCTCAATTACCCATTCCCAAAACGAAATTAAAGAACTAATCATCAACAAATAAGTCATTTCGGTAGCTGTTAAAGTAAACATTGGAAGCAGTCCATAAGCAAATAATTGTGTATTTAAATAAGGCTCTAAACTTGCTTTGCTTGTAGTATTGGCACGTCTTTACCATAAGTTGTAATTGATTACTAAGCAGCTATTAATGGAAACGGAAAATGTTTATATTCACATTTTTCGCCCTTTTAACTGGTAACTACAAAATTGTGACGAAAAGTTTTGACTGGTTTTTATTTGATTTTGGGTTTAGGTGAGTGAGAAAGGTTGTGCAATATTTTTGTACAATTTATTTGTACATGATAAAGACACATCACTTACGACATTAAAAACATACAATTTGTAACCACATTTTGACAAGGTAGAAAACCATTACGGGACAGCATTGTTGAACAGCTGTGTATTACCAACAATAAAAAAAAAATATGGTACTCTATAAAGTTTCGTTCATTTGTGAGTTGGTAATTTGAGATGTTAAGTTACTTTTTGACCACTGTGTATAGACGCAAAAACTATTGCAGAACGAGGTGCAGTGTTAAGGTTGCAATTCTAACGGGCGCTTGCAGTTTCACTTTCACCACGATGCACTTTCCCGATGCACTTCACAGCACTGCAGTTACATTAATGTTAGTGACTTACCTCCCTCTAGTTACCTGGTACATTAATCAAGTATGTTTCATTAATAGAAACACTGAAATTGGAAACCGTGCAATATTTGCTTAGTTACTGAACGATTTATGAATGAGATTGAATTTGAGGATTACCTCAATGAAGTCGACTTACATTTTACTCTCATTTATAAAGAATGCTCCTGAATTACACGGAGAAAATATTAGAGTGGATTTTAAACATAAAAATACTGAAAACAAATAAGCATTCGTCCGTCGGTTTACTTTTTCTTTTTCTTTTTTTTTTTTTTTATGAAATATTTTAAACCTCGTAAATAAATCAAGTATTGTCTTCAAACTTAATGAATGAAAATAACAAATAATTGGATTTTATTTTATACATTTTTAACAAAAAATTTTTAATGTTGAAAATCTCGTAAAGTTAACTTTACGAAATACCTACAAGAAACTAATTAATCCCTTGTAAGATAAAAAGTAATTGTGTTTTTTCTGTTATTTTAAAAATATTTTACAAGATTCTAATAAAAATATCAGTTCTCTGGTTCTAAAATTGGGTTAATTTTTTTTTAATTTTCTTAATTTTTTGAAAGACCTAAAACCAGTCAAGAAAACCAGTCAGTTTAGTTTTTTGAGTCAGTTTGCAAAACCAGTTTAAACGGTTTGAAAATGGTTGATTAAATACAGATTAAAAATATCAAAATAATCCTGCTGGTTCTGGAGTTATTGAAATGGAAAGAATTTATGTTCAACAAAATTATCAAACAATAAAATTACTTGAATACAAATATTACTTTCAGGAAAACGTTTATTACAAATTAACAATACTGATGTTTATTAATCTTCCAATGGACTGAACTAAACTCGTATGCATATTAATGACTTGATGCCTTTTCTTTCTTCAAACTGTGTACACATTCAATAATTTCAATTTTAGCAAAAAAATATTGAGAATTACATAGGCCTATAGTTAAAAATTTAATTATCATTATTCAATTTCCTTAACTCCTAGGTTATTAATAACTTTAGCTAATTGAGTCAGGATTTCAACTATAAAATATATATTGACCTCTTTTACTACATATTACTTTAAAATTTTAAGCTATTGCAGAACTATTTTCCCAATTTTTTAAAGATTAGCCAGATAGCGTATTTAAAACATTCCAATTAATTATCTGCTTTCTTAATATATTGGATAAAGAGTCATATATTTAAAAGTATTGTTCAAATTTACAGTATTTTCATAAAGACATAACAACTACAAATGATATTCTAAATATATATTTCTTTCTTTTATCTGCATCTAGTACAAATAGCTCGAAATGCTACATCAATTCTTTCTAATGATACAATCTAAATTTCTAGCAATCATACATAACCTATATTGAGTAAACAATATAAATTCTTCGTGTAATTTTCTTGTAAAAGACGCTTAATATAAAATTACATTTTCAACACAAATTATCTTTCACAAATACAATAGCCAACATTTCTTTGACCTTATTACAATAATTACCCGATATTAGCACATCTAGCCGACATATTGTTGACGAGAATTTTCCTGTAAATCAAATGAAAGTAAAAGCAGTAAAAAGATCGTTTCGAAAGGGAAAGTTAGGTTAGGTTAGTATTAGCAAAACTTTATCAAGAGCAACGGACCTCCCAAGGTTATCAATGAGGGAAAGGCCAATACCGGGGATAATTTGATAATATGGGTTTATTATATTTCTTGGAGAAAAGTATTCTACGTCTATCGTCTAATATTGAAAGTTACTAATTGTAAGATATTACAAATAAACCGTGCAATGACCATCTCACACGTAAATACACAAAACCGAGAAAACAAATAAACGGCCGAGCAAGGACCATTAAATTGTTTTCCAGTTACTCACGAACCATAATTTTTGGTTTTGTACATTATTTGTTTGACTTAGAAGTTAAATTTAAATAAAAATTTATCGAAATAGTTTGCGTAGATTTTGAGATATTCTAACTCTAACGACGGCTCCCAGGGTTTACTTTCACCTTTTAACTGTATACTCCTGAACGTAAATTTTGGGAAAATGCCCACCAACAGGTTTCGTTTAGGCCCTTCACGGGTACATTTTAGTTAAATGTGAAGAAGATCGTTGGAGCCGACTTTGAGATAATCGCAATTTTGAGCTTTAGTCCTTCGGTAGCTTATCTTCAAAATGTTCAATTATTGAAAATAATAATAAAAAGGCCTTGAGAGTTGGCCAGGTAATATATGCAATAAAAAACTGTGAACTCGTTTTAGCTATAGAAGACAAACAGATAATGACACAGTTAATGAGTTGGCTCATTAATATTAGCATTTATCACATGTTATTAGAATCTGTTGACAATAAAAAAAAAAAAAAATTATAACTAAATTGGAGGTTTTTATTTTATTCCCAATACAGTATACCGAAAAAGAAACTCTTTTACTGCAACTCAATTGACTGTGTTCTCAGGGGTCAAATATATGATCCAAATTTGCTAAAACATAAACTGCTTAGGAGTTTACTTATAGTTAGTGTGTGTGTGCTAATCTTAAGGTCTCTCGCTAGATCTACACTGTTATTTATCCAGTTTTATGTTAGATCATCTCTTTCATGTATCCTTGATTAACTTTTGTTATTTTCTGAGTCTGACGCTATTAGAGTTTTCAAGGACTCTCTCCTGAACAAAATGGATTAAAATCTTTAAAGTCGAAATTTTGAATTTTTGATTTATGGCACCATCCCCTAAATTTCGACATCATTTTTATATAGAAAAAGTATTCATAGCTATGTTTTATTTAGAAGTTACCTGTGAAATTTGTTTCAAGTTATAATTAGTGGCGTTGTACTCTGAGTGAAATAATTAGTAATTAGTTTAAAATTCGGAAAACTATTATTAATTAGATTACTCTCTTCAAAGTAGGGTACTTTATGGTGTATGGACAGACCTGGGGTAAGTGTTTTAGATCTCGAAATTGCCATGGGACAAAAGCAGCATCGCATTTAAAAATGTGGAACTTAGTCTATGGTTAAAATGAAACATTGCAAACGTTAGAAATTGGTTCCCGATCGTTACCCTTTAAATATATCGATGTACATTTTTACAACATGTAATTAACTATTAGTGTATTTTAAATAGTTTAACACAATAATATTTACTCAAGTAAATTACAAAAAGTTATTGGTCAATGAAATTAACCTGACTTGGTCTAAAACGGATCGGGTGATACATATGATGAGTGGGAGGGGTGGTAGGTCAATATTAATGTAAATAGATTTAAATGTTGATTCATATTTATTTGTAGAACACTATGATGATGATAATGATTATATCAAAATGTACATCAGAGATAAACTAATAATTATTGTTGTTGTAATTATTGTGTTTTTAGTTTTGTTCCTTTTTGTGATTAGAAAATACATTTAACACTATTAGAACACAATTAAGTAATTATCAATTACTTTTGTAAAATGTTATCTAATGACAAGCGCACATTTTTTTAAAACAGATTTTTAATTGCAATTATATTTATGATTAAGATTTGACACAATTTTGGGTAACATAGACCTTCTTATATAACCAAAATTTGATTTGTAACATACAATTTACCTTACCTACTCAAAATGTACAAAATATTGTTCAAATAATACAACAAAATAAACAAAAAATGACCCTCAATTCATTTGGTTTTTGTCAATATATACAAGTAAGGAAGTTTCTGACCATTTATTGGTTTTATTTGAGTGTCTCAATATGTTTTGTATAATACAATCAACTCTTGTGTAACCAGAGAAGCGCTGTTTTTATCTGAAATGTAACCTGCTGACGTCACAGAGTTCCGGATGAAGTTCAGATACTGTGACAGTGTATTTACTTATGTGTGTTTTGAAATCTCAACTTCTTCATTTCCTGTTTGAAACATTTTAAGTTTTCTTTACTGTTCAGCATGTGAAATTGTATATTAGAACTAAAGTAATGATTACAAATTTTGATAAATGATTGTAGTAAATTATATCAAGAATTCGTATTTTATTAGTGCAACTTTGGGTAAAAAAATCTTAGCGGTTTGTTGATTTATCTTCAAAAGTTGGTATAAAGTGTTTAATTTTTCACATATGTCTAGTATAGAGGAAGTTATGTGATGAGTTAAAAATTAAACGTAGAATTTTTGCTTAAAAACCCATTTTGAGATATTTTGAGTCTCAAATTTAATTATTGGAATTATACCTGTCTTCCCTCATTACTACACCCTAAACCAGCGGATTGATTTTAATAAAATTTGGTGTGTCACCATATTTTGTCCATCTCTGGGGACGTTGTTTTCATTTTCCTAAAACTAAAATTTTGGGACTAGCAGTCATAAGAAAATACTAAAAAAAATAAGATTTTCTCAAAATCAGCCACAACGATTTTAATAAAATTTTGTTCAATCACCCAGACACCTGTAACACCTGTAAGAACCCAGGCAAAACTTATTGGAACTACAAAAATAAGTCAGTGAATTATCGTTAAAAAAAAAAAAATAATAATAAAAATGTAATTTCTCAAAAAAATCAAACAATTTCGTTAAAAATTTAGTACAATGTAAAGTTTCCTAACCCAAATATGTTTGTAAAACCGCAAGTAAAAGTATAACGGTTCAGCAATAATTGGCAAAAAACTAAAATTAACATTAAACGCAATCATTAAAAGTTTAGTTTTAATAAAACATTTCACTCAGACGACGTTTTTGACACAAACGACAAGTTAAGGCTCTTATTAAAATAATATTGATAGGTAAATTTTATAACAACTACCGAATTGGAATTGTTTGTGATGATTAATTTTTAGCTCATGTTTTAAAACTCTATAAAATTGGTTTTTGAGATGAGTGAGTGAGAAATGTTGTTTAATGTTTTTGCACCATTTATTGTTTTTCTGTATGTTATTGAAGCCACTTGAAGTATGAATAAAATAAGTACAATAGTTGTATGTTGTTTTCAAGAATAGAATATTTTGTTGAAACACTTAAGAAAGCATACAGAGGGTGCTAAAATTCATACAGGTCCTACTCTCAGATAGGGAAGACGTTCTGAAGGACTTGAAGTCATTTATCTTTGACTCCAGGACTGGTTTAATGTGGTGAAAGATATGGCTAGGGTCAACAATGCCAATCTAAAATGGGTGTGAAAACGAGGCTGCTGATTGCTGTGGTATGGAGGAGGAAAGCTCAATGATCAGGTAATAAATACACTTAAAGACAGGACAGAAATCTGTTAGTCCGTCCGTTGAGAACAAAGTACTGGGCTTAGAGAATTATTTACCCTGCAAAATGACAGTAAATTCGGAAGGGTATCTGTAGGCTTTGGAGACTTTGGAGATGGGGGTTTACGGACATGATTTTACCTGACTCCATATGACAACTGGTCCCACCCCATTTGAGTATGTAAAACGGGAGTTAGCCAAACTACTAATAAACCTGCAAACGCTCTGATGCCTAACGGGTTGTTTTACCGATTTACTGTAGGCGCCAGCTTAGCCAATAGCGTAATGGTGATATTTCCATTATGACTAATAGTTCAGACACTTCCATTTGATTTACATTTCTTACGGACTTCCCACACTGAAAGGTGAATGTGGAATATCAGTAGTCGAGTCACATTTCACAACATATCTATAGGGGTAGATATGGAAATAAGCCTGTGCCTGTGTGCCAAAAGGATTTGTAAGTCAACCTTAGTTTATTTGGAAAAAACAAACGTTTGCTTCCTACCCCACATTCTCATCGATATTCCATTTAAAAAAAAAATAAATTTTTTTTGTATATTTTGTTTAAACAGTAAAAACGTACTTAGTTTATACGGTTTATGCAAGATAACTTTCAAAATAATTATTTAATTTTGACAAAATTCTGTAGAAAGGTTTATTTTAGCAATATCTCGATCTTGTTTGTTGACTTCAATATCGGTTAAAGTTCAAACGTACTAAAAATACCGGTTATTTTAGACGACTTTAACGCTTTATAATAGCATTCACAAAATTTTTAATTTGTTTCATAATTTTCAAATAAAACACAATTTTTCTCTTATAAAATTATATAATTTATTTGGTCTAGCCGACCATGGTTTCAAACCATGGTCGGCTAGATCAAATAAATTATAGAATTTTACAAAAGAAAAATTGTGTTTTATTTGTAAAATGGAATTCTATCAAGTACCGTCGGTCATCAGTGTAAACAATATTCATAATTTTCTATAATCTTAAAAAAGAACTACAACAAAGTAACAAACGATAACATACTACAGTCGACTCTCGCTAACTCGAACCTCGATAACTCGAAATCTTCGATATCTTGAATTATTTTCAATCCCCTTGGAAAAACATATCTAAGTCGGAAAAAATAACAATACCTAACTCGAAATAATTTTACTGTTATATTTACCTCTATAAGTCGAAGTTCAGTAGATAAGTCGAATTCAATTTGCACTTTACCTCCACAAGTCGAAGTTTACCTCTATATCTCGAGCAACGATGAGGATGCTCCTTCTGACAAAGAAAACGAGGAAGAGGAGCCAGCAGACATTACACCTAAAGAAGCCAAAGCTGCAGTACGTACTTTACGTATGTTTTTAGAAAAAACCAGTGATGCTCCAGACAGTGTGTTTAATTCGATTGTTTCATTCGAAAATATGACTGACAAACGTGCTGCCAACAGTCTTCATCAGAAGAAGATTACGGACTTTTTTAATCAGTGAAATTAATATAAGGACTGTACTGTTTACCGTGTATGTACACGTATTTTATTATGTATACTCTAAATACACCTATTTTCTATTGTTGAGTAACATTGATACAGTTAAAAGCTTAGTTTTTAGAGGGAATAAAGTACAGTACAGTACACTATTCTTTACCTCTGTAACTCGAATTTTTATTTGGTTTACCTCTATATCTCGATACCTCTGTAAGTCGAATTTAGTCAAGATTAACCTCTATAACTCGAACTATGCCTAAGTCGAACTACACGTAACTCGAAGAAAAATTGTAGTCCCATGAATTTCGAGTTAGCGAGAGTCGACTGTAGTATGTTATCGTTTTAGAGGATATATATTCCGCAAGCAAGGATTAAATCAATTCTTAACATCAAGAAACAAAATTTAAATAGTTTTCTGTTTACAGATATTGACTTGACCTTCAAATAACCTTGAAATAAACAGACTGAATGAAGAAAACAATAGCGTTTTTTAATGTGTTGAATTCGAAAATAACAGTTTTCTGTAAGTAATGTCGGCTGTAAAACAAGCCACAATTTTCAATTTACCACATTTAATTGTTAAAAATGAAAAAAATCTAAATAGTTTCCTATTTAATTAAATTGAATCGACCTTCAAATAACCTTGAAATAAATATAGACTAAACAAAGATTGTTAATACCGTTTTATATCTATCTCGATTCCAAATAACTTTTGTCCAAATCATTTTTCATCAAAACTCAACGTTTGTGAGATATTTATTTGTTTCATTTAATTGATTCACCCTCCATATTATTTATTGGAATACATAATAGTGTTAAAAAAAATTAAAATAATAGTATGTTGGAATTTCAATGAGTCTTGAACTGTTTGTAATTTTTAAAAGTTTCATTTTTTTAAATCACATTTAAATCAAACCTAAGCTTACATCGCTTTGCCATATTGTTGTGCAAAGCTTCAGTCTTATTTGATTGAAAACGAGTTATTAAATAAGCTTGATTTTCGTTTTTTGCTGATTATTCCTGAACTATAATTTTTTATTACTTGCTATTTTGAACACTGGTTTGGGTCATTAATGAACATTTTCTCGAAATTCAAACGAAATGGAAAGAAACAATTTTAAATAAAACAAAAGTTTTTTATAATAACAGATCTACAGTGGAATATTTCATTTGATAACGCCTAAAAACGTATTTTTTTAGACGTCTCGAAAAATAAGTTTTTGGTGAGTGGTAGAAAATCAGATTTTAAAGTAGCTGTCTTTTGGCAGCTACCCCAAAATTCTGTGTCATAAAGAAAATGATAAAAAGTACACATACATCAAATTAAAACAAATTAATTTACTCTTTTGGGCTGTAGGGCACTGCTCAGACGACGGGACAGGCAGACAGACAAACATTAATGTAAAATCGTTTTCGAGGGCTGAGGAGACCTCAAAACGAAAAACAAACATCAATTTTTCTACTCAGTACCTATATAATTCTCTTAATACTTCATACATCTTAGAAAGTATTAGAACGCAGTCAGAAGAAAGGAAAAAAAAAAAACCATTTTCGAGAGTAATTTTATCTCCGAAATTTAGTTTATTGTATCATCTGAATATATTATACAAAGATTACTACGACTTCGCCTTAAATCCCTCTATACTTCACTAACACCAAATTTTGCTTTCCACGATGGATGATCCCACCAGGTTTACCAAATACACCATATTAAATTCACCACATCTTAACGTAACTACCTGACACCGTCACGCATTGGTTCGTGCTAAATCACGTGACTTTCTTAAAATCCAAAATGGTTCCTTGTTTATCGAAACAATGGTCGAGCCTTTCACTAAATGTCAATGAACAAATAACATTCCAAGTTTTTCCAAACATTTGTCATTCTTCCGTGAAAAGTTACCATGATACGTGGAAACCACTCATCGTACGTGAAACTGTCCTCGCCATTATTGTTTCGTAATTGAATAAAGATTGATAGTGTGTCTGTTGACTGTCTGTCCGTGCGTAGTGCGATATTTGGTAGATTTTGTAGAAAATATCTGAAATATTAAACACTGAGAACTTCAATAAACTGTGCTAAAACTTTCTTACTCAAAATGATTCGAATTATCAGAGGTTCGAATTATCAAGATTAGGTTAGGTTAGGTTAGGTTAGGTTAGGTTAGGTTAGGTTAGGTTCTTCACCCCAAAGGAGTATTATGTTAAGGTGCATTGTCACTGGTGGGGCTGTGACGATGATCGCTGAAGCCTGTAGCCTTAGGAGGGGGGGGGGGTGGAACTGTCAGTGGAGATTTTTTTTGAGTCATTAAACAGGTAGCCACGTCCAAGGGCTTTGGGAAAGTGTCAGTATTTTGGGCAGTGTGTGTGTGTATAGAAGTGCCAGTGTGGGGAACTGTCATGGAACCAGCTGCCTAATTTGTGACTCACCCACTGCAATCTCTTTTGATATGAAGACAATTTCTTAAAGTTTCTTAAATATTAAGTAATATCCACGGAATACGAATGTTCTTAAAATTTGACTGAAAACGATTCCAAACTAGCCATTAATAATTTGAATAAAAGTAAAGTAGAATAGTAAAGAAAGAAAAATATTTGTCATATGATGTATAAAATCCTATTGAATAATTATATAAAAAACGGAAATTTTATCCAACATGTCCTAACATAAAATATTCCATAAATATGACAAACATTACAAAGCAAGCAAAACACTTAATACTACACCCTGCTTGCTTTTTGAACTGAAACCACGAACAAAATAATGATTTAATCAATACAGTATAATAAAAAAAAATTAAAAATAAAAATTAAAAAAATAAAAACATTATGACCTATTATCATTATGACATAAAAATATAAAATATTGGTATGATATAGAAAATACAACGCACAGATTGTTTACAAATAAACGTAATAGATTAAGCTGCACAAAAATCAAGCTATAAATGACAACATTTTATAAATTGTAAACTCCACAGTTATTCTTTAAAATTTTACTTTACAACAATAAAATAAACTCTAATAAGAAAGGAGAATTAATATGTGGTATGTAAATTTTACAGGGTAAACTTGATAGAAAGTACTGCTAACAGAAGAAATACTTGAGATTTTATTTTTTGAAAACATAAACGTTTTGAATAAGTACGTACGCACAATAAAAAAAATTGTCTTTAACTTGCACTGAGAAAAAATAGATTTTTCAAGTTGTTGAATGACGCCGGCCGGCAAGGGCAGGTTATACTCTACTGTGTTAGTGTCATTGAAAGTTGCGTGTGTGTTAGTGAGGTGACCCTTCAGTCAGCTGTCTTCGTTGTACAAACTATAAACCAGCTTCATTTGTGCTTCCTCAACATAAGTCGTAAAATCGAGTTATTATGTCGCTGGTCGAGATTAATTTTGCTAATTTTACCTGAACCAAAAGATTTTGTTCACGTATTTGATTTGTTAGTCTTCACGTTTCGCCAAAATTTGAATGACATCGGTAGAATCGATTTTGATAATTACATATTTTATAACAGCCTCATGGCCAATTTTGTGTTCTTTACAAACTCACAAAGTGACATTTGTGTAGAGATGATGACTAAGTCATTTTGTTTACGTCATTAGAGGCTAGATTTGAATAAAATTTTATCGAAATTATTTGAACAGATTTTGAGAAAATCCTAATTGTGAGTCTTTTCTTATGGCAGGTGCTCCCAAACTTTGAGATATTGAAAAATGAAACAAAATGCCCGAGATATGACCAAAATATGTCCACATATTAAATTTAATTCAAATCGTTTGGGCTTTACTGCATTGCATATACGACAGAAGACAGATAGACATAATTCCCACAATCACTTTTCAAATGGATATATTAGCAAAAAAACGTCAAATACATTTTTAGACACATTTAACTTAGTATATGTGAGAAAGAAAATAGGAAAAACCTAATTTAATCTTATTATTTGGTTTACAATAATACCTTCGTAATTAATAAAAGTTGGGTTCAATTAACATCTATTAAATTTCTTAGGAATCAAATTTGTTTCGAAACTGTCAGACAGTGTTTTTTAACAAACATGTTAAACTCCTCATTTAAAACATATTTGTACATTGGGAGTAGAAAAATATTCTAAATCTTAGGTTAGAACGTTTCTTAATATTGTTGTAAACAATAAAATCTAAAATAAATGTGGAAACAATTCTGCTAATTAATACAAAAATACCATAGTATTACTATTATTATAATGGTGTAAAAACATTACATAAACTTTCCCAGTCAAATTTCGTCGAAATTAAATATTATAAAGGAATCAAAACTAATAGTCACCAAAAATGTCAATCAAAAAGTAAAATGAAATAAGAACGCCGTTTTGAATTAAATTTTTTTTAAAGTACCTAACCTAACTTTACTTTGCTTTTATCCTCAACGTATGGTGTAAAAAAAAAAAAAAAAATTGAGATTTTAATGACGTTGATCAAGCTTCGATTTTGTTTTTCGTCAATTATTCGGGATTAATTATGACTTTTTAATAAAATTTCAACGAACTTCGTAATGTTGATTTTGTGGAATTAAATCTGTTATAACAGCCCCTCGGACAATTTTTGTATTTTACTGAAAACTCGGCAACCGGAATTTTTGAAGAAATGTCTACTAATAGGTTTTATTTCGGACTTTACATGGTACACTTGAAAATAATTTGATCAAAATTGTAACACCAGATTTTGATAAAAATAGTTTTTCATATTTTTCCTTGTGTGAGCTACCAAAATTTTTTGAATTATCGTAAAAATGAAAGAAAAACCCTCAAGAGATATGGAAACAATAATTTCACATACCAAATTTGATTGAAATAGGTTCACGCATTATACGAGAACAAACAGGCATCATTCCAAAAAACACATTTTTTGGCCTCAGAAGACCTCACAATATATATTTAAAAAAAATTGGACATCGATTTTTTGACCCATTATATAACGGTCTTTATACTACACATATGTGAGAAACTAAATGTTAATTACCGCTGTTATATATTTATTATTAACTTATTTTGAGGTTAAGCTTACTTAATTTTTCTAAACGGATACGCACATATCCCTGTTATTTACAAAGAGTATTAAACAATCTGCCAAACCTTGTCATGTAATTATGAAACATTACAATGAAGAATAACGTGCCTACAAACACATGTACAAAAGACTTAGTTTACGCTCGTCTTATCTGTTTTTCTTTTCCAAAACCAGTATAACTTCAGAATGTATTGACATATGGATATTAAATTTTACGCAATGTTTTATACTATTAGTTTCCAAAAGTGCCACAAAATCTGATAATTTTTCACTTAATCATTTAAAAATGGCGTTCATTAAAAATATTTGGTGCCAACTATCTCGAAACTCATTGATTTTACAAAAAACCTACAGGAAATAACATATTTTTATGTTTATTTTATGTTAAAGGATAGCCGAAATATCGGCACAAACTTAAAAAAAGTTGTTAATAAGTTTCTAGAACACACAACTTCTTTTCATGCTCATCAAGTACTCATTAGCTAACTTTATAAATATGAAAGTTGACTTATAAGGGCTCGGAATATTAGAAATACTCGTGAATATTTTTTTAGTAAATTACTATAGTTCGTTTTTGTATACTTGTATCTCGGTCCCCCTTCAACATACAATAAAAATAAATCTACTTTTCAACATCGAAACGGTTAAATATTTTAAATATAAAACTTGACTTGTGAGATGGTAGGGCCTATACTTGATAGAATAAAACTTGAAAACAAATTCTCATAAACAGTACTTTTATGTATTCAAACGGGTTTCAACAACAAAGCCGACATCTTCAGTTTAGTTTAGTTGTTGAAGTTCATGCATCAATGGCGACTTTGTTGCTGAAAAGTGTTTAAATAAATAAACGTACTATTATTTGTGTTTAAGTTTTATATTATAAAATATTGTAATAATCCTTTAAAATCCTGTGGTTTTCGAAATATTTAATATACATTTTTTTTTTAATTAACGATATTAAAACAAATGAAAAATTATCTAATTTTATGGTCTACTTTGGACAATTGTTTAAAATGTTTTGAAAATTAGTGTTCATGTATTAATTCGTTCTGGAGTTATATATATTTTTAAACATAAGACAGACAGAGAAACAAAAGACGAAGCATTTTTGGTTTATTTTTATAGTAACTTTTTTCGTTATTTTGTTTTAGATTTCCAAAATCACTTTTCAACCTAAGCTAAAATATTACTTGCATTTTTGAATTTCAAATTAAAACACACTGAGAATAAATGCGACGTATATTTAAACAAAAAGGGATTTTTTAATGTGTATCGAACAGACATTTTATGCTATAATTTGGCTACTATTAGGTGTAATTTCCTTTTTAATAATTCACAATTTTAGATTACGATAATATCATCAGAACAAAATTGAATATTTAATTTTCTCAAATATTTTAAATAAATAATTTGGTTAAATGGAGCTCATAACGATGTTAAAAAATTGGTTTTCATTTTTTTAATTTAGATTTGAAAATATTTTACAAAAAATGAAAAGGAACTTGGTAAAGTTCAACTAACTTCATATATTTTAATCATTCTAAATTCCGTAAGAAGTAAAGTTTACCAGAGCAAATCAGGTTCAAAACTTACGTAACAAAAATTACAGTTGTTGGTATTTTATAAAATAAATCAAAAAGAACTCTCTTAATTTTAATTTTCTTTACATACTGTTTGATACAAGGGTATGTACTGTAAAACGTCACTTCTGCCAAAAATTTAATAAAATATTGAGATATCTAACCTTCTAAAAAGTCGTCCATTGTCATTTATAATTTTTGAATGACCGGCCTCGAATCAGGATTAATTTTGCACTTTTGCATTAATTTATTGTTTGGATGGGTGAGAAAGTTAGTTCAACTGATTTTGAAGGCGACTCTAAAAATATTTGTTAAACATTCAAAATTGTGAATCATGGAATGTAAATTTTACAACCGAAAATCTAAAACAATAATTCCCTTGTTTTAATATATCAAAATCATTTTAAAAATTTTATTAGTTTATTCTAACGTCGTCGTTCGTTTAGTAATATATTCTCTCAGAAACACAAATTTCTTTTTTAAACGTCGTAACTACATTTATTGGTATATCTAAATGATTTATTTTTTCTCATTCCTTGTGGCTAGGTTAGGTTTCGGTTCCAGAACTGAATATTGTGTTTTCTGTATTATGACAAATTTGTGTCTGAAAAAAAAAATTTCACTCCTCTATGGGGGTACACAATATGGTTGGGGGTAGTTTAGTTATATAAAAAGATATATACTTTCATAAAAACGTTTTCCATTTTAATCTTTTTAAACATTATCAAGTTACTCCGAAACTAATTATAAAACACCATCACTCTTGTATAAAAAAGTCCATCAATGTAATTTCACAAAGGTTTCTTGAACGTAAAACTAACATCAAAATAAAAAATAAAACTATTATTTCGAATAATCCTACTTTAACTAAAACATTCTATTAACAATAATTATATCAATTTTTATAGAGAAATAAATATTTTAAAAATATTTCAAGTTAACTACTAATTGCACAAAATAAAACATTGCCATCTACTTGCCAAATCGAAATTATACACAATATTTTATCAAAATATCAAAGCTACACAAATGGCAAGAATTGAAAGAATAGAACAGTCAGAGCAAATACACAATCTGTTTAGTCTAATCTAAAACACAAATTTCGAAACCTGAGAAAAACTACCAATATTAAAAAAAAAATAGCAAATCTTATCTTTAACTTTCGGATAACGAAGTAAAAGAGGACATTGGTTCTCTAGAATATAACTTGACACTTGCACAGTTGTATGTCTTGACAGAATCGCTACTGTACTACCTAGTTTTTAATTTAGTTACAATTAAAGGATATCCTCTTTCCTATCAAAACAAAAAACATAAACTGATTAATAGCAGAGAATTTGTTTCTACACATCCTAACAATCATTTGTATAAAATCACAAATATTAGTTTATCAAAATTAAACAATGATCTTTTATATGAAAAGTGAAGGCATTACTATAAATTAGAGTAGTTGAAAACCGTCATCAATCAATCATACTGATTTTCTAGAATATACAAAGAATATACAAGAATTATACAAATTTCTAGGCAATGTAGCAAACAACACCAAATCGTTCTGTTACTGAGATATGCTTTAATGGGACATATGACATCTCCGTATGTAAAAGTTAATACACGACGTTTCGGAGTATAAACCAACTTCCGCTATCAAGTGATTCTAGAACGTGATAAATAGCCTTGGGTATGGGTCATTTTAGAAACGAAAACTATTAGTTTAAGAAAAAAAACCTTATCCTAAATATAGCCATGAGTAATCAAAATAACAAAATAAAACGGGTTCAGAAAAACCACATCTCACATAACTACATTCCACAAGGGGCGACAAAAAAGTGATTGATAAAGGTTGCGTGCCAACGGAGTAGTGACCTAACGATTTAACTTTTAGTTAATTTTTTCAAAAATTTAGTTCGTGATCTAGTCATTACTCCTAACTGACTGTTATACGAAAAAGATGGTTGCCTTATTTAAAGTAGTAGAATATTCATTTTCAATTTTTAATTCATTATTTAACCTTATTTCTACACTGGTTGATAGCTTTCATATATTACTAAACTACCCTGGTTATGTGGGATTTCACTTTTTTCATGCCTTAGGTTTATCACTTGATAACGTTATTGATTTACACTGTCTTAACACCGTGTATTAGTTTTGATATACACAAATGATAAAATGATATCCCATACAATAATAATATGAAGAATCAAATAACTTTAAAACTAGAATTGTTCTGTTATTATATCCGGGTACAAGTGATCCTCATCAACATGTAAGCTTGTTTGTTTTGAGCGATGTTCGGTTAGTTCCTTGATGCTATTCACTTATAGATTTCAGTAAACATGAAGGTAAGATATTAATAGTTTTAAACCATAACACACGTATCACTGATGTTTCTACCATTTTCCGCTTTCCAATACTTGTAAAACCGACAAACTCGAACATGATAGTTTTTTTACTTAAATCTGTCACATTTTCCCATAAGAATTCCCCAGTCTCGGATATGCCCGTACTAATAAACCGTTACAAGAAACCCTAACATTTGATTTCACGGAATTATGGTAACCATGATCTTGGACGGTGTGGATGTCGTAATGCGCGCGCATTCCGACCATCGGGTAATGGTCTAAAACAATCTCTCTTAAAACTGCGGATGTGAAACTTTCATTTCCGGAGAACAGAACATTTGCGACAAGTCTGGAAACTGCTAATTTTGAGCCGGAAGTAGTGATTTGATCTTAAATAATGACAATTGTTTGCATTTGATTGTTCCGGTGAGACAAGGATTATCATGAAGAATTACCGGAAGCATGTAGTGGAGATGGTAATTATGTCATAATTGGTTGAGATTTTTTGAATTATATCTGGATACAGATTTTCTTTCTAATTATTTTTGAATTATTGAGTAATAATATAAACGTTTATAAACTCGACGGAATGAACACGACGTTTAGAAGTTTAAATACCCGCCATTTTGAAATGAGTAAAGGAAATCGGTTGATTATTTTTCTAAAATTGAATTTTTATAACACTAAGTAGCATGCAAAAAACATTTACCGTTGTACATTTTATATCATTTACTGTTAAAAAAAATATTTCTTTAGTTAAAAACACAAAACGGCTACTAGATAAAAAACTAAGCGTTTTAGGAAAGATAATTATATACATTTTTTCATTGGTTTTTAAGTGAGGAGTAAGCTTCTCTGAATTTCTGAAATGTTGTTTTAAACACCCTGCATATATAATACAGAGAAAATATTGGGACCGAGTAAAAAAAAAATCTATGTTTTAATCTCATTAAAATACTATTATCTGTTGAAAAAAGAATCATTGGTAATTATGTCTGTCTAATATTATCCCGTGACGTACAGACTAAACGGATAGACTAATTTTGATTACATTTAGTATGATAGTGTTTAGAGAAAATTGTTTAATATATATATATATATATATATATATATATATATATATATATATATATATATATATATATATGTGTGTGTGTGTGTGTGTGTGTGTGTGTGTGTGTGTGGTAATAAATCTACTGGGGGGGGGGGGGTCTCATATTTCTTTTATAAGGGAAGACATTAAAACTTAGGGAAGCGCATAGTTTGTGTATGTTATAAAGAGTATTGAAACGTGAATAATACTGTGTTAATAAATGTACTGGGGGGAGGGGGTGTCATATTTCTTATATCAGGGAAGATATTAAAACTTATATATATATTTTAATAATTCGAAATCTGTAGTTTCAAAAGGGCAAAATACCAAATGTACATATATCAAAATTGGTTTAATCAATTCTATCTATTTTGTTTTCTGAAATGAAACTCATGAGAACCATATAAAGTGAATTGGCCGCCATTTCCCCAAAATATTCGTTTCGATACTTATCGATAACAACTGTCTATGTAAAGTAAAGGATTTCAGCCCGTGAATATTCTAATAAGTGTCAGGGTCGGAAGCAAACAAGAGTTAGTCAAGACAGACCTGATAGGAAAGATGAAAGAGATCTAACCCTATATTTAAAAAAGCTGTAGATCCAGGTAAGTAAATCGGGATTGACACCCCCTTACTCACTGTAAGTGACCCCCTGAGGGTGTAAAGTTGTATAAAGAGGTTTGAATTCAGGAATAAATATTTTAGAATTATTTTAAAACAGCGCAAATTATGAGTACAGTCTGTTGTACAAAGTGGGCGTATTTACAAATGTTTTTAAATGAACCTATTGTTTCACTTAATTTTAGCATTTACCTTATATAGTACTTACTTTATTTTTAAGGATTCACGTTGTGTTGTGATTGATTTTTTACATTTTGCAAAACTGAACAGTTTATTTAGCTTATTGATGCGTGAAAATTGGATCTCAATTTTTTATATAGCAAAGTACTGAACTGTACATACTGTGGCGCTTATTTCATTTATGATTTATTACTTACATCTCGCAAAAATTAACGGTTTATATGACATATTGTTAACGTGTGACAATTGGGTCTGAATGATCTCGCAAAATTTAACGACTTGACTATACATACTGTATAGCGCTTACTTTATTACTTACATCTCGCCAAAGTTACTGGTTTATATGGCTTATTGTTAACGTGTGACAATTGGGTCTGAATGTTTTATCTCGCAAAATTTAACGACTTGACTATACATACTGCATAGCGCTTACTTTATTACTTAGCCTACATCTCGCCAAAGTTACTGGTTTATACGGCTTATTGTTAACGTGTGACAATAAAATTGGGTCTGAATGTTTTATCTCGCAAAATTTAACTACTTAACTGTACATACTGTAGCGATTATTTTATTTGTGATTTATTTCTTACATCTCGCAAAAATTACTGGTTTATATGGCTTATTGTTAACGCGTGACTATTGGGTCTGAATGTTTTATCTCGCAAAATTTAACGACTTGACTATACATACTGTATAGAGCTTACTTTATTGCTTACATCTCGTCAAAGTTACTGGTTTATATGGCTTATTGTTAACGTGTGATAATTGAGTAGGAGCTTACTAGTCGACGTGAAAATGCCAATGACATAAATCGAAGACACTGAATCGTGAAATAAACCAAAAGTTTCAACTTTTTGATATCAACATGAACCTCAGAAATCGTCATTATTTTAAAACTGTTGAAATTCTTAACCGTAAACGACTTGTAATTAATAAAAACTTTTTATATACAATTTCTACGGTTAATGGTACAAGTGAGATCAAGATAAAATAAATCATTAAACAGTTTCAAAATTATTGCCTTTTAAAAAAGTTGTCCACACATAATTTTTAACTGAATGATCAACTGTTTCCATAATTATGCATCTATTCAATGATTGTTTTTACGAAAAACAATATCTAAGAAACAAAATTTTAAAGTATAATAACAAATTACACTCAAATAATTTGAAAGCACTCTAGTAATCCTATTTAGTTTTAAGTTTGTATGTAGTTCTCGTAATATGATAACGTCAAAAGAAGCAGCAGTTGTTTGTTATTTCTTTCAAATAAGTTGAAAGAAGTCAATTTGGCTATTAAAACTAAATGTTCTGTAAGTTATTGAAATTATCTTTTAAAAATTAGCACAGTTATTAGCAATATGAACCAATAGGCAACACTATTTGAAATTTCAATTACCAAATATAAATACGCTTTATTTTTATAGGACGACGTTTCAATGATTAAATAACCATCTTTAGTGGCAGATACACAGCTTTGTGTAGCTCTAAACACCTTAACTAAGATTGATAATCTAAATAGAATTGAAAATTGTAACATAGTGAATATCTAAGTGTTTCTTACATTTACGGAGTCAAATTATTCTTTTTGGTATGTTATTTACTCTAAGGTTTTTTTTTTTTTTTTTTTTTTTTTTTTTTTTACAATTGAAACTGAACTTAGTCCATCTATCAATATTTCTATAAAATTTACTCTAAGGTAAAAAAATAAGAGGTTTTACACCTGAGAAATATGAATGAAAGATAAATTGAATAGTACCATACACAAAACTAATAAGATTTAGAAGTTGTATGAGGAATTTTACTATTTAGAACCCATTAGACAATATCAGTATCCTCCACACAAAAATTGACTAAATTCTTTAATAACTATTCCTGAATCACATTTGGTTTTTTAGGTCCATTCCAAGTAAGTAACCGATGTCCTGTAGTCAGTCGGTATCGAGTTTCTCACTACACATTCATTCCTTTGTGGGACGACAACTCTGTACCTCATAGTAAATCTTATCTAGGAACCAACCTTCTACAACCAGTGCTCCCCATTTAGTCATGCCAGTTATACTGCCATGACCATATGTTCTAGTCTCATATTTCCACTGTCTTACATTACATAACCTAAAGTATCTCAGCATTGCTTTCTCAGTTATAATGTTCGACGACCATAATAGTGAAATTGTTTTATTTTGTAACAATGTAACAAAAAGTTAGCTTTCGTCGGCGATTTTGGTGGAATAAAGATAAGGTTAGGCCGTTGTTATAAATCGAGATTGTAGGCACAACGTGGTAAACCACCATTGTGTGCCTATTGGTGGTTTACCACATACTAGCTGCCTGAAAATTAATCAGTGAACTTGAGACTTATCAGGAACAACCCGCCACACACAAAAAGTCTGGTCACTTACTCAGCTTTATTGAGACTAATTAACAAATAATATTAGTCTGACACGAAATCATAACCATTTATAAAACTGAATTACCAAGGACCAGAATCTTGGAGTAGAACACGTGATTACAACGTATGTCCATTTCGAGGTTAGCGTCAGCTATCCTGTTTGGAGCAATACCCCTGGGTATCTCCACACCTAACTAGAAACTGAAAAAGATCACTAAATTGGAATTAAGAGCATATTACTAAAATAACTTGTATTGCGCCAGGACCTTTTCACTAGCTGGAAACACTGAGCTTTAGAAAAAGCGATCTGAATCTTGTATCCTAGTGGCTCAGCGTTCGTTTCAAATTAGGAACTATAAAAACAGGTGCTTACCGAATATCGCATTCTCCGATGCGGAGGTGGGCGTCCTACAATATTATTAATCAAAATACTAATTAAAAAAATTTTGTTATTATTTTTTTTAATCTATCAAATGTACTGATAACTATATTAGTGATATTTAAAAGACTAAAACTACATACTAATTATTAGAAATACTTTTGGAGCGTAACTCCCTTGGTAGAGGATGAAAATTGTATTGTAGTAGACACTGAATCTTGAAAACTATTTAACAGATCATTAAGATTTTGTACAAAATTAGAATTAAGCAGTTTATAATGACGAAGCGGATTTTTAATTTTAATGTGTGTTAATTGGTCAAATATTTTAAATTCACTAAGCCTATCAGAACTTAAATTTGAAACCATTTCAACATTCGTTACTATAAAAAGTAATTATACAAATTTAATAAAATCTGGTAACAATTATCTATGTTACAATTAATGTACACTTGAACAAAGACCCTCAGAGGGAGAAATTAAAGTTAAATATTTTATGGGTAGTTTGTTCCTTGCATTGTGATATATTATTATTGCGATCACAGATGTAGTCAATATTGTGTTCTCATCGATTTAAAAATCCTTGAAATGATAACGGAATTAACTGAATATTCAACTTTACCTCTTACCAATATTGGCCGGTGCCTAATTCTTTAAAAACCTAAACGATTCGACTACAGTATATACTTTACTTAATTCATTTATGTATATGTATACATTTTAAATTAGAAGAAATCTCTTAGAACAATAAAGTGTAACTGATATGTAAATAATACTGTATTTGATTTTTTGTAACCTTCAGAAACTTTAAAATGATTAAATTCATTTAAATGAAATCATAAACCAAGAAGTAAGTGATGAAAGGTTTTTTGGTGAGGCAAAATCTTTCCATAAAGAATTTGAAAAACGGTTAAATTTTAATTTAACTTGAAATTTTGTTACAACTACTGTATTATCAGTTGATGATGAGAACTCAACTTTCGTTCGTTGTGATAAAGGCCCGAACTATGAATTGTAAACCGATTTTAGTCCGTAGAATAATCGTGAGTACATGTATGTTATTATCCATAGCGAACGCAAGTATACCTAGTTTCATACAATTTTCTATTTTTGTATAAAATAACCGGGTGATATTCTTTTGTCAAAAAAAAAATGGTAATCAAAAATATTTTCATACAAGGGCAGTACGTTTTGTTCAATTTTACGTACGCTTGGAATAAACACTTATGTTCCAACAATTTAGTTAGAAAAAGAGAGAAATTGATAATAGTTTTTTATAACCAATTATTAACAATTTAAATTATTAAAATTCCAGTTATTAAATTTTCCTAAAATATTAAATTTACATAGCTATAAAATTCTGTATCGTTCAAAATTAGGATATAGAAAAATACGAAGTTCTTGATCTAGACAATTTTTAAATACGCAGTTAAAATACGCAATTTGTAAATCCATTCATGAAACCTAACATAACCTAACCTAGTTTCTATACTGTATATTGTCAACATAGCAGGTGTTTATAATCTTTAATAATAATAATCTGGAAAACGATAAATTTTAGATAAGAGACTTTATATTTATTATACTTCAATTGATACTTAAGTTATTGATAAATATAAATTGCTGGTAATTGACTAAAAGACGTTGATTTTGTTATTTCTCATGATTATTGACTAGATCGTCTTATACTTTGGCCAAAATTCGATACACTTAAAATTTCCTGATGTAAATAATTACCAAGATATTAAAACTATATTTAGTGATATCTCTTTTTAACTTCCCTTACAAAATATTTTGTCTCTAAGAAACTTTTTGTCTAAATTGAACGATTTTCAGTCAACATATTTTAACAGCCGCCATTATGAAAATGTCTAAATTAAAGTGTTAATTTTTAGTACAATGTTGAACGTTTACATAAAAATGTGTCCAAATCTGGAATTAATATCTCATCTTCTTCAAAGTTTAAATTTGTTTGTGAAAAAACATAAATAGACCGACAGATGGAAAACGATGTGTTTACAGACATATGTTTATAGGAACAGTTTTAAGTTAGGAAATCAATCACAAATTTTCACTAAGTTTTTAAGGAACACTCGTACGTTTTGTTTTAAATAAAAACAAACACAATCAGCAGTTCTAAAAAATACAACGAAAGTCATCATTAGCTTTATCATTAGTCTTCATAACGAGACATATAAAAACCAAATGAGTTTTCTTAGTGTAATGATTATTTGTATTTAAATTTGTTCAGACTTTTGTCACTGTAAAAATGTAATTTACTATTAAACACCACAAATATCTAAATATTTAATTACAATCTTTAGAAACGTATATAAAATAGTTGAAATGTCAGTCTAACAAAATACTTTGACATTTTAAGATGAGGTTTTGTCACTTTATATTTTGTACGATACTTTAAGTAAATTTCGTAAGCTAAGAAAATACAATAAGACAGAATAAGACAGAGGTTTATTGAATCGAGGCTTAGTTAAAATTTTACAAAGCTATAACTATGCCGAGTCAATATTATGTAAGAAGAAAGAAAACTATTCTTATAAATAAATTTAGTATCACTACCTGTTTCGATCTGTACTGATAATTTAAAGGTAACATACAAAATAAAAATAGAAACGACACTTAGCAAGTAAATAAGCGCCTTGTTTTTATTGGTAATTTAGCTTGTAACTTGAAAATTATCAGTACAGGTTGAATTTGTAGTGATAATAAATTTATTTGTAGTTAGACCCTTATGTAAGGGTAATTATTTTACCCTTTCTCTTATTAAAAAAAAAATTACTTCTGACGATATGTTCTCCAACAGAAATGAAGAGGAAACGAAAAATATCCTTCTAATTAAGATTCAATAATATTGTAAATTATGAGTCTTTAATTAATTTATAGGGAAACTATTTTTCTGGTAAATGTTAAGTATAGTAGCGTCCCTATTTAGCAAAGAGAACAATCCGTGAAACAATATCTTTTGTAGGTTTAAAAGAAATTGTAATTTAAACGTATACTAAATGCCTGTTTTAAACTTTTTCAGTCTTGAAACTTGCAAACCAATTTTTACATGACTTTAGCTCAGTTTAGTATTCATCCGGTTGGTATGAAATTTAAATTAAGGGAAGAAGAAAATCCATGGCTACTGTTTCTTTGTCAAATTGGAAATATATCTTTTAGTTTTTGAAAAATTAATTGCTGAAAACTGCCAATTTCGATTTTGTAATTTTTTAAAGCAAACAAAATGAGTTATATATTTCTATATATATATATATATATATATATATATATATATATATATAGAAATATATATAGAAATATATATAGAAAAATATAAAACCAATACCGAGATTAAAATTTAATTATACCCTATTTTAATATATTAAAATAGGGTATAATTAAATTTTAATCTCGGTATTGCTAATATATTTTTAGGTATTATCTACCTTAACAAAACATGATTTAAACAATTGTAAAAATGGGTACGTACACATAATTAATTGAAAAGAGAACAATCTCTGAAAAAAACATCTCTAGGAGAAACTGTAAATTTTATAGGCATTTTGATTTGTCTTGGCGTATAAAAATAATACAAACTAAAGAATAAACCCATAAATGTGGTATTAAAATCATATACATATATATATATATATATATATATATATATATAAATATATATTAGTTAAACCCAATGATAAAATCAATTCAATATATGTTAATAATTCTGGTAAATTTACACCCATTTTTTTAACAAAAGTTAATGGAGTACATCAACGTATTCGTTATTTAGGTATATATAGTTCATATCTTTTAAACGATACAAACAAAACAAAAATAAATAATTCTATAAAACGTTAAGACATGTAATGTTAACAAATTACATAAGCATACCTTGATACAATTTTCACATTTCAAGAGGTCGTAAAATAACTCCAACAGTGTTTTATGAAACAAGAAAACACCAACACACACAATTCAACATCCTTTTGCGGCATTCAAATCACTTTATCTTAATAATATATTATACTAAACGACCGCACAGAAATCTCAACTCCAACTAACAATAATAAAACCCTGAACAATATTCCTTGCTCGTTAATTGGTCCATTGTTGGTCTTAACCTCAACAATTGATGCGGAGTATTTTTGCTAATAAAATAAAAAATGGCGTCGTTAACAATTACCACTCGTGAAAGGAAGTTCCTGAGGTGTTTTTTTTTTGTATCGGTGGATATTTTCTGTAATAATTTGCTCGAGTGTGGGGAGTTCAGCTTTAAATAGAGTACATTGGATAGCGATAGTTAGTTGTGCCCGATCAGGCGTCCAGGAACGAAGACCACAATGGCTTTCCAATTCTTTCTTGCAACGGTAAATATTTAAGGATATGATTTGGGGAAGGACAATAAATATTTGGATTTATTTTAAAATTTTTTTTGAATTTAAAATTTTATTTTATTGTAATTTTATATTGTTAAATTAATTTATATTAGTATATTTATTCTGTTTTGGGCAATAAGAAATATAAATTGAATAGTAAAGTATTTAAAACAATTATTGAATTCAAAGGTACGATTTGAGGAAAGAGAATTTACTTTTAAATTTTAAATTGGTTTTGTTTCTAAACTAATGAATTGCTCACATTTTTAAAATTTGTTAGAATACATACAGAATATTTTTCTTATTTCTTTTCGGGTAATAATAAATTTAGTTTGAACAATCTGCATAGATATAAATTTTTATTTTTATTTGTTTATTTATTGTATTTAATGCAGTGTACATTGAGGAAAATTGTAATTTATTTTCTTGCACATCAAATATTATTTTTGAATTGTTTTATATAAACAAGTTTGTTTATTCAAGAATACATTTTGATTTGCAATTGTTAATAGTTACTTTTAAATGTATACATTATTGACTTTTTAAAATTATTTTTGTGCATGTAAATTATTATATTTGTTTTGTGGAAAATTAAATTTAATTGAACAATCAAATATTTAAAACAATTTATATTTTAATAATAGAAAAATTGGTTGTTGAATTAATTTGTTACAAATACGTAAGTTATAATTCCCTCCTGTAAACCCCAAATTCGAGGCCTAGAAATTTCTCAAAAACATACTATAAAAGTATATTGTTTTATTAATAATATTTTTTTACTATCGCACGAGTTTTTCACAAACTAGCAAATTTATAAAACCAATGATACTTTCAACTAGAGTATTATAATTTTACATACAATAATAAGTAGTTTTAATTGTCATTTAGATATTCACCTTCAGTCTAATATACCTTTGCAATCAAAATGTACCTTTACTGATTCATTAAAAAGTCTAACTATCTCAATATTATAAAATTATATTATATACTTTTTGATCCATAAAATTCAACGTTTTCTAGATTATAGTCTATTCAGATAAAAAGAACATTATTAAACTATAGAGGTTAATTCACTGGATCAAGTTTATATTTATTTGAGGCCTTTAATGATTTTTTTTTTAATCTTTTCAAAATGTTTTTTATTATTCTAGGCTAGGCTATCTTTGTGTTGATTTTTTAAAGCTCCATTACTAATGGTGTTACAAGTGTGTGTTATTGGTTACTTTGGTAAGTAAATTTGTATGGAAATTTCCATAATAAATGTTATTTTAAGATTTGTGAAATTATAAATTAATTTTTTTAAAGTGACCCATGAGTGATAACAAATCTATGGAGAATTTCATAATACAAATTTTAAAATATGGTAAAAATCAATCAAATGGGTCCCCTTTATATTTAGGAGAAATAAACTAATTGGGGGGAGAAATACACTAACTGTGTATAGATTGAAATAAGCAATTATAATAAAATAAAATCCATTTATATAGGTTGTCTTGCAAAAGGGTATTGCTAATTAGAGTAATTATTCAAATTAACAAAATATTTTCGTTTTTTTGGTGATCATAAATTGGTTTTAGTGTTGAAAATTACATTCAAGTTTTGATTTTGAGATAGTCGTATATTTTAATGCGACCATAAAAACTTTATATTTGTATACTATTTTTTGTTGTAAAAATAAAACTAATTTTTCTAGTATACTGTTTGTGTATAATAATAATAAAATATGATAAGATAGAGTTTAATATTTGAGACGTCTTTTGGAAAAACTACGGAATAAATTTTAGTAGATTTTGCGTTATTAGTAAATTATTTTTTTGGAATAATTAATATATCACATTTTGTACGTATCACATTTTAGTATAAATGATTTTATATATTTTACTTCAACCTACATGTTCAATTATGCTTACTAATTTTTACTTAAAATTGATAGCATTTTCAGAGTTTATATTTTTAAAAAATACATTTTTTACATGACTATAAAATTACAGACTATTCGTTAAAATTATAAATATAGATAAGTATGTACCATAAGTAATTTTATTTAATAAATATAAATATTGTTCCATCGTTTAATTAATATATTTTACAGTATTTTTTTGTTTTGATAACTTAGACTATTTAAAAAAATCGCATAAGTTCAGAAATTGGTGGTTAACATAATTTATTGTTTCCAAAATTCTGTTTTGTAATGGATTTTTCAATCTATCATTTTAAATTTTGTTCGTTTTTCCATTAGCTACTTTGATAATAATTATAATGATTGTATTTCATTTCAAACAAATTACCTACAATTAAATTAATTCAATGTAGTATAGATTCAATATTAAAATGTAACGAACAAAATGACATAATTCAATCTATCATTGTTTTCTTAAACCGAAATAGAAATATTAAATATCTACGTAAATGGTAAACCCATGCGTTATATAATGCCTCCAAATGTTTTTTGTCCGTTTGTCCTGAATGTGGTGAAACTCTCGCGCCATTGACCACGAGGAAAAGTAAGTTAAAGAGTTATACAATCATCTGACTGTCGAATATTAACAAAATCAGCTGGTGATTCGCTTACGTGATGTGACGCGAATTTCTTTCCTTGTTTTGTCTATCAGCTGTTAATAATCTAAATCTGGTATTAATGTGTGCAAATGTTTATACACATATTCATTTTTCTGTCTATTGATTAATTTAAACAGCAATTTAACTTTTCTAATCATCTCAAAATACCATTAAAAAAAAATAATAAATTCAATAGTTCTTCAGTGGCATATGTAAGGAAAATTGTGACACTTGTTGTGAGGTGTGTCGTCTCAAACACATCAAACTGACTGATCTAGTGAATTAATTTAATTATTAATTAGTATAACTTTAATAGTTCGATATCTTTATAGTCAAACTTTAATTTACATATCTATGATGTTAGTCCAACTTTAGTAGTTAGATCTACATGATGTTAACCAAATTTTAATAGTTAGATTTCCTTGCTGTTAGTTAAATTTTAATGTAAATTTATGTTCAGAGATCACCTCAATGAAGGTGTTTGCTATATGTCAACTTTATAATAGTATCAATTATTTACATAGGGTAGAGTTTTAAAACTAGAGCGTGAGAGTGTGTGTGTGTGTGTGTGAGAGAGAGAGAGAGAGAGTAAATATTAATATCAGAAAATTCACAAGTTGTTTTACGTTCAGTAAAATACTTATAACGCACTATGACATACATAGTAGTAACTTAGGATATTTGTAGAATCATATGTGTAGCATGTGAATATAGGCTATATGTTTTTTGACTACGAATTACTAATTTTCAACAATCTTCTTATATTGTAACATTTCCGGGATATTTTTGAACAATTTTTTGTTGTGTGCAACATATATGTGTTTCATTTTACTCTCCATTACATTTACTGGAGGAAGACGGAGGAATTTTCAACAATTTGTTGTTTTTTTTTCAGTCGACTTTTAAACATTTGTGAGTCCATTTTTGAATATTTGTCGTTATTTTACAACTATTAAGTCTTATTTCAAAGCTCACTAGATGTACTGGTAGAATACTATTTTAAAACAAAGTCTATCCTAGGAGTCAATTTAGGTTCTTTTGGTACATTTTGATTCTTTAAAACGTGTTTGATGGTACAAAAATGATAGAATAAAACTCGAACACAAGATTTCACAAAAATTACGTTTATTTAATCAAACACGTTTCAACGACAATGTCGCCATTCTCAGTGATACAAGAGCTACAATAACTAAACTACAACTCAAATTACTTATTTCAAGCGTATCAAACATATTCTATAATATTATATAACATATTTCAGAATATAGATTGCTTTACACAATAACAGCGTGAGCTTACAATTTATATTAAATCTTTAACAAACTGTGTTTTTAAAATATTTGTTTTGTTTTATCTTAAATGTAAATTATGCAACTTAAAATTAAGCATCCAGTGATAACCCTACAAAAACTAGAATTAAGTATTCCTTTCTATTAACTGTATTAACGTATATTCCCCCCAACTTTTAATTAATAAGGAATTTTTTATATCATTCCCGTAACTAAAGATGAAAAATATTGTTTCAGGTGACTGGAGTGACAATGGTGTTGATAGCATCTTGTTATGCCAGTGGTGACAGTGATTATTCGGAATCGTAAGTGTGCAGATTTTATATTCCAAATATCGCAGAAAATTTTTTTTTAAAAAAACTTAATCTGGTGAGATTCATTAAATAATCTAATCAACTTCAAAACTGAAAGGGAGCTTACATTTTAAAATCCAAATACAATTGTATATGTACAGATTTAAAACTAATAAATTAAAAGTTTCAGTGATTTTTAAGAAAATAATTTACGTAACAAAACTTAAATATGACTATATAAATTTTGTATGATTTACAAAATACTGTGCACTGACTATGTTTTAGGTGTAGATTTCACCAATGTCTTCGCACTATAAATTTCAAACGCTCTCGAATGACCGAGAAAGACAACGTTCAATTGACCGTGTGACAGGTTGCCATAGTTAAACGAGAACCTTTCCAATAGGTTTGTCCTTGCTTCTTGTACAAATGTTAAAGGACTTGTACAAATGCAAAGGCCAATGTTAAAAAGGACAGAATTTGCTCTCATACTAATATGGCGAACAATAAAAATGACTTAAATGTTATGACTTATGTTGCCTCATAATAATAATAAAATTCCTTTATTTTATTATTAAAAGAAATCTATTATGGTATTAGTAACAGAAATACAATTATGCGTGATTATAATGCTTTAATTTACTTATTTAAATGTATAATTTTTAATGGAATAAACTTTTCAAGGTTAGTTTTTCGTTAGGCACACACATTTTTGTATATGTGTTTTATATAAAATTAATTCCAACAGTTAGAGATTTGTTACAATTTTTTATTCAAATTTCTTCAAATGTTCCTTATTAAAATTGTAAAAGGCAGGAGCGGATATAACACTTGTGTCGCCACAAAGCAGATTAGTGATGATCACAAATCTCATAGTGATTGTAAATAGCCATTACAGTTTTTGATGATGGTTTTACTAACCGTGATAAATTGCCGTGATTTTGTCACTCGCTTCGGCTGAGACACGAGTCTAGCTATTTTTGCTTCAGATTTTTCCAATACGATAGTTAATACTTCCATAACACTAACAGAATTTTTTCTAATTCAATCAGTGTTTGTTTAGTGCTTGATATTGTTATCGTGATTTTTAAAGAGTTTTCTCTATTCTGAGATTTTCATCGGATTGTTTATAAGAAAATTCACAACGAAAAACTGTAAAAGTCAAGAGCGAATTGATAACTTTTTATCACCATGAGCAGAGAGTGGTGGTGATTGGTGATTCATTATTCCATGATTTTCACATATGATTGTAAAATCGCGAATATATTATTTGGTGTTGATTGCACTAAATGTGATAAATAGTAATTTTTGTTATTCGCTGTTGCACTTTTTTTTCCATTTCCTCTATTGGCTAGTTTCAGTTCTTTATTATACATCTTCAACAGTGATTTTGGTGATTCAGTCAGTGTTTGTTTAACTATTTTGCGGTATTTTGCTTTCGTGAACTGAATTATTAATGTAATCAGGATTCTTAAAGACTTCTCTCTATACTTTTTCCACTCTACTCATAGAACATTTTCGGATTGTTTATTGAAAAGTTCCTAACCAAAAATTATGAATGACAAAGGGGAGTTATATACTCTTATTGCCATAATTACTCATTTTTCATATTGATTGTAAAATCGCTAATATCGGTTTTGGTGTGACACAATTCTTGATGTTTTTCTTATTAGCTAATTTGAGATCTTTACGACACAATAACTGATACAAATTTAACAGTGAATTTGGTGATTCAATTACAGTCAATAACAGTCATTTTTGGTTTGTTAAAAAGGTAGAGGGCCCCTTCCAAACACCTCCTATTTAGACTTAAAGGACCTCAAAACATATCATTAGTAAATTTAGAATATGTACTAAGAAATAAAGGAATAAAATTACCACGAGATAAATAACTATAATCATTGCAGTTTTGCAAATTTGCTGCCATATATAAATCCATACTGTGCTTTTTGTATATTTCCGTCACTAAAGAGGGGGAAGTACCCAATATGTTTGATTTATGTTTCTAAATTTTATAGATTACTCCATATAAAAACATTGTTTATTAAAAAATTAAATGGATACTCCGGATTCAAATGGTTGCCAATTATGTAACCAAGTTTTTTTATATCGTCTTAATATTTTATAAAGGATTTTTAGAGTTGATTTTTTTTTGTAAATAATTATGAACATAAAAAATACAAATCCAATGTAAGTTTAATATTCCGAAGTAAATTACAATAATTACTGGTAATGATACATTCACTTGTAATTTTCAGTAATCTACTTGTTGATAGTTTAATCAACAATTAAAAAAACAAACAACCTTCCACATCAACCAATTACATTAGCAACAAGACGACGTGAAACAATTATTTTTAGTTTAAAAAAAAAAGATTATGCAAATCCAACAACTGAAGATGAACACTTAATCATTGAAACATCGTTTTTGTGAAGCGTTTGAGTGTTTACTTTCAATTGATGTGGGCAAATGTTTACATTAACGTTCAAACATTTAAGTTTTTAGTTAATATGTACTGTTTTAAATTTAAAACAATAAAGGTTCAACTATTTTTAAAAAACATGATTGGATTAAAAGTTTGTTTACAAGTAATGATTTTTGTACTGAAAACTTCAACTTACACAAAAAAATTAATCATATTACAAATAAAACAAGTCTAAATATTGAGCTTTTAATTAACGTTTATTTAAAATTGTGGGCCATTCGATATAGTCCCTTTATTCATGATAATGTTACTTTCTTAAGTGCCTCCTTAGATACATATTTACCAGACAGTTTTTTGCTAAAATATCTAAAAAATAAAATTACAAACTATATAAATTGCACTTTATAATTATTTTTAATGTCCTAATTATTTGAAGTGAGTACGGTATAAATTCTATTTCATAAGTTTAAACACACATTCATTAAGTAAACAAATCAGAGAATAATAAGCTATTTTCAAACAAATTTTCTACGTTTTGTGATCATTATATACAAACAGTGTTAATTTATTTTAATTTTTTAACAGCTAAATTTAAGGTTAAAGCAGTTTCCTTATTTATAAAATGAAAGTGATTATTCCGAATCGAAGATTGTACACGAAGTTTAAACATTAAAAAAAGACAAACAAATTGATAAATGTATAACTAAAGGTAAATAAATTTATAAGTAAATAAACAATAGAAAAAGTGGCTGATAGACTTTTCTAAAACTAAATCTATTGAAAATCGGAGGATGTTCAGAATTTTATATAGATTGTCTCTACTTCTGAAACGACTGATTGATTTGCAAACCGTTTTCACTAAATACTTCTTTCGAAAGTGTAGTTGTGCACCAAGAACCCCAATTTTCAAAATTTATTAAAAAAAATTCCTATAAAAATAAGTAATTATTCCCCCCCCCAACCAAAACAAATTTAATAAATTAGTCTCTTTGTATCTTACTTTCCTTCCATGCAAAATTACATAGATATAAAACTACGAAATTCAAAAAACTTCTATTATCACAAGTCAATAGTGGGAATGATACTGAAAACTGGGTACTAACTTCCTCGTTTTTAATTTCTGAAAATATAGCCGCATCAATACTCTCTTTTCTTGTATAATACCCATGCTGTATCACCTTTCAATGTCTTGCCATTGACTTTATACATAATACTAACTAATACGGAAACCGAAATGATAGTTTACTCTAATTGCTTTAACGGTTTCTACCGCTATTAATTCGACTAGGTCTCGCACCATTAACTCCAGCTTTGTGCGACCAAGACATTGAACCTGAGTCATTTATTTAAAACCAATTTGTAACAATTTCCGATTATCCGAGAATGCAAATTGTAACTGTTTTTAACCTTCTGTTAACATTTATACTTTCTCACAGGGAAAGTTTTCTAAACCATAAAAAAAAATCACTTTCTCACACGAACATTGATAAAATCTAGCCCTTTTGTTAAAAGCACTTATTAACATTTAATAAATTAGCTATGATAAAAGATATACATCATAACATTTAAAATGTTTATCTCTTTCGAAAAGTAACCATAGATAAGTTATTATTATGAAACAATTTTAATGAAACTCAGTTTTGTCGAAATTTTTCTGTACACTCAAACAAAAATTTGTTTCTGTCTACATTAAACCAAAATTTAGAACTTAATAATAGAGACTGTTAGTTTAATTTAACCTTTACGCAACTAAAGAACAGTCTAAATTAAAACTCCTGTCTTTTTTAACTTAAAATATTTTGCTTTTATAGTTGTTAGATAATGATAGATTGATCATATTATTGATATACTTTATTTGTATATTTCCTATCATTTGTGTATATAACAACAAATACACGACGTTTCGAGATTATGAATCAACCCCTTTATCATGTGATAAGGAGTTAATTTTTATTCTCAAAAAACGTCGTGTGTTAGTTTTTGCATTAGGATTTTCACAGAGGATTAAAATTTTTTTTAAAGGGTTGAACTAAAATAAAGTTAACAGATTATTAAAATGGTCCAAAAACTTATTAATTTACTAAATTACTTTAAATTTCTCAATGAGTTCCGAATAACAAATTCAAATCTCTATATTAATTTATCTTCTTATGTAAAGATAAGTTTCTCCACGATTACGGTCGTCATATTATCTTGAAAATAACCGTTCTGATTTTTTAGGTTATTAAACTTAAGGAAAGTTCAATAACCTCTATACGATGACAAAAATCGAAGTTATTGTCGAAAATTTAATCTCAAACTATTATTTAAGAAGAAAATGTTATAGTCGTACAGTTCACTGAGATGGGTGTAGCAAGTGGAGGGGCTTCACATAATGTACAATTTCGAGGCCCGCCGGGACTGACTCTAACACGAGCTAAGCAAGTGAAAACTTTTTAATATATACTCGTTAACATGAACAAGGCCATTAGAGCCTAGCCGATGTCAACTAGAAGTAATCGATATATACAATTACGAGGTTCAGAAGAAAACCTGTGTAACAACTGTTTTAAACAAACACGCCCTACCCCTCGATCCACCAACACAATTCAAAATTTCCTATCACACCTAAGAAACGAACTTTTGAGAATTACATTTATAAGATATGTTGTATTACATTGTATGATGCACTATGATGGGATCGACCAACTTGTTTTTTCGGTAACAAATAACAATTAAGTTTATTTATACGGTTTTGTAAATCAGTTTAGTATTTTACCTTCATAATACATGACAATATTTTCGTAACGTGTAATATAATTTGTATAAAATTATTGCGTTGAAAAAAATCTAAATGACAACAGCGATTCCTACAAATCTAATGATTTCATTACAGGAAGTTATTTTTTGTACAAATAAATAATATTGACTTAATTAAGATTATTGAAAGAAGTTCTTAGTCGAGAAGGAAAAAATAGCAACGTTAAATATATTGTTGTTTAATATTATTTAATCTTCTAAAAAGTTACTTTATCTAGTGAATTCACAAACATTAGAAAACAGCTTGAAATAAGGCAATAAAATCGAAACCACGATCAAAGAAAAAGTAACAATCACAGAAACAAAGATAACATATTTTCAAACTGTAATGTAAAGAATTAAAATCAATTTTTAATTTAATGTCCAATGAAATATGCAGTTAAACTAAAAAATAATGCTCTAACAACAGTATTAAACAATTTAGAAATTTAATTTCAGAATGAGCTACAATTTTTCAGTAGAAAAGATAAACCAAGAATGTTAGTAAAACGTATTTGTCCAGATTATAAATAGTCGTAGAAATAAAAAGTTTAAGAGTAATAGAAAAAAATAATTTACACTTAAAAAATCCAGAAAGGATTAAAAATTTTATCAAACATTTAGAAAAAAGGTTTCAGTACATAACTAGATCATTGAAGCATGAAATTATAAAATTTGCATGGAAATCGGTTAATCTGTTTTAACTTTAGAAACAATATATAAGAATGCCCGAAATTTTTAGATTGATGGTGAATTTGTTCTTAGATTGATCTGAAAAGAAGAATTATCTTTTTTAAATAGAAAAAGTGTTTACTGTTACCCATAAATTTTGAAAAAAAACTGGAACGTATAGTGTTACCAATTTGTTACGCGAAAGATGTATTTAAAAACTGAACGCACACACACAAAAAACAAAAGTTTTGTGTTACTTGATGAATACAAATAAAACGTTATCTGATGCGTTAAAAAATGTCGCCGAATTTTAGTCGATTATATTAGTTTTCATGCCTCCTAAGCCCGATAAACTTTTATTTAGACTTAAAGTTATTTTTTTAATCAAAATACACAAAATACATGCTTGGAAACTAACAGTGTATTTAATTTAATTTTTTTTTTAAATGTTCCTCCCACTTCAGCACAGAGAGTTGTGTACATGTTTTTGTATGTACAACTAATATATGTTTAAATTATTTATATTAATATTAGATTTAATATAATACACAAATTTTAAAAAAATGTCGCAATTAAATATAATACACGAATTTAATTGAAAATATGAATGAAGCTTTTCACCTATTACTTACAAGTCTATATATATATATATATATATATATATATATTTATATATATATATATATATATATATATATATATATATATATATATATATATTTATATATATATATATATATATATATATATATATATATATATATTTAATTTGTAATATAATTTAAAATATAATTCAAAAGAGTTTAAATTTAATTGTAAACATTATTTATTATATACACAAATTTAATTCTTATCTGCATGTTTCAGACACAAGAAAGTCATCATCACAGTCCCGTCGCACGAAAAAATCATCAAACACACCCACACAATCTACAAAATAATAGAAGGAAAGAAAGGTGAAAACGATCACAAACATCACGGAGAAGTCATCCACAAACATCTGCACGAAGGTCACGTAGATCACATCCATAAGCATAAAGGTCACGGTGTACACGATCACCAACATCACGGACACGGAGAACACGAACACAAACACACCGGTCACGCTCAACACGGTCACAAACACATCGGTCATGGGTTACACGAACACAAGCACACCGGTCAAGGTAGCCATGATCACAAACATACAGGAGTTGGAACTCATGGTCACAAGCATATCGGTCAATGGGCAGCTCACCATAAACACGTAGGTCACGGTGAACACGATCATAAGCATCTTGGACACGTTGGACATGATCACGGTCATACCGTACATGGATCACATAAACGTCAAGACTATCACGCAAGGAACTACGATGTCTCTGCTCCCTTTTCGGATGACGTCGAAAGGAGGTTTATCCCTCTACAGTACGAGACTTATGAAGTAACAGCTCCTGAGCCCAAACCAAGATCTGCTTTCCTTAGTGGTTATTTTGGAAAACAGTTTCACAACCACTATTCAGGAATCTATCAAGCGTATTAACAAAATAAAATTCCAAGAGTGAAAACAGTTCAAAAAAGGTACAACAGAATTTGCAGTGTGTCTTCTTAGACCAGCCATCTTGTTTTGTATAAAAGATTTAGTTTAATCGTAACTTTCTGGCATTCTAACATTACTAAAAAAAAAAAAAAAAAATACCTTGTAAAATACCAGCCAATTTGTTAAAAGCGACCAAAGATTGTGTTTTCTTTTTAATATTAAAAAAAAAGTTTACTACATTAAAAATAACCCTGATTCTAGAGTTCTAACGACATGACGTGGGTTTTTGTAACAACACTTAAAGTGAAAGTTTACAAAATGTTAAATTACGTTGTCGAGGCTCAATTTTGGTTTTCTTGTGTTTTATAACATTATTTACCGACATTTAGCGTCATATTTCATCAAAGTATATATATGTAGGCTAATTTCAAGAAAATTTGATTATAATAGTAGTGCAATTAGTTGTTTTTATTTACCAATAATTCCAGAATCACATTATTTGAAAAAACCATTATCGTATTTATATCGGACGTTAATGTATTTTGAATAAAGTCAAAATTTTCTTTTTATTATTAATAATGCAATAATTATCTAGAATATTATTGATTTTAATGTTGGTAGACAGCCGGACTGATACTGCTTGGATGTTTCATATACCGCAGTTAGTACAACAATCGAGAACACGGGAAGCATTTACAACACAAATTAAAGCCTAAAATTACGATTTTTTTTTTAAACATAATATTAGTTGAGTCACTAAAAGCAACAAATAATAATATTTTGGGAATCTATTAAATTATTATTTTTATTTGTCATAACAAAAATGATAAGGTACTTATAATTTCACAAATAACAATTTGTTGTTTGTGAAATTATAAGTGCCTTATCATTTTTGTTTTGCCTTATTATGGAATTTCACTGAGTACCGACCGTAGTCACACTTAATATGATTTTTATTTGTGCTAAAAGTCCATACTATATTTCCGTAACGCTAATGAGAAATATCGTAAATATCATTACAAAGCAAAAAAGATAAATTGGTTAACCGGTGCTCAAACAACTACGCTTTCAAATCGCCTAATAATAAATTTTTCCCCCATCTAAATTGCAGCTTAAAAAAAATTCAATATAGGACATATAAAAACCTTACAATAAATCATTTCAGTAAACAAATTTCTTTTGAATTATTAAAGAAAAAATCGTATTTGCTGTTTACAAAATAAACTGTAATTGTTTATAATTGATAGACATTTTACAAAATGACAACTGTATGAACGTTCTATAACTTTCGGTGTATTATCAGTGAATCTGAAAAAAAATGAACTCAATTTTTTGTAAATTCATTTAAAAATAACTGCACTATTATGCCACAGCTAGTATTTTTAATTATGTCAAACTAAGTTACTTAAAACACAATCATGTAAAAATAAGAAAAATCTGCCCATCTATGACAATTATTAAAAAAAAATTTTTAAACTTCTACGATCATTTAAATCTAAAAAAAAAGGAATATAAATAACTTCACACATTACCAGTGTCAACCTAAACTAAGGAAACTGCCATTCAACATTTAGTTTTATCAAGATACATTTTTCATGATAATCATAATAAGGAAATGTACAAGTTAATTTGTTACAAACTATTGTTATATTTGTTTTTTTGTTATATAGAAATGTCTGTTATATAGGCAATGTGTATATATGTAATTGTTTTTTTTTGTTTTTGTAGAAAAATAAATGTTTCATATATATCGCTTGTTTTTTTAAAAAAAATTATTACCTTGCAATTTTTTACCAGTGTCCTAAAATTCCTAATCCCCTTTAAATGTGAATTACACTTTCTGGGTCTGAGAAGGGTTTATGCGGATTTATAACAATGGTGGAGTGTAATATTAAATTGAGAGTACTACCTTAAAGAGTACCACTAATACTTCTTGCAGTACACTGTATTGTACGTTAATGGAATTTTATATTGAAGTGCAACAAATGATATACTAGTCCTGAAATCCAACGAACGAACCCACACCTTTGAAAAATTATTGAACTCTGAGCCAAAAACTCCAACAACGTTTTTCTGGTTAAGATTACATTGTTCATAATTTTGTCTAAATAAAAACACTTGTCTGGTTTGTAACCAAACTATTTTAAAGTTTAAATAAAATAATAGTGCATAAATATTGCACAAACTTTCTCACTCACCTATCCCTAAAACAATATAAAAACTAACCAAACTAATTGTTACCCAAGATATTAGCTCAGTAGTAGAAAATTTATAAATAAATTAAGGATCATGATAACAGTTTAATAATAAAACACACACACACACACACACACACACATATATATTTAAATAAGGACCCAAACTTGCTTTGCTTGTGCCATAAACACGTCCTCATTGTAAAGTACATTTTCATTTGATTAAAATCAACCTTTTAATGGACAAAGTCCATTTTTATGTTATGCAATTTCTCTTAAATTATAATTTTTTATTATTTCCTATTTTGCATATGCTATTCAATTAATAATCTTCTCATTTCATTAAAATATGAACTAAATCAGTATTACTGTTTGTGAGAAATATCGTATTTTATACAGTCCCATGGATTATGCTCGGTTAAGTTTTTTTGCCGACAACTCATGAACCAGCATTTTTGGAGATATAATGTCCAAACATGTTCTGTTTGATTCCTTAGAGGCTACATTTGATCAAAATATATTAAAATGATTGCGATAGAAAATCTCAATTTTTAGGTTAACGTTAGAAAAACCCGTTTGGGTCGATCTGAATCTTTGTTCTCAAACTCTTTTTGAATTAAAATATATTCGCCGTAGTTGAAAATTGGCATACCAAGAAAATTCTATAAATTTACCTCTCAAAATTTCAAATAAAATTTATAGGTTCTCATTTCATTAAAAATTCTATTTCTCGAGTTGATGTTTAAAACGAAAAAAAACATATATAAATAACTGTTATATATAATCGAATTTCTCTATATTGCCACTACATTTCTATTTATTTATTGAATTCCACCACAAATAATAATAATAATAATTAATAATTTATTTTATTTTATTTCTCATGTGCAAGATTATACACTATAACAAATACAAAATTCACAATAAAACATACCACAACAATTAAAAATATAATACATTACCCTAAATAGCTTATTTAAAATAAAATAAAATTAAAAAACTGACACAAACAAAATTGCACAAGAGAAATGTAGGAAGTCCTAAGGAAAAACCTATATTGGACCTTCCATCATAATAGAAAATATTAAACAAGCACAAATTTAAGATATCCTTATACTAAAAACAAATATTCTTAGAAGTAATTGTTATTAGTTATCACACAAATAAAACAATATCAAAAAAAATATCATACATAAACTAACTTCACAGTTTGAAGCAACAAAAAGCAAAACAACAGGCTAGAAAAACAAATAATATATAATAAAAATATATAATAATAATAATATATAATAATAATAAATTATAAAACAGGGTTCCGATATTACACAACGTACAAACCTATACAGAATAAACATATTCATTAGAATAACGTAACATTTATGTTTATTAAGAAAATAAAATCAATTGAAATGTTTAACGAAAGTTTAGAAAAGATATCGCTACTTGGTAGCTCTCATTACGAGTTATTAGATGGTAGAATTAGGTACTTCAAAGGAAGATTTCCTGTTTTGAGTTTATCATCGAAGGATATGTAAGAAAAATGGCAGGCGCATGTAAGAGAATATAATTAATAAGACTGTTTGTGTTTTGATTTCAAATTTGTGTGTCAAAAATGTAAAAAAATAATTTGTTATTTAATTTATCAAAACAGAGTTTCCACTTTTACTAACCTAGCCAATGTAAAAATTCTTTTTAAAACTTATTTTCAATAGTAACAAATCAAATTTTCACTAAATATATATATATATATATATATATATATATATATATATATTGGGAGCTATACACGCCCAATATATTTGTAAAGCTTTTGCATTAGTTTTCGTGAATTTATATTTTTTGTACTTTCTTAGTCTTCGAATAAATGCGTTTTGTACGCCCCTTGAATGTCCTTTTTATATAAAATGTTATTAACTATTTTTTAGTTATACTAGCTGATGGCTCCCGTTTCATATGGAGATAGTTGAGATAGTTTTGTAAAGAATACTTTTTTTAGCACAACCCTAATGGTCGTGTTATGGAAATAAATGATGCCCAAATACAGCAACACAGAAATTTTGATCAAAACGACCGATTAAATAACAATGGGTTAAAAACCCTTGGAGTGAAATTTTGTCAAAACCCTTTCTTAGTACGCAACTACAGATCTACCCCAAACTATGTTAAAACATTCATAGCTCTAGTCTTCTTGGATTCAAAGATATGATCTATGGGTAAAAAACACCCTTGGAGGGAATCATTTTCAAAACCCTTTCTTAGTACGCTTCTACAGACCTACCACAAACCATGTTAAATAATTCATAGCTCTAGGCTTCTTGGATCCAGAGATATGGTTCAGGGGTAAAAATATTCCTTATATTAGAACATTTTCAAAACCCTTTCTTAGTACGCGTCTACAGATTTACCCCAAACCATGTTACAAAAATCATACCTCTAGGGTTCTTGGATCCAGAGATATACGTTAAGGGTAATAAACACCCTTGGAGTGGAATATTTTCAAAACCATTTCTTAGTACGCGTCTACAGACCTACCCCAAACCATGTTAAAGCTTTAGGCTTCTTGGATCCAGAGATTTCGTGATCAGTCAGTACGTTTTGACTTATATATATATATATATATATATATATATATATATATATATATATATATATATATAAATATGTTCCACCCTAGCATCTTATTCCGTATTGGAGTAGTTTGGAGTTATATAAAGTATAACATACGTCTTTTGAATCACTCGGAAACATAAATATCTCAACAAATCGTATTTGATTAAAATCGTCTCATCAGGGGTTTATTATAGTAAGTACGGCTATGGCAATCCCGAGGGCCTAGCTGGATCTACACCTTTTTTTTTAGTTGTCTTGGGTTAGATCCTTCACTTTCATCTTTCCTATCATGTCTCTAGTGACCCACTCTTCTTTTTCCCAACCGTGATGCTATTCGAAGGTTAGGGGTTTTTATTTTATGTTTATATCTTCCTATTACTTTTCATAAAGTGTTGATGACCGAAAGAGTTTTAGTTTTTAAATAAAAAGGAAGGAATCATAAAACTAGGTTTATTTTGCTATTTTACCGATTTATTAAATCCCAATGTTTTGGATTTTTACCCACTTAATATCACATTTTTGGAGATGACGTCCAACAGCTTTTGTTTTGGTCCTTAGATTCTACACTTGAGCAAAATTTGTTTAAAATCGTTAAAACAGATTATTAGAAAATCTTATATTTTTCTATCGCCAAATTTTGAGTTATAAAAAACATGAAAAAAAACCCACGAGATATAGCAAAAATTTGCCCAGATAGCTAATATGATTAAAACGAATTTACGATTTGTTTTTTTGAGCACACACGACAGACATAATTCAAAAACCAATTTTTGTAGTCGATTAGCAAACAAAGTCGACTTAGATTTGTTGATATCAGATAACTTTTTCAGAAACACCCAGAGAAACTAAATCTTAAATAAAATCAGACAGAGCAATTATTAAAATAATTTATCACGTAAGGTCGTTAATAAGGTGTTAATTAAGATTGTTTAAATGTAGATAATTATTAGAGTGTAGATATGGGAGTGTTGACCATGCCCACCCTAGGGTTGTCTAACTAAAAGCAGACGGAGAAGAACAACCCACTATAATTCGCAAAAACTTTTCATCCGAAACACCAGCTTCGTTTATTCTTTATCACATCTTTTGATCATGATAAAATACCAGAAAATTGACTTCCAACTAAACATTTTCCAACCATAAAAATTAGCAACTCCGAAGATAACATACAAGTCTTGTTAAAGAAGACCTCCCACAGTTATCAATCACAAGCAGGAAGAGCAACGAGTGTCATTGTGTCATAGTTTTCTTTAGACCATGAACTTAGTTTTACTTTCAAGAAAGAACCATCATTGCAAGACCGATTCACAAGAGTAAGCTAAAAACTAATTAGTAGACACGCATAAATATGAGTATATAAGTATAAGGATAAGTGAACATCACATTGTAGTTTGTATTAAGCAACCATGTGGACAACAGTAAGTAAAGTGACTTGTGTTCAGTGTTTTTTTTTTTTTTATTCAATTTTTTCATAAACTATTTAAAAATTAAGTTAGTGAAATTTACATACTACTAGTGCAGCGTTTTATTTAAGACAAGGAATAGTCACATTCAGTTTGTATTATTTGTGTGATGATAAAAAAATATAGACAAACTAAATTTCATTAAGTAGATTGAAAAAATAAAACCACTTTGATAAAATTGCATGGATGACAGTTCGGTTACAAATCTTCAGGAGTCAATAACATAAAAATCTAAGCAGGGTTAATCGCTTCGTAATAGCCACTAGACGAACCCCCCTCCAATCAACGCTCGAATGTTTATCATTGTCATAATCAATACTACATAAAAAATATGTAGATTCAAACCAGTACGCACTGTAGTGGGCCCCTGAGGGATGTTATTGTTTGTGGTCAGACAAATACTAGCAATTACTAGTAATGTACAAACATGTATAAACTGTTACAAAATCCTGTTTTTTTAATTATTATTTTATAAAGAAAACATATTACATCAGATTTAATGAAAATATGTTTCCCGGAAAAGGTTTAACCTCAAAATATTGCGAAATCAACTTCTTAAATTATTGATTCACCATTTTGAAAAAAATTGTTATAAACAGATTCTTGCTCCCCCCCCCATCCAAAAAAGAACGATCTTCTACGATCAATGAATATACATATTATACCATTCCAGTTTAATATCTTTTACAGTTATTGTTTCATGAAAAACATAATTTAAAAATTATAGTTTTAATAATAATAATAATAATTTAAAAAATAAAAATAATATGAGTGTCATTTTTTAAAACTTCCGGTTGATTCCTGAAATCGAAATAAACAATAGAGGAATTTTTCATTAATCATGCTGTTTAAAATATCTGAAAAATGTTAAAAGAGAAAACTATAAATATTTTTTGCAAATTATCTAATTGTTCACTTTAACTTACCGATTACAATTCTATGAGTTTTGTAAAACTCCAGTTTTGAATATGAAGATATGATTAGTCAAATTGTTTAAAATATCTATTATTATAATTCGTATAAGCTTCAAGATTTATTTGGTTTGTGTCGTATTTTTTCAGCCGTTTATAAATTCTTGACAGAAGGAAGCTGGATATATGTAGCGGTATGTCATGTTGTCTATTTATTGTTTGAAGGAGAAATGAATGTGAATGGATAATGACGCTTACATGTTTCAATATATTTTACTTGTTTAAATAACAAACCTTAACCACATGGTACATTTAAATATATTGATGTTAACAATTCTATTTCAAGATTTTAATGAATATTTTCTTACGGGAACAGTTAAATTTAATTAAAGTTTTAAACTTTTACAGTGACTTTAAGAATAAAATGATCATGGGATAGTCTTTTTTTGTATAATTTGCAATGAATATTATTAAGCTGTTGCTTAATACATATCATAAATAATACAATGGATAATTTAACTCTGAATTGAATTAAAGCAATGTTTGAAGAAAATTGACAGCCTCTGTGTTCTAAGTGGTTGAGGACATCAATCAGGTGTGGAATTCAAATTGCTTTAAAATCGGATTTCTTATCCAGCAATAAAAAAATATAGTTTCCAAAAATTAGCTCAAAGTTAATAAGTCACTGCCCAGTAAAATATATCTTTAAGAAAATGTTATTGATAAAACGGGATATCATATGAGAATATACTAATGGGAAGTAGCTGGCTGCTCTACAGAGGTTCAGTGAATTAGGTAGCATAAGTGAATAGGGCTGAAAGATAGAAAAAGTAAACTGAGACTTTAATAATGTTTTTGCTGTAAAAAATATATTTTGTGCATTATAAGGTAACATAACTCCCATCCCAAATGGTTTTTTTTTGGAATGCAAATAAAAAGTTTTCCTATATACATGCTCATCAACTAATACCTCATTTTTAAAGTTCTTGTAAAATATAAAATAACTGGGTAAACTAGGTAAACTGTTTTATTCCAATCCAAAATGACGGTAAATTATTCTAAATACAAATTTATTCCAGAATCTACTCTGTAGAAAAAATAAGGATAGACAATTATTCCAGATACTGTTATTTTATTCAAGTTTGATCAGGAAGTGGCATCGCCCATTTTATTTTTATTTTAGAGCTAAAGTAGTATAGTATAATAGCAATGTTTTTTAGTTAAATATTTAAAATTATTTTGGTATTGTTACTTCAGTGTATGAAGGATGCAGTAAGTTTTTGTTGTAATAATTTTGTGTCCTTAGTATTTTCCTTAAAGTTAATTCTGAAGTAAACTGGATTGTAATTTTGGATTGAAGAAGAGACCTCTAGATGTGGGCATTTATATTCTATTAAACAATAACATTAAAATGAGCTATTACTCAATGGCCTTTATATTTAAAACTTTGAGTTGCCTCCCAAAAACTTCATGGGTGGGGGGGGATGAGCTTACCTTATAATTCAAAATAATCTTTATTAACATAAAAAAGTTTTAGATTTTTCTTTTTTAGTTTTTTCACACACGGCTTATATTTATAGACATACTGTAGAGATCTACGAATTGTATAACAAAGCTTTAAATGTACAAACCATTATATAAGTAAGTAATTATAAGGAAGCCTAATTAAATACAATGAACAATATTTGCAGATAACCTTTGTGAGCTTAGCGGTGTGTTACCTAGTCTTTCTTCCAGATACTACGCAAGGCAGGTGGGTGTAGCATTATTATTAAAGTAGTTTAAAGAAAATGAAATGACGAGTAAAATATATATTTGTATGCTTCAAGCGAGATTTTTTTCAATATACTAAAATAAAATAATAAAAATTTTAAACTTTTAATGAAATAAACTGTGTATATGGTACATTGCACACTTTATAAAAAAACGCAGGTACTAATAAAACACAAATTATAGTTGCAATCTGCCCAAAAATGTCTGTTTTTAGTCAAAAATTTAAAATAAACAATGAACGTAGTTTTAAATTATGTTTTATGAATCTTTAAGTAGAGCGTAATTATTGTCCTAAATATTTCGAATGACTGTAATTTGTTTTTGACGTTTAATTCATCTAAAACATTTTTCTACAATACGATTGGTATGAGTCCTTAAGGCGTTATATCAATCAACTCTTATTTTTTTCTCAGAAGTATGGAGTACAGAGAGAGTTATTTAAGGGGGTAAAAAATCTATTATTTTTTGGATATATTTTTTAAGGAACACTGAGAAAATAATTATAATAATAGGTTTTTAAAATTGTGTCTGACGATTGTGCAATTTTAGTGTTGTAACAAGTAAACCGAATTTTTGATCATAAATCAAAACAGGTTTTTATTAAAATTAGTTTCCCGATAATTGAAATTATTTTGGGTAACTGACATAAAACCGAAGCTTAATATTCTAAATTTCTCAAAATCAGTTTTTAAAATTTTGGTAAAATAAAAAAGTGGTTAAAATGATCAATTAATCATAGTAAAAGTTAAAATATCTCAAAATTGGTTCAATTTCTTTAAATTTAGTTGTGAAATATTAAAATGTTTTCCCCAAACCAAACGGTTCGTAAGTAATTTGGAATATACCGTGACCTCCATCGGAATAATTAAAAAAAAATTTCTGAACCAAAAGTTTCTTCTAATTATACTTTCATAAGTTGGTTTTTGTTTTTCTTTCACCCTAATTATCAGCTTAATTTTTTTTGTTGTTGTTGAAAATATAAGAAAATATCTGTACCGTTAATTTGGAAATGTTCCCTATTAAAACATTAGCTCCTATAAACGCAATAAAACCTTGTTGGGGGGGGGGGGTAGAAGGAAATATGGATATTAAAACTTACTACAATAACAGTCTTAAGTAATCTACTATATAATGAGGCTAGAATAATATTTAGTACGACTTCCTATGTTTCTGTAAGTACAGTGGAAATGCTGCAACAACCTTATACAGCAACTTCACACGTCTCTCAGCCATATTGGATTAGTTTTATCGCAAAGGAGTGGTACATAAACATGAGACCTACATGTAGTTTGAGCGTATAATGATCCAGGAAACGGTTTTGAGTTACTGTAGGCTGAACCGTAGTATTTTAACAGTTTTGTACTACTCTCAGATGCTTTGTAACTTTTACTGGGAAGTTGGTTTCCCTTTTAAGAAAATCATATGCAGAGTCATTGCACCAAAGCTTATTTCACGTGAGTGTAAGAGTAAAGTCTTTGTTTTTAGGACACTTTATATCATTATAATTTTATAATAAGATATAGATATACTATACATAAAAATAGAGCATAAAATAGGATCCCGCTAGCCCCTCAACTACTCAAGTACCTTCAAAGTTGAAAGAGAATATGATCTGGTCAGGAGAAAGATGTAAGAGCGGAATCTAACTCGGCACTTAATGAAGTAATGTAATCCAGCTAGGTACCTCTGCTTTGTTAAACTGTACTCGTTATAAGTGAGCAAATGAGAGGAAAAATGGAATAAACTTCAAGTCATACCGGAATAATTGTAGATCAAGTTTCATCAAAATAAATTCAGTAGTTTTTGAAAAAATCCGATTTGAAAAAGTACCTATCTACATTTTGTTTAGTTTAAACGGTTGAAATAATGTTGTTATATTTGTATTCATGTCGCTAAATATTCTTTTTATATAATTCAAAACTTGGGGTTACTTGCTATAGACAACAAACGCAAACAAAAATTTTTATTTCGGCGTTTCCTAATAAGGTTACATCTTTCAATTTAATCAAAATTTGGCCCAGATATTGAGAAAAGTAATGAATCTTTTACTAATAAGTCCATATTTCATTATCACATTTTAGTCGAATTATTCTTGGCTTGGAATTTTCGAGCAGGTATTTCGGACTAATTTTGTTTTGTTTTAGTGGGGGAGTGGTAGGGGGGTGCTTAAAGTTTTCACTTAAACCCGTTAGACTATTGAAGCGTTTTAGGATTGTAAATACAATGTTTGACCACATCAAAATCGTTATAAAAGTTGAAAGGAATTGCTAGTTTTGTGTTTTTCTTATACCAGGTTATTTCAAAATGTATGATATGAACAATTATAAAAGAAAGAAAAAAACCTACTGTATTTTAAAATATCTTAGTATAGGAAATTCGGATTCATCAGTCTATCTCGTTAAATGAAAAGACATGTATAGACAGATGTCATTTTAGAATATATTTTTTGAACCCACGAGGTTTTAAAAATGAATATTTGTTTATTTATATTCAAAGCGTTATATTTATTTCAACTGTGACAGAACGGTTAAAGCTGCAACCATTTTGACCTGTAGTTGTCAAGAAATCTAAGCCGTGAGATTTGGAAAAATAAATTCGGTAAAAAAGAAAAATATACACGAATTTGTTTAAAGTCTCATTTAAAATAAGCGTAGAGAAAATGCAACTATTGAGGTTATTACCATAGTGATCAGTAGAATGATATCTAGGTCTACGATCAGCTGTTATTAATTTATTATAACCTATTTTGAGGTTATGTATAGATCAATGTTAAAACGAATTGGTAGAACATGGAATGCTAACCAGTTACCGTTAAAATCTGGAAGTTGATTTTTCTCATGAAAACATACATTATACTACATAGTAATTATAATTTTATTTATTTTTAACAATAAAATAAATTACTTTATATTTAAGTTTTACAAATTCAAAATATTCAAACAGTTACAACTTTTCTATTTCTACACTGATTTTGCAACAATCGGCCTAGTTTTTTTTTTTTTTTTTTTAACATAAAAATCAGCTAGAGCGGAGCTAATTAATGATACAATAAAACAAAGTTGTGGTATATTTGTTGTTTTTGTACAATTAATTAGTCTCGATTGAGTAACAAGTGATTACTCATTGCCTAGGTACATTCATGTTTTAGACAAATCATAAGATTATATACACTGACTGTATCTTACATGTAATGTAGTGTCAATTTTTTTTAAATTTTGACTTTCACGAGAAATAGAAATTCAATGTAAATTATGCAAAGAAAAATAATTTTCAACAGTTATTTTACAACATTTTAAATGTTTTACGATACATATATGAGAAAGATTACAAGTATCTGAGCCATTGAAAAATATGTTTCTTTTTTGTTTGTGTCAATTCATAAAAGATTTGGTTCTGTCATAAACAAATTATTATCGCTAAACTATGCAAATGATAATGATAAATTGCATAGTAGACCTAATTGTCTTGAATTCATTGTTACTTTCACATGATCTTTGAAACGAATAAAATAGATTTTTATAAAGATATCTGTCTATCATCCGTTGTCTCTCCAGCGCAAAGGTATAAACCGATTTGGATTCAAATTTGATATTGTGGATTTATTTTTCTTTGTTTACTCAAGATGTAGGTGTAGCTACCACTAAAACTCAAAATCAGCTCTTGACTCTAGTTTTGTTGTTTGTTTATTTGTTGTTTGTTTTTTGATTCGCCAAAATTTTATTGAAATCTTGTTTGCTGATTTTGAGACATATAAACTTTTTAAACTTTTATTATGACACTCATAATTAATTTCTCCTTTCCACCGATAACTATCACACTACCATTTCTTTGACATTGTAACTAATAAGTTCTAATAATAAAAATCTTTGTCCTGTCTTGTTGAAATGTATTTTTATTAGAGGTGTTTCAAGGTTACAAACAGCATCTTCAGATGTTTACAATACATAAAATAACACACATATTACACGTACAAAACTAAAATATGTAGTCCTATAATGTGTTTTACTGTTGAAATTTAACTGATAACTTCTAATTCACGATACGTTCTTTTTCATACTCCGTTTTGTTAAAGTTTCATCAACATCGTAGCGCCTATTTTGAGTTTTGGTATGACACCATTTCTTTAAAAGTTTGAGATTAATTGGTACTTTGTTTTGTATATGAGTGTATGATATAACGTGTGCACATATAATTTCGTCTTTTATGAAAGTTTATCTTTACATTGTACTTATTCATTTCCAGAAAAAGAGTCATCATCAAGGTCCCCTATATCATAAGACACGTTCACCATCATCACATCAAGAAAATACATATTGACAAACACCATCCACCCAAAGAATACCACTTCCACAAGGCAACATACAGCAAGAAGCGTCCTACATACGACGAAGAATTCGATCATGGTCACGATTGGCATGATTTTGGAAAAGAAAGATACGTCTGGCATAAGAGAAACGCAAGCTGGAGGAAACGAAATCACAAGGGAAGACACAACAGAGTGAAACATAACTACGGACACGAAGAAGTACTAGAAGGATCGAATCAGGTGTCGTACAAAACGGAAGCAGATTGGAGAGAAGGACGAAAAGAAAATGTTAAAAACGAAACAAATGTCCAAGAAACAATGACACAAGAAGTGGAACCAAAAAAACCTAATACTAATCCAGTACTTCAAACTAATGAACTAACTCAACCATTACCAGTTGCGGTTCCAAATCTGAATCCTCAAGTCCTTCTCGCGTCATTGCTACCACAAGCTTTACCGTTTGGTATGCCCAATTTAAATTTTGGAATTTATCCAACCCAACAAAATCGACCGTTACCTTTAAATATAAATCCTATGATATTTAGGAACCAACGAGTGGAAAATATCCAACAAGTTATCGGCGGTCGACAAGATAACAAGCCTGTCTGGGAACAGAATAAACCTGTTTGGGAACCTAACAAACCTCTCTGGGAAGCGAATAAACCTGCCTGGGAACAGAATAAACCTGTTTGGCACCAGAATGAACCTGTCGAGGAATCGAAAAATCCTGGTTGGGAAACATTAAATAGTTGGAGTGATGCTACAAAGGATCAAAAACAAAATAGTCCTGCTTATTCTTACTCTGTGAAAGTTGTTCATTAGAATCTTGTAGTGAATCCTGATTTAGAATTAAGAATGTTATTCCTTTTAAAGCAGAGAAAAGTTAAGTGATACCACAAAGTTGGTGGCTGATTTATGTGTTGTGAAAAAAATGAGTTATATTTTGAGTGTTTTATTTTCACGAGTGTTGCTTAATATGTTTACAGGGTGGTAGGGGTTGTTACGAGCAATCGTGTATACATGGTAAGTCATTATGAGCAAGCAATATTTCACTAAATTAAAAAATAAAATTTCCAGTAAACATTTGTCTGCAAACGTTTCTTTTTCCGTCTTTTAGTCTCTCTTTTTGTAAAAACAAGTTTATAGTTTTAGAAACGTGTGAGATATTGAGTCCATATTTTGTATATGCATTTACATGTTACCTTTTACCGGTATACCAAAAAGCCAAAACTTTATTTTGCATGTTTTCAAAACGTCGGACGTTTTAAGTTTTTAATAACGAATATCTCGAAACCGTTTCATATTTCATCCATTTCCAAATTTATTTTCCAATAACACAAATAGAATGACAGAAGGAAAACGAAACATATTATTATAGATACTTTTTCTTTATTTAACCGCCTTTGTTTTATATTTTACGGCTAAAATGACTCACTCTGTGTACACAAGAAGACGGGAATTGTTTTAGTTTTTGAATACGATTTGTTAAAATTAACTTTTAGAACCTGTAAATTACAACGGTTGTTATAAATAATACGCTGATAATGTACGTCATAGAGTGTGTTTTAAAATGTTCAAAACAAGTAATTCTTAATCACTTATGAATAAATATAATTTAAAGTAATCTAACACATAAGGAATTTAAAACAAATGTAATATTTAATAGGACCATAACGTATGCTACGTTTTGGTTTCTGTAAATTGCAGGAAATTGTGTCTGTATTTATTAGGAAATTTTTAAATAGTATCCATATAGTAAAGTTTATCTAGAATTAAATTTCAGCTTAGATTAAAAGTGAAATTAACAAATAGTTGAAATAGAAAAATAATCTTATATTTGAGCTAAATGAAAGGAATTTTATTTCTTTTGCAATGTACAGTTTTCCATAATATAATGTTGTACTAGAGTTTGACCAGTTAGGTTAGGTTTTATTTAATTATGTTTATTCTTAAAAATTTTAAAATCAATTGAGTAAATTAAATTTATAAAATTATTAGCATAAACGTTCGTAATTTTATAAGCATTGATAATTATTTATAAAAATAGCTCAATTCACCTGAAAATCCTAATTAATTTCTTTTAATCCTAATTTAAATTTTAATTTTTAATCGTACCCAACGACTTTTAACTTTAATATTACAAATCTTATAATTTACCTCTGTGATTTCATTTTAATTTGTTTTGTCCGAAAATTATTTACAAAATTTCCTAATGTTTAAAAAATAATTAATTTCAAAAGTAAAGATTGAGGAATATCTGAAGTGATTAAAAGAATGAGAATGTTTTGTATTAGTATGAGATTTATAAAGAAGTTGTTATTTTTGTAAATAATGTAATGTTTTAATTTAAGAGTTATAAATAATATTGTTATTGTTTGTTATTATATTTGTTATTGTATATTTTGTTACTTTGTTGCCAATAATTTATGTAATGTTTGTTTATAATTTGTTAAAAATAAATTCAATTAGTTTAAATTGTTTTTTTTATAGATTTATTGTCCTGATATTATGATTATTATTAAAAATAATAAACAGAATTTTTGGTAATTGGCTTTTTAACTTTTTATTTTTTGAAAGGAGGGGGAGAGAGAGAGAGAGAGAGAGAGAGAGAGAGAGAGAGAGAGAGAGAGAGAGAGAGAGAGAGAGAGAGAGAGAGAGAGAGAGAGAGAGAGAGAGAGAGAGAGAGAAAGAAAGAGAGAGAGAGGGGGGGAGGGAGAGAGAGAGAGAGAATGAATAAATTAAATTTTCTCATAATAAACATAATCTCATAATAAATTGAGAACATCTGTTTAGGAAAATCGTGTGTAATTAATATTGAGTTACTTTTGGTTACACTGATTGCACATAAAAATAATTTTCAAAAATTGATTTTAAGTGGAAAGTCTTAAATTTTTTTCAAGTTATGATGTTTAGAATTATCGTAAATGGAAATCTATTTACAATAAATGTGTAAAACGTGACCTTTTCGGTGGTTTAAAATAACCTCATTGCTCTCAAAACAAATTTGAGTATTTTTATTTGGTATTAATTTTAAATCAACTCATTTAAAATGTAAAATTACCCATAATGATTATCCATATTATTATTTTCCAATATCGATGTCAAAGTTTCGATGCATCAAAAATGATGTTTTAAAATTAATTATACTGTATGCTCTAAAAATGCGAGGTTTACACATTTGAATTTAAACAAAAGATAATCTGTTTGAATGGAACGAGTCAAATTTAGAGTCTCTAGTTGATGTCTAAATACCTTACTGTTATGTACAAAATAAATAGCTTCTGTTAACAAAATTAATAATAAATTTTTATTTTTAAAATTTAGTAACGTTTAATATTTTGAACTCATAAAAACTACAAAAATATTTTAATTAATTTTCAACCAACATACTTATTTTTCACATGTATGTAAGAAAAACATTTTTAGTTTATTTATTTTTAGCTCAAATTTATTTCAGCTTGATTTTGAGCGAGATAAGCAATAAAAGAAGCAAATATTAATTAAACCGCATATAGTCACCCAAACTTTAAAAAAGTCAATTTTAAAGAACCTCTTAAAAACCTCTCAGTCATCATCACCGTATAAAAAAGGAAAACTATAACATAAAATAATGACCCCCTATTCCTCGAATACCCTTGTTCTCGTCAGAATCAGAGAACAAAGTTGATCAAGAGAAAGGTGATAGTAATGGTGAAATAATAGGATCTATAGTAAATCAAAACCACATGAAAAAAGTGTAGATAAGGCTAGGTGTCTCGGGATTGCTACAATTGTTACTCACTATTGTAAACCACGAGGGAAAATAATAACGAACACCTTAAGGAACTCCTTAAAACAAATTACATAAAATTTCTTTATGATCTTGTTAAAACATAATTACAGATATTTGCCCGTAGAAATTCGCATTTCGTTAAGAGGATTTAAGTAAATATTCTATCCCATCCCCCAAAATATCTGTAATTGATTCTAAACATTAAATATAATAAAGGATGAAAACACACTATCCGAGACCGGCGATGGGTCATCAACTGTCCACTTAGGAGTTCTGCCTTGGACTGTGACCTTCCCTACTTCCTACAGCAATAACTTTCTCTGCAGGGCGTTGACCAGAACTAAACTGACCGGATGAAAGTGAAGTTACAAGATTGCAACCTCCTTGCATTTATCACCGATAACTTCGCTGACGGAGTGAAAGCCATTGTGACTTTTTTATGATTTGAACAAGGCATTGTTGGAATTTATGACGTCATTATTTGATCATAAGAACAGCTGATTTGTAACTTATTTATGTCTTTGACATTCCAGTAAACATTGGAGAATCACAATGAGAAGATTTTTTACGCGTTGCATCGAACAAGTTTCAGTTCCTTTTTCACGTGCAAATTTAATGAGCGTGTTTTGTATGAAGTATTTACATACAAGGCGAGTTTAATAAAAAGTAGGAAACTTCAGGAAATAATAAATGCAAAAAAATTCTGAAAAATATGGCTGAAAACGTTCTTATTTCAAATTTGACGTTGTGTAAGCGTTTTTCGTTTTCTTTTTTCTAAACAGTGTTTAATATTGGATATGGATGTGATATTTAGTCCAGATTAGTCATTTTTTCCCAACACATTGTACATTTTCAAAATGGCTGCTGTTAAAGTTTGCAATCATTGGTTTTAGAACGTAATAAGAAGGAACAATATTCGTTTCTTAAAAGTATATATGACTAAGTATTCAATTTGTTTTAGGTCAAACTAAAACACAGTCATGGGCGTCATCGCCGGGGGGGACGGGGGGGGACGCGTCTCCCCCAATATTTGAGATGTAAAATGTTTTTGCTAAAAACGAATGATTTACTTAAAACCTTAAAAGGTAAACATCGGGCTTTGTCTTTACTAGGGTTTTTAACATTACATTTCTGTTACAAACGCAAATAGAATTAATTTTGAATAGTTGTATGCAATAAAGCCCAGTATGTTGGTAGTTAGTTTGTCGGTGTGGAGTATCGTCGTCTCGTCTTGAATCTGATCAGACTCATTGCGCAGAAGGTTTGTTTCTCCTCTCAGCTTAAAAAAGTTATAATAATTAGATTTATTGTTTTAGTGAACTTCATTTGCTGACAAAATATTAAAATAAATGCATAAAAAGGATGTTTTGAGAAGTTTAATTAAAAAAAATTTCCATACCACCAGACCCCCGGCATTAGTCCCCCCCCCCAATAATGAACTGGTGATGACGCCCATGTATAACACAGTTATTGATAAAAATATTTTAAAAGTATTTCTTGCTAATTATCTATAACAACCAGACATTTAAGATACTATTTCTTCCTTATTGTTAATGCTTGAGTTCCATGTTACATCTTATAAATGAAGGAAGCATTGTATTAAGGTAAATAAAATTATATGAATTCAAAAATCATTTCTTTATTTTCTGATCTTGGAGACACACAATACAAATTTTGTTTGTAACGTAGACTAAATAGTAAAAGAAATGTGCGTGATTTGTATTGCGTATGCATGTACAGTGTTATTTATTCAAAAAGGTTGTGTGTTCGTGTGAGTATAAATAACAAACAAAAATCTTGAGTGCAATATCATGACGAATTCGAAAATTTGATGATAAAAGGGAAGAGTGATGTCATGGACCTAAAGATGACCAACCAACAGTCGAAACCGTTAGTCCACTAGGACATTTAAGTATTGTTGGCGTAAGGTAAGAATAAACTAACAATTAATTGATTAAATGCACAATACTCGTGGCTAAAAACACTATGTTGTACTTATTTATTTCATCGAAACTCTTTGGAAGGAAATAAACAAAATATAAATAAAATTTAATATCACCAAAAGAATGAAACGTTACGTTTCAATAATTATCTTCATTTTAACAATCACAAGCTTAGTGCAACTTCTAAACTAACGTATGTATTGCACTAATCTTGTGTCTGTAAACACCCGAGGATGATGATTCAGTCGTTGAAACGTTATCTTGCCGACAATTGTGTGTTTTGTTCATTTGGTGATTCAATTTTTTTGTATAACAACAACAATAAAAATATTTTCTTTGGTATATAAAAACAACAAAAACACAAACATTTATATGAAAGGAAAACAAATGAGCTTCGTTTTTAGCCAACAGTATAGAGCCAGTATAGAGCTTTAAATCTTTTGAACAGAAGAAAGAAGAAAGCCATTTAATGAGTTCCGTTTTGCACACTACACCACAGCTTCATATAAATACACTTTGAATACATTTATTTAAAGGGCTCCAATATAATAACCTAAAAAATATAAATAAAAAGAATTAACAATGAAAATTTATCCACATCCATATAAAAGAGCATCAACTATTCAGTGTACATTAGAATTTAAAAAAATTTCTTTGAATAAAATCATTCAGTTTGAGACATGGCTTTATTATATTCGATAATTTCTAAAAGAGTTTTGGTGTAAATAGGCTACATTAATAAAAAATAAACACTGTCGTTTTGATTTTGAAACTAGAAAGTGCTTTTTAGAATATAATAAGAAATTATATTCATTTATAAAATTTTGGATGTCACCATTTTTCTTTAATAATAATAATAAATTCCTTATGAACTTTGAGGTGCCTCAACAGTAGAACCTTCAATATCCCTAACAAAGCCTTAAAATGGTTTTTACAAAACACTTTCGAAGTAATAGAACAGGGTACCCTTCTATACACCAGTAAGAAATATAACATTCTAAGCACAAAAGTAATGTTTCTTAAAAAATAAAAAATTCTGTATACTGAATTTAATTACTTTTTCAATTTGGAAATATCCAAATTCCATAGATAGAAGGATTTTCATAGATAGAAGAATCCAAATGTACACTTAAATATTTCACTGAACATATTCCCTCAACTCTAGAATATTTAATATACCCGCTCTACAAAGCTATACAATTAAAATAGTCCTTTTTGCAGTGAAGACCTGTGTGTTGTGATTTTACCTGATTACGTTTCTATTAGTCTTAACAATGAGTGCTCAGGTCTAGTTTTAAACTTCAGTTCTTCTCTTAGATTATATATGTAGTTTTAGGTTTAAACATGGCGCTAGGATACTAGGTTATATTGGTGTCTCACTTTATGTTCTAGTTGTATGCTAAATAACGAAAGTTGATTTATACTCCCGAAACGCAGTGTATTAGTTTTCATATACACAAATGATGGCAAATGTCCGATGAAACCAAATTAAAAATATCAACAATCCGTCATTATCAAATAACTTTAAAACGAAAATAAACCTATATAGCCTATACTATATTTTGGAAGGAAATGTAGAGTTCCTTTTAAGGAAAATAAATAAAATTTGTTTTAAGTGTATCCTAACCTAACCTAATATAACCTTAATTCTCTTTCTTTTCCACAAGAGTTGTTCATTCCAAATGATTAAATTTAATATGTTCAATATAAAGTATTTAATTATATATATATTTACATATTTTTACCTTATCACTAACTAATAAACCATTAACATTTTATAATATCCTCAGGTTAATTCAACGTTCAATTCTTTGGATGGTTTTAATTATTTTTGTATCTTAAATTTATGTTAAAAATATAATGCCCTACAAAATATAAAGCAAACAGACTATTTTAATGTGTAGAAACGTCTGATGGAGCCGAATAGGCTTACAACTGTTTGGTAGGACCTATAAGTGAAATTAAATCATGATATGGCTAGATAAAAAAATTAATTGGCCGCCATATTGGAAAATATCACATTTTAAAATCCCATGAAAAAGTAGGGATATTTCCCCGTTTGAAGTCGTTTATATATTTTATAGTTTTATAGATTTTGAGTTGGTCATCCTGTTTATATTCTTAAATCCAAAATGACGGCTGGATGTTTTTCTTATATTGTGATAAATTTAGAAATAGAAAAAGAAATAGAAATGGAAATTTAAATGGAAATATCAATATATATATATATATATATATATATATATATATATATATATATAAATAATTTATTTTACATAACATTTTATAAAAACCAGTTTATAACTGGCGAAAACTGATGAAAAGTCAGGTTACAAAATTCAGGCACATCATAGTATTATTTAAAACAACATTTCATATCTTAATACATTATTTACAAGTGTACAAATACAATATTACAATATGCATTAAAATCTAAAACTCTAAAACAAACATGTCAAAATAACCTATGCACAAATAATTTAAAATTTGATTTTTTCCAAAATCCCATTAATAGAAAAAATTACAAACCTACTGGTGCTAGAAAATTTCATCCAGATATTCCTGAACTGAATCATATGACTTTTGTGTTAAAATAGTTTTAATGCTTGTTTTAAATTCTTTTTCATCTGAATCTTTTACCTCCGTGGACAGTTTATTAAACAATTGATACCGATGTAATACGGCGTTTTTTCAGAGAGAGAGAGAGAGAGAGGGAGAGAGAGAGAGAGAGAGAGAGAGAGAGAGAGAGAGAGAGAGAGAGAGAGAGAGAGAGAGAGAGAGCCGATGCTTTAGATAATTTAAATAGTTAAGGACTTCCCTATTTCAGGTTGAGTATGAATGGAAGCTCTGCTTGTGAAGGAATTATTATATTTTCTTTTTAGTTAGCAACAGAGAATTAGAAGTGAAAACGCTTCGAACTGTCATGAATTTTAAATCAGCGAACAAATTCTTATAAGAAGTTTTCGATTTACTAAAAGTCATAAGCCGAATATACTTTTTCTGTACTTTAATAATATCTGCAATGTTTGATGCCATACCCCAAACCTCTATACCATATTGAATCTTAGAGAAAAATAAAGCATAATAAACAAAGGTCCTTTATGAGAACTATTTACAAATTACTTGTGGTCTCCTAAATGGGGATTTGTTTTTACGTTATAAATGAATAAATAAATAATAGTACCTCTTTTTGAAATTGCCTCATTTTTATTTATTATTTTAGTGCTTTGAGAGTTAAATGATGTTCCCTATGGAGAATTATTAATCTAACAGATCTCTCTTTACCAAGTTCATTTTGTATTTGTAAGGACAGGAGAGGTGTACAAGGTACCAAAATCGATAAAAATTAAGTAATAATTCAATTATAATCACGCATTTAATAACCTAAACTATTATATGTTAGGTAGAAAATATTAGAAATATTTGCTTTATGTGATGGGGGGGGGGGGGTTCGTGGAATCAAAATATGAAAACTCAAAGTAAAATTGTAACTCTACCTCCTCCAAAAACAAGGCTAGAACATATCCTCATCATCTCTAAACAACAAATTATATTTATAAATATTGAGAAAAATCACCTGATAGATACAATTTAAAAATTGTTGGGTTCATTTTGATGTGAAGAAGGTTAGATTGTTCAGCGACAATATAGAGAAGGAAAGAGTTCAAATTTAAACTCAGAACACCTTTTAAACATAAATAGCACGAATTTCATCACATTCGGCCAATAAAAAGAAATGTTACAATTTAACATTTTTATATTTTAATAACATCAAACTCTGCCTTGAGTTTAAACTATTGTAGTAACAATTTATAGTATAAACAATGGAAAAACATAGCACAAAACGTCACCCATTTCCACAAACAAATAAAAATCAACTAAAATATACATGTCCAAAAATATCGTTTTGGTACTTGTTGCCATAAGATATTTCATAGAATTTTTTGTGAAATTTGAAAGTACATAACCCAAATCATTGTGCAAACAGCAAGTAAATTTTAAAATAATGGTTTTTGATGTTTGTTTCAAATGAATTCGTCTGTTTCCTTGAATTATTTCACTTTGAACCACCATATTTGTAGGAATAACGACTATACGTTTAGGCTCTTAAAGGGTAAAATTTCATCAATATCGATTAATACAAATTTGAGAAAATGACAATTTTGAAATTAAGTGTTATAGCAAGTAGCACTAAATTTTGAATTATCGAAACAAACAGGAAATTAAAATTTTGGGATGTGGGCAAAATTACCCACATGCCGAGTTTGATGAAAATCAGTTCATTCGTTTAGTGAACTGCACAGTGGACAGACGGACAACACTCCCAAAACAACTCAGGGTTCAATACCAATATTTCAATGAAGAAATTAGATTTTGTTGACTCATCATAATTTTCTCTAGACAATATAATGGTAGAAGTCTAACGAATTTGATAATATTTTGTTTAATATGGTGCATATGGTCCTAAATAAATAAAATCTTACGACGTTAATTATAATGTCCAATAGGTCGTTAATCCAAAAAAGCAGGGGTAACCGGAAGTCGGGCAGTTAAAAAAGCATAATATTTTAATTTTTTTATTTTTTATTTATTATTACAATTTTAATCCATAGATTAAAAAAATAAGTAATACATATAACATAAAATAACATGTATTAAACCTAGATATTAACTAAGTCCTGCGGTTTATGACGCTTAAGTCGTCTTTTGTTATATTCCACGTCTAAAAGTTGGATAGCTTCCACGTTCACATGTCGATGAAGTCTCTTTTCATGGCGAGAAGCGCAGTCTTGAATTACCTCATACACACTTTTTAGGTTTAGTTCAGAATGAAGGTCATCATTCCTTTGGTACCATCTTGCATTTGTAATTGTACGAATAATACGATTTTGTATTCGTTGTATAATTAGTTGATTTGAGGGTTTCGTACATCCCCATAATTCTGCACCATAAGTCCAAATAGGTCTAATAAATGAGATATACAATAACCTCTTGTGATACAAAGCCAATTGGGATTTTCGTCCAATCAACCAATACAGATTGCGCAGTTTTTGTTTTATTTGGTCTGCTTTCATACATACATGATGCTTCCAAGTAAGACGTTCATCAAGATGCATTCCAAGATATTTAGCAGATTTACTCTGTGGGATTAGTTTGTTATTAAGATAAACTCCAAAGCCTGGATCTATGTGCCGCAATGAGAATGTCACTTGAGAAGATTTTAGTTCATTAACCTTAATTTTCCAGTCTTCTGGCCATTGAGTTATTTTATTTAATGCCAACTGTAGGTTTCCTATTGCTTCAGCATGTGATTTATTCGCAGCCAATATGATAGTATCATCGGCAAATGTAGCTATTGTGGTTTTATTTGTAAAAAAAAAGAAAAAAAAGGATAATGTCTCAAAATCGGTTTAACCGTTGTCATACAAAAGAAATAAGAATAACTTGTTTTACTAGAGCTAAGTTTGTGACTTGAGAGAAACGAATGTTGTTTGATTAAGGAACGTTGCAGAGTTCTGTCCACCAAATTACTTAACAATTTTCAATTTTAAGATGAACTAAACTTCAAATGATTAAATAACTTACGGTTGCTTTACCAATTATAAAAAAAAAAAAAAACTAATTTTTTACTGTAAGACTTAAAAAACTGCATTTAATTTACTGTAGTAGTAAAGCAACCGAAATAAAATTTTGTTTTTAGTTTAGTATTTCGTTGCACGTCATAGTTTTATGAAAGACTTTCATGTAGAAAAATAGAGTAAATAATTCCAGATCTTGTTTACTTGTTGTTGGTATGTTCTGCTACCTTTCGTCGATTGTAGGAACTATGAACCACGGACAAAATAAATAAATCTGTACAGTTATTGCCGAGAAAGGTTTTCTCAGACGGAACTTCTTTCCGGTTAAAAATGTTCAATGTTTTAAATGTCGGTAACTTGTAGATTTATTTTGTTGCACAAGCTTATAGATTTATTTTCTTCTCTGTATGATGCTGCTACCTAGTTTTCAAATTGAAGAAACATTAACAATGACTAGGTTCTCCAGAAGGTGCTGCTACTAACGTTAAAATTGTAAACTACTGAAGTTCTTATAAATATTTAGTATATCTGACTCATTGTTTCCAGGAATTGAAAATGGACATGATATTTTTTGGTCTACGTGAGGTAAGCTTTACAAAAATGTTGAATTCATTTAACCTAAAATTTGACCTATAATTTGAATGATATAATTCTGAGATATTCAAAACCACAATATGGTTAATATTTTTTTTTAAATAATAGGTAATAATTTACTGAAATAAATAGCATTTGTGTTGTATTTTCTCACAACAAAGTGTTGTATCAGTTTAAAAAAGTTGTTTTCAAGGAATATACTTGTTTTAAGGTTATCTGAGTACAAAAAAAAACAGTCTTATGAAATGATGTCTATCTGTAATCCTTGTGGTGTGCTGCAGCACAAACGGGGGAACTAATTTTAATTAAATTGATAGATTAAAATTTAGATATATTAGGCAACGTTTTACCATCTTTTAAAGTTTTTTCTATAAAATAAAATTTAAGGGTTACTATAAGATCAAAATATATTTTCTCAATATAGGTTCTAACGATTGTAATCAAATTTTGCTCATTACTGAAAACAATGAAACTTATTGTTCGTAATATAGAGAAAGTTTTGTTAAGACGCAAAATTTAAAGAATAAGAAACAAAAATTTAGATAATGTTTTCATGGAAAAAAATATGTTTCAGGTTACTCGAAATCTATAAAGTACTTTTTGCATAATGTCCGTTTTTTGTAGTCTTCAAGACCAAACAGGTGAATCGATATGATAAAATTTGGTATAGTATAGTTTACAAATTTATTTTAACAACTAAAAACTGGAGAGTACCTATCATATGACCAAAACACAAAAACTCGATTATTTCAAAATACGCTTTACGGTTTTGATCAAAATTTTCACATTGGTAGTCATCTTCAAAAAATGTGAGGATGTATTTATTCGTTTTGACGTTCTTCGAGTTAATAAAAAGGTGTGTTCTGTGATCTGTTAATAATGCGGTGTTTTACAGATCAACGGGTGAACCGATTTTTATAAAATTTTCTATATGGTTCGAATAAATCTTAATTAAGATGTTATTTTTATTTTTTATAATGTTTTTGTTAGTAAAAATTGGGTAGTAACTCTCGTAAAACCAAACGAAAAGTTTTAGTTTTCTCCAAATCCGATTGAACGATTTTGTCAAATTTGCTCAAATATAGCTAGCCTCTAAATACTCAAATAAGACTAGTGGTTGAAATTCTCAAAAATGTAATTTTTATTGTAAATATCCGTTATAAATTTTATTGTAAAAAAATGGATCCTCAGGAGCTCATTATCAATCTCGAGGGGAAACTAACTATCGACAATTTTTTCACGTAGGCTAGTCTTTGGTTACATCTTTCTCTTTGTTCTCTCCTATCTTGGTTCTCTTCTGATCTGTTAAATTATTCCAGGGCTGTAGAGGAGGGGGTCTTAATTTATTTCCTTTATTACATTTTAAACGAGTTTTTGTTCGTGTCTCATATGTTATTAAAGTTGTAACACATTCAATTTAATTAAAAAATTGTTTATTTCAATACTGCGTTTCATTACCAATCCTCTGCGATTATAACTTATGGATGTTATTGTCATAAAATGTAATTACGAATACAGACTTCCCAAGGAAATGTGATATATTTACGAGATCCTGCAGGGCCGAGTCTTCCGCCGAGTACAAGAAAGTAATGATACGCACAATTACGAGGTTCAGAAAACCTGTGTAACAACTGTTTTGAAAACTTACACTACTGGATAATACCAATACAATTTAACATTTCCTACACTACAAGCCCCTTGAAACCAACTTTTACATTTGGGATCTCCCTGTATTAGATTTTATGATGGGGTTGTGTAAGTACCATAACCTCAAGAACCTCTTTTAGTCAGTACTCAAGGGCGTACCCAGGATCAAAACTAGGGAGGGGCAATGGGGGGCAAGCCATGGTCATTCAATATACAATTGATTATTAAAATAGTTATTTCAAGAATTGTATTAAATTCCAGCAACAAAATGTATAATAAAGATTAATTTTTTTGCTTCCAGGGGGGCAGTTGCCCCCCTGCCCCTCGCTGGGTACGCCCATGTCAGTACTAAGTTTTTGTAATTTAGGGTTCAAATCTCAAGACTAAAACAAAACATTTTAATTTTCAGATAAAATCTATTCCCTGTTGATCCAAAGAAAACCCGTTTCATGTAGTATAGGGGTAGAGTAAATTTTGTGAGCTGGCATAAAAAAAGAACTTTTTGAAATAATGTTTTTCACCGGAAGTTTGTCTGTCCAGTCACTACGACGACGACATGTTTTTTTCCCCCTCAGATAAATTACCCATTCTAAAAGAAATGAAATGTAAAATCAATTTCACGACATTCTTTGTGGTATTTGTTAACATGAACTTGCCCAAAAAGATAGTTTGTCGTTACGTATGAGTTATATAACTTTATCGTGAACATGTTTTGCCAAATGTAATCGATCACGTTTTTTTAAGAACACTCCAATGCTCACACACACCAGGTCAAGTATCAACAGGTTGTAAGTAATTTCACCTTTCTATTTCATAATCTACAGCAGTGACGCGCAGTTCCTCTACAAGGCCTGTCCGGTAGGAATAAACTCTTGTATGACAACTCTACGAGATTAATTGACACAAGTTCATTGTATTTGTAAGATCAAGGTTTACGATAATGTACTATCGATTAGATTGTCGTAAAATAAAGTAACATATTTTCTCATTTACACAAAACTAAAAATAAAAACATTGTAAATATACATGTTTTAAATTTGGCTTTAAATGGCAGCGTTTCAAAAAACAATTATCACGAGTTTACTTAGTGTTTGTATCATATTTTTTCGTAAACTTATAGGCCGAATGTAAAACCCTGAATAAACGTACTAGTCACCCCCTCCCCAAAAAATAATAGTTCGAAACTCATCCATAAAAAAACAAAAACTCTCTTATACTCTCTTCTGAACTTAAAACCCACGTTATTTTAGCTAGGGTGAACCTTTACAGGTCGGGTTTGCGGTATTTTTTTACACACAAGTCTAATTCGATGTACAACTTGACCTTTGCTCTCATTTAAGATACCCTACTTACTGCTTGTGGGCCGTCCCCCTGGAAAGGTAGTGGTCCACTGAATACGTACTAAAATAGATTTAGGTATCCATTAATTAACTATGTGCAAAGCTCTGTAGCTCTATCTGTAATGGTTAAAAATATATTAAACTGTCTCCGGACTTATTTAACACGCGATATATTAAAAGAGTCACTCTTGTCAATGTCTAGACACTGCAGGGCCTCTTTAGCTAGGGTGAACCTTTTGAGGTAAGGTTAGCGGTATTTTGCTCTACTCATAAAGGTCTTCAATTTCATACAACTCGACCTATGCTCTCATTTAAGATTTCCTACTTACACCTTGTGGGTCGTGTCTCTGGAAAGGTAGCGGACCACTGAATACGTACTAAAATAAATTTTGGTGTCCATTAACAATATGCAAAGCTTTGTAGCTCTATCTATAATGGTTAAAACATATTAAGCCGCCCGGGACTTATTTAACAGACTGTATATAGGCCCTACATATAGCTGACGTCACGAAAAGATTAATATAGGCTACGTAATTACGAGGTTCGGAATACTTGTGGAATAACTGTTTAAACAGAGGACGAAATTTTTGACGAATATCAAACTTTGGACCCTATACTTTCTATACTGAAAGTGGAAAATCGTCTTTTATAATATAAAAAATATTTGTAGTCTTCTTGTCACTATAAGCCAATAAACATAATTCCCACTAAACTAACCTTAAACGACATATAATCCCTTGATCTACAAATACAATTTAATATTTTCTACAAGCCCGAAGAAACAACCATTTTTGGAAACTATTTAGAGTATATCATTGTATTATATTGCATGATGGGACTCGGTAAATACAATAATGGCGCCATCAACCTGTGTGTTAATTTACCAGTACAATGTTGATGAAGTTGTTTGTCTATACAGCTAATTAGATTTCTAGTTCAATAAAGTCTTACACAAAACATCTCTGTCTTGTGAACATGATTTTTCCCACGATAAAGGACGAAGAATGTTACCAGTCTAACGAAGTACTTTCTCCTCAGTATTGATGTATTGAATTCGGGTGATAACAAATTCCATTACATTTACTTGTGGCAGGACCCAATATCACGTGACTTTTGTTGTCCTTCAGATCGAGTTAACTTTCAGTTCTGTTAGTCTTCTAATCTTATTAAAGCCTTTCTGTAGACCGTTGTATAAGAGAATAACGGGGCAAGAGTTAGAATAATAAAACAAAATTAAAATAAAATAGGGTACATAAAATTGCACTAACTTTCTCACTCACACATACCCAAAGCAAAATAAAAACCAATCAAAATTTTTATTACGAAAAATATCATTTCGGTAGTTGAAGGTGAAAAAGTGAATATAAACCATAAATGCCGACTTTGAAAAAAACAAATTTCCTTTATTTATCAGAAAATAAACTTATCCTTATTGTGCCATAAAGTATCCTCAATTTTATGGAACTTTATTAAAATCTAAATTAAATGACGACGGACAATTTTCTTTTTTCCACTAAACCGTAATATAATTTTTACTTGTCATTTTTAACATGGATTTGGGTCATTCATCTGCAGATTTCACTAAAGTTTGAACCAAATCTGTAGAGTTGATTTTGAGAAATTACGTTTTTTTTATAACTCCTACGATCAATTTTTTATTTACTTAGACAAATATTTCACGAACTGACTTTTCAGGTAAGATGGCGACCAAATTTTTGTTTGAATGCATGATCAAAATGGGTCAAATCCATACTTATGTGTTTTGTTGTTGTTTTACATTGAAATTTTGAGTTATTGAAAAAATACAACTTAATATGTGCTCACATACAAATTTAACTATATCTACACGGTAGATCTGTCGAACTCTGCAAAGACATCATTCCAAAACCACTTTTATGGACTTAGTATTATGGACAAAACGTATATATAAGAAAAATATCTAAATCTCTTTTTTTCTAATGTATACCCTTTTCTGCCAGAAAATAACTACCAGTTCAGACAACACAACAACAACATTCAAAAACTAATAAGTAACAGCAAATAATAGTACAACTACTGTACATTTGAACAAAAACATCACTCACGGAGAGAAATTTTACAATTTTAATTTGTACCTAGCAATACTAATAATGTTTCTCTACATGGACAATATGGTTTTATAAATGTTCATACAAAGCATTCCCATGCTTATACATAGGCCAGACAGACGCCCTACCTATAATAGATTTAAGGACAATTTACCTTATACAAATAGGTATATCTCCACAAGATCGTGTTATCCAGAACACCTAATGAATAAGTCCCACACTTACAAAGAATTGAATACCAATATGCACTAGAGTAGAAAAAAAATGTTATTTGAGTTTACTAGAAGAACGTGAAATTTATAAAGTCACCAGAGAGGAAGCTTCAAGTTTACGAAATTACTTTCATTCCATTCAAACACAATATATGACAGAATTCTCAAAACACAAAATATAAAGCAATGAAAACCCAAGTCATCACAGAAAATTAACAGTAATGTGACCGTTAACTAGATTAGATTAGGTTAATTAGATTAGATTAGGTTATAATATATTGGGGTTTGGAAGGCGTAAGTAAACAGCTAAGAACATAAGTTGACAAGCCAGTAAAGACAGTTCCCTCTAAGGCCAGTCGGACAGGAGATATCTCGAATGTGTGTTCTACAAGAAAAGTAGAAACCTCAACTTCAAAACCAAAAGTGAAGAGAACCAGTTGAGAATGCGTACGTGTATTTATAAAGCGGAGAAAATATATGTTGATGCTGTGGTAATGAATTTGAAAATATTAAAAACTATGTCTGGGAAGAATATCATTTCAAAAATTCAAGTCAGAAGTAGGAAATCGGGTCAATGCAGCTTTTCAAGAATGTAGCCTGGTGATTGTGGAGGAGTCGGATGGATAAGTTTCCAGATTTGACTAGCCTGTCAGAGCTCTTCCAGGTTATGGAATACTCTTCAAAAAATTATATTGGAGATGACAACCAGAAGGATGGTTAAGATTATTCACTACTAAAGGATCACTGGAAGATCTGTGGATTCATCTTATTGAAGTGTGCGAGTATGCTAATGAGAAGGTCATGAAACATAAGATAACATGCCTGGAGCTGAAACAATGAAGAAGATGATACAGACAACATTAGAGAGAAGTGAGATTGAAGTTACGCGTTTTCTAACAAAGGAGGTAAAAGCTAAGGTAAAGAACAAAGGGTCTACTCGAGATGTGAGGTAAAAATTTATTGACTGTTGTAGTGACTGGAAAGAAAGACACAGATTATAGAATGTTGCTTAAAGGAGAATAAGGTTACCGTGGAAGGGGTAACTAAGAGAGTGCAGTCAAAAAGAAAAACGCTTGGCATTATTATCTGGCAGCACGGCAAGTTGCACAACACGAGTTAATGCAGGCTCTTTAAATTCCTAGATAAAAGAAATACAAAACTTTAAATCATTGTAGTTCTAACGTTAGAGTAACAATCGCTGTGAACTCTCCCACAGAAGATGATGTTGATATGTGCCTATATCCAATCGACTTTCTTCACTGGAGTGTGATAAAAACATCAGCAGTAGGCGAAGAGCGGCACTGATGAAGTTCGTTTCGCGGTCTGTTAAGATGTAGATGGAAAAAGTTAAATTTTAAAGGAGTCCAAATTGTGATTGAAGTATGTTAGTTATTATATGATGTTTTATCGAAATCGTTTTGATGTTTATAAAAACCGTTAGAAATAGTTTTAACACACTTACAAATTGCTAACTATTTATATGTATTTAACAATATAAATTTTGATATTAGAAACACTTAGATATATTTATTATAACTGCTCAAAAAACTAGTTTCGAGTTTATTTGTGGAAATATCAATTTTGAAATATTTTGAGATAAAACAAAGGATTTTGAAACTACGCTGGTATGGCGTCTATTGTCTGTTGTCTGTGCAGTGCTTTACGGACAGCTTACACAAGTAGACCGATTTTAATCAAATTTGGTATGTGGGTATATGTTGGCTATATCTGGAGACTGTTTTTCAATTTTTGATAACTCCGTATTTTGGGGTATCTGCCACAAAACAAGAACAAAAAAATTTATAATGTAGTTTTCAAGTTATGAAACAAAAACACATCGGCCATGGACCAGTAATGAAATATGTAATTTTTAAAAATCGGTTCTACTGAATTAATTCAAATTTTGGTGAGATATGAAGATTAGTGTCCCAAACTGGGGTACATATAATTACAAATAATATAAAACTACTATTAAGAAAAACTTTTTGTAAACTAAAACTAACATTTACCGAGGTCATTTGAAATCGATTTAATTTGTAAGAAAGACTGTGCAACGATATTTGGGCTAAATAAAATTTATATCAGATCTCTTACTGTATTTTTAAGTGTTACACATATCTGACCGCCATCTTGAAATTGTGTTTTTTAAGTTGAGTTCAACAGTATAATAATATTATTACGATCTGAATTTTTTTCTTACTAAAAAAGGGAGCCCATTTTAATATTTTAAATTGTTTGACACATGACAGTGTACGAGAGATTCAAGGTTTTTTTATAAAAGTAGAACCTGTTTTTCATTATAACAGGTTCAGAGTATTTTGAAATTAATAATATTTCAGATGTAAAATGATTATTTAAATAATAATAATAAAAAATAATTTAAAAAAAAATAATAATAAGTCAATTGGTAAATAAAATAACAATAAATAATAAATGATCCCACCATTGAGATAAAGAAGTCAAATCTCATGAAATATCACGTGTTTAAAAAATTTAATGTACTTTTGGAGGTAGGAAAAAATAATAAAAAAACAGATTTTTGACAACTAACAATTAATATAAGAAACAAGAAACAAGAATATAAGAATAACGATGTTATGAAAATCGGTTCTAACGATTTTGATCAAATTTTTGTCAAGTGAAGCTTTTAAGGATCAACTAAATCGTATTGGTCGCCATCTCTCCATAAACGTGAGTTATTGGTAAAAAAATAAAACAAACGTCCTTGGGGCTGTTATAAAATACTCCGTTTCTCGAAAACGGCTCTACTGATTTGTTTAAATTTTAATGATCGGTGAAAATTCATTACTGGAATCTGTGTGAAAAATCACAAGAAAAATATATTGTTTCAGGAATAATTGACGAAAACAAAATTCCACCTTGACCCGCGGTTCATACTACACCTACTTACGCTGATGCCACAAACAAATCAAGTTTATGCCCTTATTTAAATATTTGTTTCAAAGATGGCATCTATGGTATAATTTGACTTTTTGATTGAAATGATATATTTGCTAATGATTAGTTTTGGTTTTGGTTTTGATTATTTCATTTTGGGGATCGATGACTGGGTAAGTTTGTACAATACTTTCCCAATTTTTATTTCCTTTTGCTGGCATCCTTATCGAGTACTACTGTATTCTTTCGTTTGCCATCCTTTCAGTATGACTGTACCAGGACAATTTTCTCTTTGATTGTATCAATAAACACGTTTCCAATTATTGTCATTCTGATCCTAATCTACTCACATTGTCGTGCATTAACATCACCGTCAATAGCTATGTTGTTGTTATAACTATCTTGCATTCATTTACTAATTATCCATAATTTCAACCCATAAACGACGTAACTTTCAATTAGCGTATTGGACACTTGTATCTTTTATTGGTATAGCGTTATCAGACACTTATCATAATTCTTGTATGTAAATTCAAGGCGTTTCGAGAGTATTGTTCAACCTTCGTTATCAAATGATAAAATGTGAACACATAAAGGACCCAACGAGAATAATAAGTAGCCTAGGACGAAGAACTATGTTTCAAATAAAAATAAAAATTAATAACCTGAAAAAAGGACCCTAAGCTAACGTTTTGTATTCATTATAAGTGGACACATTTTTTAAGTAAATCCGTTTCCTCGTTGCGCAAGCTTCAGACCGGAGAAGTTTCAAGGTCAATCGCTCTCTACAGGTTTCTTCCCTGCGTGTGTTAGTTGTTTGTAGCACGTCACAAGTATAAATGGACAGGTTTCGTCTGAGCTGTGGAGTTTGGGTGCGTAGTGGGTCTAAGCAGCAGTGAGGTGGTGGGGGAAGCGGTCGCCTCAGTCGGTGTTGGGTGTTGGTACTAACAATGATGTCTGCAAGACGGCTGGATCGTGGACAGTAGTCGGCGCCGACTGTTTCCCCTACAATGCCTCTGTCCCCACGCGGCCTCGAACTACAAACTTGTACCTCCCTTCCACGCGCAGCTCACAGCTCAGATGAAACCTGTCCATTTATAAAACAATATTGATCACAAATTCCGTCGATTGGGAAGTGTGCTCTGTGATTCGGCTTTTGAATATCCGTCTTGCTGAAATTTATTGTCAACTTGTGGAAGTATAGGAACGGAGTTATAAACGAATAAAACATGGTTAAATTATGTAAGCTGTTGAAGAAAACACTAATTTTCATGACCATTCAATATCCGGAAGGCGACCCGTTATCACTGAAGACTTGGCAAATAAAATTGATAAGCATATTCGAGGTAATATGCGTTTCACTATTAATGAACAGCATGAGACTTTTTCTGTAGTTTCACGATTTGTAATTTATTACATTCCTTCAGTAACAGAAGAAGATTTTTCATGATTTCATGATTGGTTACATACAGTAGAACAAAAAGCATATGGGTGCTGCGCTTGTTTGTTTTTTTTTTAAATTTTTTATTTTGAAGCGTTATGACCAAAATGGTGATGCATTTATTACCCACAAGCTACCCGGGGATGAAACGTGGATCATTCAATTGTGACTAATAGGTAGTCCAAGAAAATCATTTCAAATATTGGACAAAACAAACAAATTCACGTAGACACCGTCAATTCCTTAAATGATCACGTGTACAGTTTTCTGTGTCAGGAAAGGCATTCCTGTGGTAGAATTTCTCGATCGTGGCGTGATAATTGCGGATGTATTCCGCCCAACAGACACACAAAGCACACACAGGCAGACATTGCGATCTTACAACAGCCCTTCGTCCGCTTCGTGACAGCAGTCGATTACTTCAATACTGACATTATCGTTACTGAATAAGTTTGGATGATAGAAACTTGACAACTTCAACACCCGTTTCCCTATAGTTCTTGCGTCTTCAGACTTTAATCTTTATCCAAAGCTGAAGGAACTTTTGAGAAGAAAGCAAGTGGTAAAGATGATGAAATGAAAAACATTAGTTGTGGATTGGTTAAACAGACATGTGGCAGACTTATATGACGAAAGGATCAACAAACGTCTACCAAGTATCAACAAAAGTGTTTAGATCTCTATGGGGATTACTTAACATAACAAAGAAATATTGTAGCTTGATTTGCCACTTTGAAATTTGTTAATTAGTAAAATATTTAGAGAGCTACAAGAAAATGACTCTCAAGAGTACAATGGTAACAACATATAAAATATTATGAGTACAATGACAACAAATTAAATATGAACAATTCTCAATTATCCAATCAATTAAAAAACATAATGAATATTTTATCGGATAATTTTTGCACCTTAGAGAAGCGAATTTGTAACTTGTATTTGGAAATTATAATTAAAAAGAAATTATGAATTGATCTGATTAAAAATATTTCAGCTTTTTTAAATATGTTGTTGGAATTTTATCAGTTGATGTTTTTCAATTGAACGTTGAATTTCTGAATTTACTCTTTAACTACATAATATCACAAGCAACAAGAAAAGTTAACTTTTCTGTAAATAGTATACGTAAGTAGGCCCTACAATTAATGAAATTGCAATTAAACTACCAATCAATAGAAACAAATAGTCTACAAACTTCAACAGACTTTGTCAAAACCATATTCAAATTAAGCTCATAATTTGAAGTAAAACTGTCATAAACCAAATTTAAATACCAAGATTTTCTCCAAGTTGGTTCTACGATATTGATAAAATTATGCTCTTTAAGCTAAAATAAAGGCAAAATGATTGATATTATCAAACGATTACCAAACGTTTCTCTTATTTTCGATTTGTTTTATACATTTTTAGCACTGATTTTTTGAAAATTAATATTTTGAGTTTTTAATGTATTGAGTTATTAATAAATATTAAAAATAATACCGTTAGGAAAGGCATGTTCATATACCAATTTTTTAAAAAGGGCTCTAAACTACCTTTCTAGCTAAGACAACAGAAGCGTAATATATTTAGGTAAGTGGCGCAACATGTTTTGTGTGAATTATAAGAGGATGATAAATAACAAACTTTTTTTTTTAATTTGTGAACGGCGGAAGCCTCTTATTTTGAGTTATCGCTGAAATTAAATAAAAGCAACTGGTCATTTGATGAAAAATTGTTAATGTACTACATTTATTTAAAATGGTTAAACTTGACTGTAGAGATTTACACAAGAAAACAATGATTAATATTTATCATAAAATGTCAGTGCAAATTAAATTGAATTGAAGATTCGCTCTCACTGAAATATTATTGGGTAAAGAGCTTTTAAGAAGCTAATTATGCGTGAACCGCACAGCTAAAGTGTCTCTATTGTACGACGGTGCATTATACAGAAAATAAAGTTTTTGTTCATATCTTATGTGTTGTATTCTATTGATAACATACTAAATTAAATACAAAATTGTAGATTTCAATTCTGCATGAAATCGTACGAACCCTACATCTCTAAGATTACAAATAAAGAAGTTACTCTCAAAAATATAATTTCGAATTGTATTTTACCATTCGTACGTCCATTGTTCTTTTCCCATTTTTAACTGTTAGCTCATGAAAAGAAATTTTCTGGAGCAGATTGCTACAAGTACGATTTGGTCTTAAGACAGCTACTTCTAATTTCAAGGTAAAAGAAAAAATCATATTTATTGGAAACATACGCCCACATAGCAAATTTGATCAATTTTTAGAGTACTGAGAGAAAATGTTTGCACAGACGACAGGCAGACAAAATTCACAAAAATTACTTTTATGGACTCAGGGTACTTCAAAACTGATATTTTACACACTCTGTAGTGACGATTTTTTTTTAAATTAAGAGCTCAACCGCCAATTTTTTTGGTTTTTTCATCGAGGCCACTACTCCAAATAAGTAAAGTTATCAAAAAAATTTAAGCACTTGCCTGGCATGACTCAAACATGTCTATAGTAAAAATTAAAACTAGTACAATCGTGAGGCTTGTACAACAGAAGACAGACAGACATCAATCAACATTTGAACTCCGTTCTTCAGAACGGATAAATCCACAGAAACAGGTATTTTTTTCTTAACACTTCGAAGTTGAGTATATGTGAGAAAGTAAAAATATTAACAAATATTTGTACATTGGGCCATCCTCAGAAACGTAAGAGATCCTAAAGTTAAGCCTGTGTTGCATTCCCTGTCGACATATTCAACTAACTAAACACGCTAACGGAATTCATAAAATTATTCAAAACTTAATTTTAAACAATAGCACTGCCTTATAAATACAATTCCCAAAGGGTATATCTCACAAACTACATTTGAAATTACATAGAAGATGATTGAAAATTAAACATTGTATATTTTCCTTTTCAATTTCTTTTCATTATACTTAACACCTTTGAGTTAGCACAAACATCTCGAAGTGTAACTAGAAAAACAAACTTGAAAAATAAAAATAATAACTAATTTTAAAACGGACAACATAAATATGCTATGTAGACTCGCTTTAGTTGTATAACACCCACCTACATTTCTATCTTTGGAAAGGTTTACATTTAACATAAATCGTACTCTTCTAAACACATAAACCACCCAAAATTTTCATCACCCCCTAGATATAGGAAAATAGATTTTATAATGCGTAGTAATATTAATTATTTATGATTGTCGTAGATGTTTTTGACTCCTATGTACACTTCAAGACTATATCAATAGTGGTTCTCAGCGCTGTCTCCCACTCGCACAGCTAAAGCGTTCCACGATATAACCATTCCATAAATATAGGCTGGATAGCGATATTTGAAGTACTGGTAAGTTTAGTTTAGGGAAAAAGGAAATCTATTTACATAGTTATTGAAACTTACTACCTGACAAGTGCTGATATAAAACGGGAATATTTAAAACTAATAACTACAGATAAAACTTAAGAGGCGTGGCAAGGCGTGTCCAGTCACTTGATTGGACGACGTTGATAACATTATCCAGCAAGTGCTGATATCGTGTAGACAAAATTAAAACTATTTTAACAATAAACGTCACATGTAAAACAGAAGAAAATGGCCAATTAAAATGAATCGTCAAGAACGCCTATTGAAATGTCAATTTGTTGTTTCAGAGTAGATGCTATAACAGACTTTTTTGGTTCGCCAAGTTTAATTTATGCTTGTACATTTTATTTATTTATTAATTCTATATTCCTCTAAATATTTTAATATTTTTGTGTTTGGCTATTTAAAAAAATAATGTTACATTTAAATCGTAAATTTATAAATGTTTTTCTATTTTAAGCTTTTTTGTTTGTGTCCCTTAGGGGAAACCAGGGCAAGATGACGATGTTATGAGTTTTTTTATTTTTGAAAATTCTGTTAAGTTAGTTTTAGTTTGTATAACAATATAAATAGTAAGGTTTGTTCTTAATGTTTCTAAAAACAATAATATAACCGGACATAGAAATTCATTTATTCATTTATTTTGTCGTTGAAACAAACTATTACCATTCAATAAACTATATAAGGGGCTAGATGACTATGCTATGGGGCATGTTGACGATCCCATAAAAGGAATAGTAAATTGAACTGAATATCAAGTTCAGTATGTTAGTGTATAACAAATATATGATGACAAAATCCCACCATAAGAATAGTTTTAAATTGTTTTTAAAAATAAATCATTCATTTTTCTACTTTTTGTTGTTGTTTTTCTTTGATTTTTTTGTTCCTTTTCTAGTCGATGTCTTAACAGCTCCAGTTTCACAGCCGTGCTTGTGATGACAGGAGCACACATTTTTTTTTGTCCAACGTGGTTTTCTAACCCCATTGTTTTCCATTCTACGCTTTGGAAATGTTTTCATTTCAAAAATACTTTTTGTTCCAATCTTTGAAACAATGGGGTTCATAAGAGATTCTCTTTCACCCGTTTCTATATTGTCGTCCTCTAAAATAGACATTTCACTTTGTTTCTTAGGAATTAGTCTGAAAACAGCATCATCGTGAATCTTAATCGATTTATATTCAAAGTTTTCTGCAATAATTTGAGGATTGTAGGGTTCGATTCCACATTTTTGGAACTCATTAATAGAATTTCCAACTGGAGGAGCCTTTAAATAAACAGTGTTAAGAATTTCACCGATTTTGTAATCTATTATAGTCTTCCCAGGATATGACACAGAAAAATTACCACATTCTTCCTTATAGAAGACCATATTCTTCGTTTAAAAGATCCTAAGAAAGAGACATCCATAGGCCGAAGCCTGTGTGTTGTGTGGGCTGGAAACCCAACCATAACTCTTTATTCATATTATCTGGGTCCCAATCTCCTAGTGTAGACTTTTTTTTTATAGTTTCGTATCATCAACAAAGATAAAATAACGATTAAACTTTTTTTTGTAAATTTACAAGTGTTTTGCTATATCAGGCTTTGATGGCTATTTATATTGATAATAGTACTATACACGATTTGTGAAGCAGATCATTACCGTTTAGAAAAATAATACTTATTATATCCTAGGGACAAACAATAAATAAAAAACTAAACAAATAAGTCCGGGTCAAGATGACGAGGTCGCCATTTCCCCCCCCCCCCCGTCATATTCACCGAGTTTTACAATACAAATGGTTTACTTTATGCAATCTAAAAAAGCTAAGCACATAAAAATTTGAGAAAGTAAAAATATTAACAATTATTTGTATATTGGACCTTTATCAAAAACGTAAGAGATCCTAAGTCTAATCCTGTGTTGCATCCCCCGTCCACATTTTTATCTAACTGAGCACACTAACGGAATTCATAAAACTATTTAAAGTTTAATTGTAAACAATACCACGGCCTTATAAAAAAATTCCCAAAGGGAACTACAAACTACATTAGAAATTACATAAAAGATGAATGAAAATTAAACATGGTTTCTGTTCTTTTTCAATTTCCTTTCATTATACTTTCTTAAGTTTTTTCGTCTTTATTTTACTATTATTAAATACAAATGAATAAAATTACCGACACGTTTGAGTTAACAAAAACATCTCAAAGTTGTATGAATGACACCCGCCTATATTTCTATTTTTGTAAAGGTTTACTTTTATCACACATCTTAAGTTTCTCAAAACATAAAACTCCCTACATTTACATCACCGCTAGCTATAGGCAGAGAATTTTTTTAATGTGAAATGATAATAATTATTTATGATTGCGGTAGATGTTTTTGACTCCTATGTACACTTCAAAGCTGCATTAAGAGTGGTTCTCAGCACTGCCTCCTACTCGCACAGCTAAAGCGATTCCACTGTATAACCATTCCATAAATATAAACTGGATAGCGGTAATTGAAGTAGTAGTATGTTTAGTTTAGGAGGAAAAGCAAATCTATTTACGTAAGCATTGAAACTTACAACTTGACAAGTGCTGATATAAAGCGGCACTATTTAAAACTAATAACTACAGATAAAACATAAGAGGCGTGGTAAGGCGTGTCCAGTCACTTGATTGGACGACGTTGATAACAGTATCCAGTAAGTGCTGATATCGTGTGGACAAAACTAAAACTATTTTAACAATAAACGGCACACGTAAAACAGAAGAAAACGGCCAACTAAAATGAATAGTCAGGAACGCATGTTTAAATGTGAATTTGTTGCTTCAGAGCAGATGCCATCCCAGACTTCTCTGGTTCACCAAATTAAATTTATATTTGTAATTTTTATTAATTAAGTAATTGTATATTCCTTATAATTTTTTCGTAGTGTTGAGGTTTGGCTATTTAAAATATAATGTTTCATTAGCCTATTATTTATAAATGTTTTTTTTCTATTTTAAGCTTTTTGGTTGCTGTCACATATGATTTCTAAAATTTTGTTTGACTCTATTGTTTCATGTTTTGCCAATGCTCATGATTGTATTATGTTATTAATATGGAATTGTTTATAGGATGGATGTCTGATATCTTATACAGATGAATTGAAATACAGATGTCATAAAATTCATTGAAAATTTAGTTGAAGATTCGATCATACTGAAATAATATTGCGTAATGAACTGTTAAGGGACTAAGTATGCGTCATCCGCAGAGCTAAAGCGTCTCTATTGTAGGACATCCCATTATACAGAAAATAAAATGGAAGCAGAACGTGTGTTAGAATCCGATTTCGGAGGAAACCATTTGACTTTATAGTGTGTGTGAATTGAGAGAGAAAATATCAGTATAGTAAGTAAAAGTGAGAAGGACGTATAAAAGAGAGAAAAATATATAGAGAGGGTGTTTAAGGAGAGATGGTAAGTAAGTGATATAGAGAAGGAGACAGTCAGGGAGAGAGGATAAGAAAGTGAGAGAGTGAAAGCGAGATAGACTTAGAAAAAGGATATAGGAGTAAGAACTCTTCAGAGAGATAAAGAGAGTTAGTGCGAGAGGGTAAGAAAAGGGAGAAAGAGACATGGAGGGAGAGTATGAGTCTGAGTGTGTGTGTGAGAGAGAGGGCAGATAGTCATCATTCCAAAAACTACTTTATGGCTAAGGGACAAAAAATTGATGTATTCCCAAAAAAACTCAACATAAATTCTTTAACTCATCTCATCATTTCTATACACCAGCCAGAGGCTCATTTAAAGTGAGTAAGGGTATGTCAATCCCATGTTAGAATAGCTCGATCTACACTTCTATTCATGTTGTAGTCTATTGAGTTAAATCGATTTCTCTTATGATCCTTTACAGTTCAATCTTAACCAATCTCTTATTCTCTGTAGACCCTGGCATTCTTAGAATATTGGAAGCCTAGAGATTTGTATTTTATGTTCTTATTCTTCTATCTTTAAAGGCAATAATGACCGAGAGGTTTTTCGTCTTAATAAAATTACTAAAAATGTAAAATAAATACTCCCTTACAAGTCCGAATCCTGGAAAGTCCAAAAAAGATCACATAACAGTTATAACCAAATACTTGAGTAAATTCTACAAAAATCTGACTACAAAAATTGCCAACGAGGATATTAATTTTATATTAGAACAATTTTAGAACCTATAACTTACACAAACAAGTAAAGAGAAATATAAGTTAATGGACAAATCATGAAAGCTTACTTATCCATTTCAATCATAAAATATAATACAAACAGATCCTCTAAATGTAATGTCATAAAATTAGTTTCCTGGGACTAGTATTCAATTTTAAATTATATTGATAGATCAAGGGGTTTTTCCAGTTGGGTAAGTTTGTATAAAATAGTGTTGTTATACAGATTTTATGTTTTTCATAATCGTGTATATCACTACATTCGGCTAAACCCGAACGGGCCTCGTAAATATGTATACAGGGTGTTTGAAAAATGTAGTATATTAAATTGCCAGTTTCTTTATTACATAATTTTTAGAAAAAAGTTCATATAAGTCTTCAAGTTTAGTTTTTCGTCCATCCTCCATTTTGATTTTTTGGTGGAAAACATTTCAACTGTGGAAAAAAATAAGATATTGGCTTCAAATTATTTTGGTAAACACATAAGTTATGCAACATTTTACTGGTATAGCAAAAACCAACACTTTATTACTTTAATTTTCAAAATAGATACCTTTTAAAATTTTTGATGTTAAATTTCACCCAAATCGCTCGTTTTACGAAAAACTTACAAGAGACAAAATATTTCCTCTTTTAACGAAAAACAAAATCCTTCTTTATTTTTTTCTGAAGAACAAAGGATAATAGAATTATTGACAAAAAAACTGACGAAAGTAATTGTTTACAACATCATTGTCGGTACAACTGTAAAATTGTATACCTTTATAACCTAAAAATTGAGCAGGTCAGATGTTGTAGCCAAAGTAATTATCATGTACCGCATAATAATAGTGAATAACTGTAGCCTATAATAAATATTTTCAAATAGATTTTCAAGGTTAAATGTAGATAATTTCGATTCAAATTCGGCGGGTTTATTCTGTGTTTAAATAACTAGGTAGTGTAATAATTTTTTTCACTGTTATTAATAATTTTATTTTGAACTCATAAAAATTTAACAATAAACAAATCAACATTAAATAGATAATAAACGTATAGGTGCTCAATTAGCATACAATAACAACGTTGATTATTTTACCCTTGTAATTGTGCCAGATAGTGTTTTTATTGAAAAAGAATTCATGTATGTACAATCAATTATTAGTATAAAACGCGAATTTTTTTTTTGTTAATACTACACTAGGTCTTTTTTGGGTTATTATAGAATGTTACATGTACAATGGTTTTTAAACGTTATCACTTTTAACTGAAATAAAATAGCTGATCATTGTTTGTTAATGTCAACTATGGTATATGCAAGATTAAGACTTTGAAAAGCATAATTATTTTTCTGTATTAAATGTGAGGTTCACAACAGTGTTGTTCACACGTCATATGTACGTAGTAAATTTTGATATTTTATAACTTTTAAGTAAATCAGTTATTTATACGGCTAGAGAGATAAGTTAGGTGATAAGCATTTCATGTATGGCAGGACTAATGGGTCTGCTCTACAAGTGGCTCGTTTATATGCTGAAATTTATCCAGATAGTCACCCTTCTTCTAAATTATTTTCAAAAATTCATCGACACCCTGTTTATTAAAAGGTCTCCACTCGTGACTTTGTCTCTGTCCTTGCTGTTGTACATTTGTGAAGCGACTGGTTGTTTTTGTGGTTGTGTCAGAGACTGATTATGGTTGTGGTGGTGTCAGAGACTGAGACTCACGAAATATTAGACGACGTTTTTCAAACACCCTGTGTATTAAAAGGTCTCCACTCGTGACTTTGTCTCTGTCCTTGATGTTGTACATTTGTGAAGCGACTGGTTGTGGTTGTGGTTGTGTCAGAGACTGATTATGGTTGTGGTGGTGTCAGAGACTGAGACTCACGAAATATTAGACGACGTTTTTCAAACACCCTGTTTATTAAAAGGTCACCACTCGTGACTTTGTCTCTGTCCTTGCTGTTGTACATTTGTGAAGCGACTGGTTGTTTTTGTGGTTGTGTCAGAGACTGATTATGGTTGTGGTGGTGTCAGAGACTGAGACTCACGAAATATTAGACGACGTTTTTCAAACACCCTGTGTATTAAAAGGTCTCCACTCGTGACTTTGTCTCTGTCCTTGATGTTGTACATTTGTGAAGCGACTGGTTGTGGTTGTGGTTGTGTCAGAGACTGATTATGGTTGTGGTGGTGTCAGAGACTGAGACTCACGAAATATTAGACGACGTTTTTCAAACACCCTGTGTATTAAAAGGTCTCCACTCGTGACTTTGTCTCTGTCCTTGATGTTGTACATTTGTGAAGCGACTGGTTGTGGTTGTGGTTGTGTCAGAGACTGATTATGGTTGTGGTGGTGTCAGAGACTGAGACTCACGAAATATTAGACGACGTTTTTCAAACACCCTGTGTATTAAAAGGTCACCACTCGTGACTTTGTCTCTGTCCTTGCTGTTGTACATTTGTGAAGCTACTGGTTGTGGTTTTGGTTGTGTCAGAGACTGATTATGGTTGTGGTTGTGCCAGAGACTGAGACTCGTCTCCACTCGTGATTTTGTCTCTGTCCTTGATGTTGTACATTTGTGAAGGAGTCTTCACTCGCTACGTTCGATTAGGTGACTGGGCAATGCTGGATACGGAAAACTATACGAATATCACATTTTCTTAGGAAGTCACAGCTCTTAATTAAAATTTTTGACAATAGCTTGGTTATTTGTCATCATAGAGAGGCGGGCTTGGTACCGTTATATGCAGAATTGAAATCAGCAATTTTTTTATATAATTGAAAGTGTTATAAGTTGAATGAAGTTAGCTCTGATTAAATTTTTTTACATTTCCATATTCTCATAAGCACACAATTAATTGTTCCAAATACCCAATTTCATATTCCTATCGGATTTTTGCGGGCGTTATCGTTCTTACTTACAGTCGACAATAATGACGGAAGGATGATTTCTTTTTTTTGTTTACTGAGGCCATGAAACGTGAAGTAGTCAAAGAGCAGAGATCGACATATTGAAGATTACCAAACTTGCCCAATACTGTGTATACTGGGTGTGTAAAACGTAAAATGCATTAGCTATACTTTACGAAAGGAAATATTGTCACGACTAGTTTGTAATCCTGTAGTAAATAAGAACAGAGAAGACAAATGGAAATCTGGAGCCGAACAAATTACTGGCATTTGGAAAACATTGACATGATTAAAAGTTGTAGCGGCCATGTGTTCTAGAGGAAGCGTTATGTAAGGTAATATATTGGGAATATGTGTCAACAATTAATTCATCATTATCTAATGAGTGGAAAAATATAATGATTCTTTTGTCCGATAAAATTTGTACGCCAGAGAAGCGAATTTGTAACTATAATTCGTTCCGCGAGTGTTGACAGTGATGCGCCACCCACAGTCTAACGGTACAGAGGGTTGGAGCCAATTGCGTAAAGGAAAGTCCAACGGAACGTGCCGCTCCCTGAGTCCGGTTCACACACCCTCCTTTGTCGGCAGTCGCCAGCCAGTCTTAGTGTCTTTGCAACTAGCGTACAAGGAAAAATCCAAATATAACAAGTAGGCATATGTGATTGATAAGGAAGCAAAACTTCAAAACAGAACAGATTTGAGTTTACCACCGTATCATTGCGAACTGAACCCGATTGAGTTAATATGGGGACAAGTCAAGGGTTATGTTGCAGCATACAACAAAACGTTTAAGCTTCATGAAGTCAAACTTCTCTTATAAGAAGGTATTCAAGGTGTGACTAAGGAAAACTGGGAAAAATGTGTGGAACACGTCCGGAAGGAAGAAAAAAAACTGTGGAAGCTGGATGATATCATTGAGTATATGGAAGAAGAAAACACACAGTTTATTGTAAATTTACAAAATGACAGTAGTGTCAGTGAAGAGTCAGAAATCGCTGAGGAACTGCCTCTCAGCGATGATTAAAAAGAAATGGATTTCTACGTACCACAGGTTTATGTGACATAACCCTGTGGGAGCCTCTTTATCCTTAAAAACAGTTACCCCCGATTAGGTGGACGAGGTTGACGTTTCTTCGAGGGCTTTTCACAAAACATTCCACCGGTCATATAGTAAAAATAACCTTTTAGAATAACACGCATTTTGATACCAGCGACAAGGCTGTGCAGTGTGCAATGAGAACGGCTTGTGAACCGGCCCGACCCTTACGTCCCTCCCGCAGTAGGCGGCGATGAAGTATAATATTTGAAAATGGTGTGTAAAAACGACTTGTGAATATATTTGATTTCAAGTATTCCAACTCCAACCCAATTAAATATTATGTCGTTTAAAGTCTGTCCATTAGTATTTTTTAAAAAGCGAAAAATAAGATTTCAATTTAATAACCAACAACAGAATTTTTTTTCTGTAGATGTTATACGTAAATGTAGTTGACGAAATTAAAATTTTAAACAATCAATAAATCTTATTGGTCAACCCTTTAAAATTATATGACGTGCGTTATTTTCCGATTGTTATAACTTTTTTGAATCTGTTTACTCATTTAACATCGTTCTTGTGGACATTGCATCAAAGATGACGATTATTTCGGTACAGCCTTCTAGAGTACAGAGGAAATGTTTCCTGGCAGATGAATACAAGCATTTCACACGATAACGCATGCGCAACTATCTTTTAACTGCCGCGTAGAATCCCGCCCAAAGTTACGTAGCCTGATAATGGCCTCAGGCGTTACTTTTACTTTCATCTTTTAAAAAGAAAGCAATTATTTCTTCTTTCCAAGAGTGAATGTAGTCAGACACAGAGTAACCAATTACCAAAATAATCATCTGTGTGGTTGTTAGAGTAATTTATCTGTGAAGGTCAGACAAATACTTAGAGAGTTTCGATGTTAATTAGGTCTACATCTGCGTTATAAAGGCAAGAGAAAATTCTTGAATAATAATAATTATTATTTTGCGTTCAGAATATTCAGACAAGTTTTTATCTGTAATTAACGTCATTTGGTATTCAGGTATTTAGACCAGTGGTCTCTTCCGGTCTCGTGCCTACATCTTAACTGGGCGTTTCAAACTTTTATTTCCGCTGTAGTATTTTTTTAAGAAATATTCTTTCAAACATTCTGTTTCTTTTGATTTTTTACACCATTTTACATTTCATTATTGAATTTTAAAATAATTAACGATCCAGTAATCTACAAAGCTGTGAGAATAATTTTTAATATATGTAATTATATATGTAATTTGGTTAAAACGAAAAATATACAGGGAGTTTGACAATTAGTGTGCCAAACTTTACGATATGATCTTGGACATCAAAATACTCCAAAAATGTCTGTCTGTATTTTTTTCCAAAACAAACAAAAACTCCAAAACGATCTAAGATTTCGATACAAATGTTTGCAGAATGTTTTCTATTAGTAGTTTTAAGTGTACAACAAAATATTAATGCTCTAATTAACCATTTATATTTAAATTTCTTGTGCCAATTATCTTGAAAATCGTATTTTAGAAAGTATTTACAAAATACCAAATATTTAGCACCTTTAATTCTGAGCGATATGATACCTTTATTTTCGTTGGTAAAAAAAGCAATACAAAAATTCTTAGTAATTTACTATAATATTCAATTGTTTTTTGTTCATGTAACAAGTAGTTATCTTTTCAAATAGTTATTTGGATGACCAAGAAAAGCTTTTTTGTGTTCTAGTGAACTACCAAAAATTCGTTAAAAAAGAAGTTTCTAACCGATATCTAAGGTCTCCTTTAACATTAAAAAAAATTATATCATCTTGTTAACTGTAAAAGAGCTTAATATTTTATAAAATTAATAGTTTTTTAGATATTTAGCATAAACGTGTTTCAACGAGCGCCATTTCGAAGCGGTTAAGTTGAAAATTAAAAGATTTCGTTGTATAATAAAAACGAATATTATAAAACGTTCTGAATAATTTGCTCTCTATATCTCCATCAGTTCTGGAAAAAAAAGAAAACGAAAAAAGGGTAAAAAAGCAGGTAACTGAACATTTTTGGACATAATGTTTATTGGGACACTTATTCTTTATTTTATTGCCAAAAATTATCTCCTAAAGTTTGTCAGACAGTTAAATACCCTCTAAATTGGTCTTACTGTACTAATAGTAAATATGTTTTATATTAGATAATATTTATTTTAGTTTTTATCCACAAGAGAGTGTACAGAATTTCTCAATTTTGTTCAATACAGATTTTGTATTCTGGCAACTTCAAACGACTTGTCCGTCTTGAACTTGGGTCAAGTCACACTACGTGATTCACTCAAACAGTTAAACTTCAGGAAATACCCTTTTAATAGTCCTAATAAACTACAAACTATATAAAATTGAAAAAGAAAGTGTCAGTCAATAAGAGAAACACGTTTTGCCAACAGATGTCGTGAGACACGTTTGCCATCGAAGTATAGTGTTATGTTCTTCCTCTCTCTAGTTTATTAGTAATATATCTTCTAGGCAATAACTTGTTTAACCTTCCTAGCAAGTTGGCAACCAGTCAAACTGTTGAGGGAATAACTTCATCTGTGAACTCATCATACAGAATCCCCTACATTTCTCCTTTATGCTTTGGTGCGTGTTAAACAAGAAAAAAGGAGTTTTTGTTTAGTTTTTTTTTTTTTTACATTTATGAAACTATTGGTACTGGTAGGACAAGAGCCGTGATGTAGGAGGGGTGGAAGGTTATGTTAGGTTAGGTTGTGTATTTATGAAAACTAGAAGAATAGTAAATGAAAACAGAGAGCGATAATTGATAGGGGGAGGGGAGAATGTTAGGTTAGGAATTTGTTAGGTTAGCGAGATTAATAGAGGAGTGAATAAAACAAAGAACGATGAGTGATAGAGGGAAAGCAGGTTAGATTATTTTTTAATAAACAAAAAGGAGGTTAGAACTTTTTGATTCCCTCTCCTACTTTTTTGAACTTTTATTCAACTGTTATATCTCGGAATAGTCTTGTTAAAACACAAAAATAAAAAGTAGATTTTGCCCCAAAATCTTAAAACCACTGTTTATTTTTTGGTGTATAAAAAATTTTAAAGAATTTTGTTGTTTACAATAGGGATTCATGCCGAAAAATTGATTGCGTCATTGGGTTGTGTCTAGAAGTTATTAAAAAGTAATTCCTCCATTTACATTTTTATTTTACTCACTCCTGGATATCTCCTAATTTGAATGAATTACGTTAAATAAAAAAAAAAATTTAATTTTAAAAATGACTGTCGAAACGTCCAGTGAGTACTTTTTAGTTTGTGTAGCTTTGCGTTCTGTACATACTAATACAAAATTAAAACCTCTAAGCAAACAGATAAACAAAAAACACCATAAGAAACTCAAACAACATACATTTATTATCATCTTATCGGCGAAGAATCAACAACTATCACTACCAACATTAACTATATAAAAAACCTAACAATAGAGTAAACTAATAACTGAACTTGAACTGGTGTTCTATACACTGCTAAATGTACCAACGTTTGAAAGTAAAAGTGGTTATATATCAGTGAAACCGGTCTCGCCTTCTTAACTCATTCACACGGCTATTCCACTTTGTCCATGTGCGGAGAAATTTTTATTCTTGCTAGAATTTCAAATTAATGAGTTAGTTTTATTCGGAATAATTTATCTTCAAATTACTATAATTTTACACTTTCTAGTCACATGTCTTACAATGTTCTGATTTAGATTTAAATGTCTTATTTAGCTTGGCGTATGTAGGTTTACGGTTGATATACTTGCATTGTTGAAGTGTGTAAGTTTAGTTTAATATTTTTATCGATAACGTTTGATCGATTTAACGTATTTTGATGAAATTTTGTTTACAGTTTTCCTTTAGTGACATCTTGAACACGTTAATGTTTGATCCATTCGATTAAAAATGACTGCAATTTTCCTCTTAAGATGTGTTTTTTATTTTCTATTAAATACGAAAGAAAGTTGGGGTTACGTTGGATTGAATACGGATGGCTCCAAGATGGATGGTGGAGTTGGGACTGGAGTGTATTGGCCTAGATATAGTGTACTTAAGGCTCTTGGCCTTCTTATCAATTAATTGTTCCAAGCTAAGGTAATAACTATAGGCCTCTGCAACAAGGAGACTCCTTAATTGGAGCTATACAGTGTGATGTGCTATATTTCATAGAAGAGCAGTCACCTAACATCTCCACCACAATTCCACTCTCACCTACAAGCGTAGTCAGTGTTACTCCTAGTAAATCATTTTAACATTTTGGTAACCAATTTCTTTGATGGAGTGGGTCAGCAAACAAAAGAGAGAGAGGGAGCGATTTCTGTCAGGGCAGCTTGTGGGTAATCTAAGTACTGGCCTATCGTGATGGTAGGTCAACGGCTGGACATATGTTCTTAGTTAGATAGCCCATTAGACCGGACTGGCTGAAGCCATGTCTCTAGGGGGAGAATAATCTGAAACCAAAGTAGTTGGTCATCTAGCTTTAGGGTTTGAGCACAGGGCTATCAACCCTGTTTCGAAAACAAAATCCTTGTTATGAACAAGAAATTTAAAGAAACCCGAATTGTCTATCATGGATTAAAGACAAATCAACGGATTAAGAGGTATGTTTAGGATGTGAGCAATAGATGTATGGGATAATAGAGTGTTAAGAAATATTTTTACCTTTGAGGAAGAAAATGACTGGAAAGTAAGAACTAACATAAAACTAAGAACTATATGCAAAGAGTAGGATTTAGTATGAAGCATAAAGGTTGTAACACTGAAGTGGCTTGGACATGTGCAGGATAATGGATGAACATAGAGCAATAAAAGGAACTTTTGTAGTACAACCTGAAGGGAGAAGACTGAGAGAAAGTCTGAGTTCGAGTTAAATAAATTATGTGGAGCGACCTCTCTGCGCTTAAGATAAGTGGACAGGGCCAGTGGGCTGCAAAGAGTCACTAAGGAATGCTGTTGTTTCTGGGGCAAAGGGTCTGTAGGGATAAAAGTAAACATGTACGAAAATCTACAAATTTTCAGATAGTCGAGGTAGAATGATGTTTCTTGTTATTCACTTTTGAATCCAGGCTGGTTTTTGACTCTTGTACTGTGCCGAATGATTAAGCAATGAACTAAGGTAATATGTAATGGGTGCCTGTCCATGCAGGCATGAATGGGGAACGAGGTTGCTGATTGCCTTGCACGAGCTGATGAAAAATGATCTCTCTATGGTTCAAAATTTTCATGATCTCTTTACGGTCCATAACCACGTTTTTTAGGCCATTATGAAAGTGGTTGTGTTGTAGAGTGATAATTGCATTTCCCTCAACTGGGAAGAGAATACAGGGTTTGAACAAATGTAGAGGTTCATTCTGCTATCCAAGTCTAAAGTAATAACATATTTGATTAATTATTGATTCTAACGCTATTACATTTTTTACCAATCTAGTTTTATTAATTTAATAACTATTTCAAATGGATTAAATAAAGCAATAAACCTAAAGTTTCAAAATGTTGTTGAAACGAAGTAGTTGATCTAATAAATCAAAACAAAGTTAAGTGAGAGGTGTACGCCATATACTAGTAAACGACTAAGGATAGATCATTTGGTAAATCATTGGTGAGTAAAGCCAAAGGTCCTGGTTTCGATTCTCAGTCTAGGTCTATATTGTTCACTTGAAATAATTACTCAAAATCTCTCGCTGAGTAGACAGGTCTTATGGTAGAAACTGCAAGTGATATACCCCCTAAATTTAAAGAAATTGTTACTAAGAGACGTCTTTTGTAAATCAGAGACGGCAAAACATATCCTGTGCAAATATGAGGTGTTTTCTTGACAGATATTCAGCGTACTTCGATGGACTTTATTACTAGTCTACAAGAGTAACGAATATAAAGGTCCTCGTGAATTCCCTAAGGAGACAAAGGATGATCTAGTAGAAATTCTAGTCTGGTCTCATATACTAGGATAAACTGATTCTGAGTACAGTGGAGAAAGTCTACTATAGATCTACAACAAATAAAAGAACAATCCTGTCCACATAACCGAACCGTCTCACTCCATACTTTCCTGTTATATTGCCTTACATCCGTCCGTCCTTTCATTAATAGGCCTATCCGTTTATTAAAATGTAGTTAGAGGCAGCAAATGTTCCGCTTTTATTCACTGTACAGTTCTTTTGTTTATTGTTAGGTCTATAAGACCTTGGATCCCAAGAAGAAATGTATCTAGATATGCCTGTTGCCCAGAATATCTCGACTTCCGTTTTTAATAGATTTTCTCATTTCATTCCCTCAAAAAATAAAAAAAAGTATTTTCGACACGCCATCCGTCCCTCGTTGTTGTCGTCTGTAAGCACAACAGCTGTAATAAAAATTAAAATAACATAGAATTTGCTATACTAGACTATAATGTGTTCATACTGGGTTAGAGGGAAAAGTATGGAGACACCTGCCTCTAAAATGAGGGATATTGGGGGACTTATAGTATCTTAAATGTAAAGACCCATTGAGTGACACTTCTTTTCATAGGTTTTGATAAAATAAGAACGAAATAAACTAGAGGTTTTTAAAACCCTATTAAAATAGCAGCTCTTTGAAATCTTAAAAACTACATCTACACAAATATTAAGTTAAAAAACACGGCTATACTGTAGTCAGTACAAAATTATACGTAAAACAAATGTAAACAAACTTCTTATATTTTGATAAATATATTTTATTGATACTTAAAAAAATAATAATAAACACTATCAAACATACAAGTACAGTAAATAATTGTTAGTACTTACAAACATAACTGTTTATAACATATGTTCAAATTGCTCCCCCTGGGTGGTCTGGGAAAGCTTACAAAAATAATAAAGTGGTATTATTTCAATGTTCAACCACTAAACAGGCCTTTAATACAGAAAGTAATTATTGCCTAGACAGTAATTAGGTTCACGTTATGAAAACTTCTATAGGCCACTATTTTCGATAGAGTTGAGAGATTTCTAGTTTTAGCCGTCCTTCTTTTTCTATTTAGACCTTTAAAAAGAAGTGTTACTCGCTGGGGCTTTATATTTACTCAAAAATGGCAAAAATGTTAATAAAAAAAAGTAAATTTTTATTACATATAAAGATGTTTTTAGTTTGATTTTAATAAGTTCACCCGTTAAAAAGATAACAAGGTGTTTCCTAAACCTGTGTAGAACCCTGTTAAAATTCTGTTAAATATAAATAAAAACGTCAAAATGTCGACTATTTTACCAGTTTTTGTTCAAATATCGTGTGTTTATTCAAAATATAACACACTAAATTATATATTAATTAGCAGGTTAAAATTCTATACGTAATAGTACCAACTCTATACTATTTAAAATATTGAACTTATTGCTAAAAATGTAATTTAGACCTCCCCGTAAATTATCCATATAGTTACGAGATCCGCTGGATCTGAGTTAACAATACGAGAGTAGCAAGTTTTATAAATGTAAAGTTACGGAGGCCCACCAGGGTCAAGAGACTGACACGAGGAAAGTGAGAGTAGACTGATTAATGTAACCACATCTAGCCGAAGTTATGAAAGTAGTGATACACACATTAACAGGTTTGAAAACCTGTGTATCAACGGTTTTAAACAAACTTACCGTCGTATATTGGGGAAGAACCCTTGAACAAACAATATAATTTAACATTTCCTTCAAGGCTCAAAGGAACTTCTGGGTGGTATTACATTGTATGATGGTACTAGATAAATACCACGATCAACTTGTTTTCAATTCTAATTACTGCAGACCGTACTTATATTATAAATATATTATTATAGGCTACAATACGTGTTGTCACGCATGCATCATTAAATGTGAGACTGATTTAAATAATTAATTAATGGATTTAATTACCCGTGCATTCACTATGAAACACTGACCTAGATTATTTTATTGCAGTTTTCTTCTTAATCAGATTTTAATTAAACTATTTTACGCATTTATTTACAGTTGGAGGCGTGTAGCTGAACGCCGACCTTCCCTCGAGGGGGTGAGGGTGGGGTAAGATGAGGGGAGGGAAATTATTATACTTAAATTAATACTCTTCGCTTATTGCTCAATATGATTGCTTTCGGTTTTCTGTTATTAACTGTTTCGGCATCTATTTTTGTTTACAGTGGTTGTCATTTTGAGTACATGTAGTATCAGTTTGTGTCTGTGTGTTGTCAGAGGGTGATTGAGTGTTATTTGTAGTAACGTACTCAAACCATTGTTCTATCATAACTACAGTAGTATGGCTGGTGTGAGTACTCTAGGTGGGACAGTTAACTAGGAATTTTAGTACCGTGCACAAATTTATGAAAGAACTAGCTGATGGTCTCAGTTTCATCTGGGGATAATCGAAAAGTTTTATAAAGAAATAATTTATGCACAAATACAGCAACACACAAATTTTGATCAAAATCAACACAAAAATAACAAACATATGATACTTGTTTTAGAGGCAAAACACTCTCCTAGAGTTGAACATTTTCAAAACCCTTTCTTCGTACACGTCTACAAACCCAAACCATGTTAAAAATAATCATAGCTCTAGGCTTCTTGGATCCAGATATATGCTTTATGGGTAAACACCTCCCTTGTAGTTGATGATTTTCAGTAATCTTTGTTAAGCCTTAGGGGTAAAAAACAGCTTTGGAGTGTAACATTTTCAAAACCTTTTCTTAATACCCGTCATAAGACCTATATCAATCCATGCTAAGAAATTCATAGCTCTATGCTTCTTGGATCCAAAAATATGCTTTAGCCAAACACCTCCTTGGAGTGGATGATTTTAAAAAACCTATGTGAGTACTCAAGATATGTTTTTTTTTTATATTAAATTGTACATATTGGAGGTCAAAAAATTTTTTTAAACCAAATAATATACTCCAACATAAGACCATGAATATCTCAAAATTATCTAAATATAGGCCTACTGTAATCTATATTTTGGTGAAATAAACTATTGTGCGAATTAGTTTTTTCATTCCGATTTTTCATAGTAACATTTATTAATGGGCTAAAAAATATACATTTTGTATATTGATTTTTTATTTTTTTATTTATTTTTTTATATATATTTTTTTAATAAATCAAGGAGTGAATACTCATACAGTATAGCGGTTCTGTCCAAACACACAAATAAGAACATTAAATTTTCACTTTCCTTTAGTTATATATATATTAGTTAACAAACAATTTATATAGCCAGTATATAAAGTATAGGGTGAAGTTGGACCTTTGCATTTCATGGGCTCAGAAAACAAAAAAAAAACGATTGTCGTCCTAAAAAATAATATAGGAACTTTACATTTGATAAAGGGGAATATAATGTGTTTACATACAAGCCAAAATAAATTCAGAAAAATGTTTGTGAAATATTTTAACGGCGGCCATTTTGAACGGTTTTTATTCATATCTCGTCTGATATTCACCTTATAACACACGAAATTATATAGCAATTTTAAATGTAATGTTATCGAACCCACATATTTATAATTAAAAACAGCGAATTAATTTAAAAATATATAATTTCAAATCCTGACCTTTCAAGAAAATGTGACGTTAGTTTGGTTAGGAGATTCGGTCTGGCCGAGTCCCCGTCACGAGCGAAGCGAGTGGAGACTTTTCAATATATACACATCTACACATCTAGAAGGCCATCTATACATAATTAGGAGATTAAAATAATCTGTGCAATAACTGTTTTAATTAAACTTATACTTAAGGACATTTTTATCAATACAATTTGACATTTCCTACAAGGCCCAAGAAACCAACCTTTGAGTATTACATTTAGAGGATGTGTAGTATATATATATATATATATATATATATATATATATATATATATAGAGAGAGAGAGAGAGAGAGAGAGAGAGAGAGAGAGAGAGAGAGAGAGAGAGAGAGAGAGAGAGAGAGAGAGAGAGAGAGAGAGAGAGAGAGAGAGAGAGAGAGAGAGAGAGAGAGAGAGAGAGAGAGAGAGAGAGAGAGAGAGAGAGAGAGAGAGAGAGAGAGAGAGAGAGAGAGAGAGAGAGAGAGAGAGAGAGAGAGAGAGAGCTGGGTTAGTATCACGACAACTCTTTTCAAGTTGTTTTAATTATGCAACTTGTTATAAGAAACATTTTAAGAAACCCACAAATTAATATCGAATTACTATTTCTTAAAAAAAAATAATTAAATTTGCTTTCCTTATGGTACTCATTGACTTAAATAGCGAGAAAGTTTAAGACAGTATTTGTGTTCAATAAAATTTTCCAGCAACTTCTCTAATTTCTTTGTATGTTTTAAGTAGTTTTTTTATGGTACAATTATACGGGAATACCTGTCGTTTTATACATGTAGGACTTCTTTATTTCTTTAGGTAAGAAGAAAACTCACGTAAAATGTGGGACTGAATGAGTAATGGAGTTAAAAACAATTTTATTTACATTAAAAAAATTGTTGTTAAAAGGCGAAACCCTTTCGGTCATCATTGGTTACTAAAAAAAAAAATGAAGATCCTTAACCCATGAATACTCAATGGAGTCAGAGTATGAATTGAACAAAAGTTGAACAAGAGAAACTCGATTGTAAAGATGAAAGAGAGGGATCTAACCCAAGAATAAATGAAAAATTGTGTAGGCCTAGGTTCTCTCAAAGTTGCCATGCTCATACTCACTATAGTGAGCCCCTGATGGTTAAGATAGTAACATTAAATTTAGTATGGTGTGCTCATATTAAACCTTGAATTTCAAAAATATCGAATTGAAAATAACAAAATGGCGGCCGTTAAAAATGTTTTGGTTCATATCTCGAGTGTTATTTTATAAACTATTAAACTAGATACAAATTTGCAGATTTAAATTCCGCATCTATTTGTATCAACCCACTGCTCTATAGCGACGTACAGCAAATTTATTATTAAAAATGTAATTTTGGACGTCCCAAGAATATGTATTCGTAGATATGACAGCCATCAGGGCGACACGAGCGTAAAGGAGGCTCTATCTTTCAAAAATTTTGTTAATATATGAGCCAGTTATGATTTATTTTATTTTACCAATATATTCTCTCAAACCATAATTATACTAGACTGTTTTTTTAGATTTATTTACTTAATAGTAAACCTATAAAATTAATAAGAAAAAAAAACTTTGTTTAATCCCACAGATGAGTTCCGGAATAATTTATTTATTTTCTGTGGATGTCTTACATATTATTATTTTTTTTTCAATCCTGAGAGAACCTAGATGAATTTCCACATTTTAAATTCAGACTTGGATTAGCTCCCTCTCTTTTATCATTCGTATTAGGTCTCTCTCGATCAATTCTTGTTCTATTCGGACCTTGACACTATTAGAATATTCGAGACCTTGGAGTTTTTAGCGAGGGAATCCCAAGGTGTTATAGCTGGATCTACACTTTTTCATGAACGCTTAGGTTAGGTACCTTTCTTAGTATTCGAACGTTAGGTGGTCTTTTTTAAAAAAAATTTTTTAAGACCGAGAGTTTCTTCGACTTTAAACAACTAAATAAAATTTTTTATTTTAACTTACGTAGCCAATTAACTAAGACTAGAAAAGCTAATGAAGTATTTATTATAAAAACTTGACCATCATGCGAAGATTAAGTCATCCTTGAATATTGAATGAACTCACTCTCGGTTAAATAACTCATTCATAACTTTCTGTTATTATTACAATATAATAGATCAACGCAGTTGCGTAAGTACAACAACCTCAGAGTGCCGCAAGCCATGGTACGTGACTCCTGAGGTACAAGGTTGCTGCCAACTGAAGAAAACCCGTGTTTGGCATCGCCAGACCACTTTCGCGTGGTCTTGTTATGCATTAGCGGCCATTACCAGAACTCCGGAAGTGTGAGAGCGAACCCAGTCTGTAACAGAATCCATAATTAGGCGATACGTAAACCTGATGTATATTTATGACCGGGTTTGTTAAAATGTCTGTAGTTGGTATTCCATACTTGAAGCGATATCTGCATGCATATCTGACTTGGGGAAAGTTGGGTCGTTATTAATGATTATCTTAAAAAATCCAGTGATTAGCATCGGCTATTTGTAATGTTTTTTAAGTGAGTTTTGTTGTTTTTACTCGAAGTACCTATAAAAATTGTTGGAATAAATGATTTAGATATTTATTCTAACTTAAATTGTATAATTTACAAATTCCGTCCAAATTGTTTCTTGTTTAAAGGTGAAGACCTCTTAGTCTTATAAAATAAAATGAGAAGAAAAGGATATAAAATAATGACTCATTGCCCTCGAATAATCAACTTCATAAAGTCAGGATCTAAAAAGAATAACAGTTGGTTAAGAGTGACTTCATAGGAAGAAGAAAGGGATGGATCTAACACAAGATTACGTGAGAAAATGTGTAGGTACAGCTAGGGTTATTCGGGACTGCCAAGCCCGTATTTACTATAGTGAGCTCTTTAGTGTAACTACGTTCAAATTAATTGTTCGTAGAAACAAACATTAACAGTTTCTTCAATAGGCCATTTTAAAACGGTGCCATACTTTAAGTAAACCCATACGTAAAGCTGGAAATATTGTGGAGTAAGTTAAAGGTACTTTAACATCATTTGGGAGCTTCAAACTCTATTGCATGATTGTCAAATAGATTTATATTGGGAGATATTCCAGAAAACAGCACGTAACTTTATGGTTTAAAATTTAAAAGTAAATTTTTAAATCTCCATTTTTAGAGTGTTAGGTACTTTGAAAGATTCTATAATTCAGGAGATATTATCGATTGTATACCCATTAAGGATTATGTTTTCAAAAATCACGAAATGAAAATACGCAAAACCGGAGAGTATGTACAGAACAGTAAGTGTACTTAAACATTAACTAAATACTTGAAATGTAGATCATTTCCCCCAAATAAATTGCCATGGTACTTATCAGTTATGACCTAAACTTCCATTTAAAAATTGACAATTTTGAGACAATGTTAAAGTTAAATAAATATTATTTGAAAACTTGTAATTTCGGCCCAGATATTAGTCTCTATAACATAATACCTGTAATAACAAAATAAAAATTTAAAGATTTATTTATTAAAATTTTTAAATAATAATAACCAAAACAGGAAACTTTCTGTAGAAAAGAGAAGAACATCTACATTCTTCACATTTTGCAGACGTCTTCCAAATCGACTGCCAATGTCATATTGTCCAAATTCAGAATATAGCTCAACAATTTTTATACAATTAAACGTAAATTTGGGAAATGTTGCGTTCCTAAAACTCATAGAGATAATAATTTTTGCACACTACCAGTAATAAGTAAATAATAATTTAGATGATGATTTTGAGTAATTTTACAATACAAGTCTTGATTTCAAAAAGTTGAGAAAAATACGTAAAACTGGAAATTTTGTACCGTAGGGTGAGGGGGCTTTGAGACACCACTTGATGAATTCAAATTTAGCTAACTGCGTGGAATCAATGCAAGGTGATCAAAACCGTTTCCATAGTTACTACGACGATTTTACTGAAAAGGAGAACATTCGAAACGTGATTAAGAACATATCTATTTGCGGAAATTTTCATTTTATTTATTTTTAAAGAAAATATCATTTATTCCGATGTCTTTGGTTCCACAAAAGAAGTGTTTATAAAATAATTGCGACTTTCTGTTTGTAACATAAAAATTTTATATAAACAATTCAGTTAAGAGAACTCCAACTCAGAATAATTGGATAATATTATGCGTGAATACACCCAAAACATGTGCGCAACAGTTAATATAAAAATATTTGTCTATAAAAAATACTGTTACATTATCCAAGATAAATTCGAAATTAGATAAATTTATGATGGATCGAAAAAAAAATTGAATTTCTCTTTGCGGATAAGTTCGTTTTAAAGTCCACCGAATCTACAAAAAATATTTCGGAATTACATCTGTCCGTCTATTTAGCACCACTGCAGTGCTCTGCAGCCCAAAACAAAGGACCGATTTGAATCACATTTGGCAAAAGGGCATATTTTTGCCATATCTTAGAACTGTTCTATTATTTTTCGACAACTCAAAATATGAGGGTAGCTACCATAAAAAAACCATAAATAAACCATTTTCACATCTCTAGCGATTCAAACCAAATATTTTTGATTTTGAGTTAGAGGCATTACCGATTTCAACAAATTTTATTGAAATATAAAGGTTAACGTCTTAAATCCGTATTAAAAATCGCAAGTAAAAAATAATATATATATATTTAAGATATAATAATTAACAAGCAACTAAAATGAACCTTGATTTAACATCATTAAAAACTTGATTTTAATCAAATGCCATTATACCTAGAAAGTGATTGTGGTTTACTAGAACCAAGTTTACGTTATTTAAATGTATAAAAAGAGTTTCAAAGACAGCTCTAATAGTTTCACTTTCGAATAGGACCTACCGAAGTAATATTTTTAGTATCTTATAATTTTAGTTATTTTTCATTTGATTTTATGGAAAACTGTGTGACAAAGTAGGAATAATTTGTATGTTTCGTTTCTTCGTATGCATAGTCTAGCTAGATGAATAGTTCTATAAAATGACGAAGACTTCTACAAATGCCGAAGCTTGAGTTGACCTCTGATCCGTAGCAAAGGTCATACCTTTCTCCAGCCACTATGCACGCATTTGGCCATCACATCAGCTGATGCACTTAGGCCACTTTCCAAACAACTCATGAGCAATAATTAAAGCACTTTACTGCAACTTTGCACTCTGGAATGTCATTATTGCCTCTTAACATGTCTGTCTTTCACTTTAGTTTGTGGTTAAAGTTTAATAAATTTATTGAATTACATCTAAAGTAAAATATTTGATTAGTTTACAATAAATAATATGGGAGTTTAATTCGAGCATTATGGTTTTCCTCTTTTAAAATTGTAATTTTTGTTTCTATTACAGGTAATAACGTAACAAAATAAATTGTGAAGAAAGTTGCTTTCCTACTAACCCATCAAACAAAACCGAGTTTAGTCGTTATCAAAAATATCAGATTGAAAGTTATCAGTCAAAAAGTTAAATTGAACCGATAAAAAAAAAGGAAATATCCCTAAACCTGTTTCTTCGTCCCATAACAGGTACTCAGTATTTACTAAAATAGGTTATTTATGACGGTGATAAAGTTAATTTTTTTATTTTGTCAATTATTCCTTTATATATATTTAGTTATTTCTGGTTTCGCCCACGGGGACGAGTTAAATTTTTACATCTCACTAAAACATGAAAAAGTTTGGTAGAGCTAATTTTTAAAAAATAGGTTTTTATAAAAGCTCATGAACGATTTTTGTTTGTTTTTTTTTTAACTGACAGTTAATGAATTAACATATTTTGAGAGATTGCAACCAATACATTGATTTTGAATCCTTGGTGGAAAATTTGATCAAAATCGTTCGAGTAAACTTTTTGAAAATTGTAATATTGTGTGTTTTTTTGCAACTACCCTCTAATTTTGAGTAATAAATAAGAACGAAGAGAAAAATCTACCTGTATGCCAAAATATGTCCAAACATCAATTTTGATTAAAATCCAGCCTCCCGTTTGTTTTGTATAGTACAGAGAGACAATTCCATTTTTTTATAGTTAAAAAGGGTGAATTCAAAGCAGATATATCCCCAAAAATTTGACATCGAGTTTCGACCAATCACAAAATTTTCTTTATACTAATATTATGTGAGAAAGTAAACTGTTACATTTTGTAAACATTGGTTTAGTGGTTTCATAAAAATAATAATAAAAACTGAAATTTTTGAGGTTACACTTAAACATTTTGGGATAAAATTCACCAAAGGTATTGATAATTTTGTGTTATGAGTTCGAAAAACAAACATAAGAATGAAATTCTATTTTTAGTTAAAAAATTGAAGATTACCGCAGAATTGTTTTTAAATGGTAATCGTACCATAGATAAGTGTACCCTACATTGCGCATTTATTATTTTCTTACAGCAAAAAATAATCAAACAAATTTCATCTTTGAATAATTTTTGTTTTTACCAACTCATCAACAAACCGTTATTAATTTTCTTTTGGTTTCTTTATGACACATTGATTTAGTTTATAAATATTCTCATATCATTAAAATTTTATACAAATCATTTGCACTAATTATGAGATATTAGAATGTTTAAGAATGCTCATAGTTTATAGTTTAGTTCTTTTTTTTAAATCGATAACTCCTAAACGGGAATAAGTCTGTTAAATGGACAAAAATAATAGAGCTAATAATAGTCTATTTATTTTGCTCTTACAGAAAGAAGATAATGGAGGTTCAGTGCGGTTGGAAGGGATTCTCTAGGCCATGAAGTCTTTAGAGTGCTAATCCTAAGATCCTCTGAAATCTAGAAAAATGTTAGTCAGGTTGTGTATATCCACGATAGATCCATTTTGGGTTGCAGTGGCTACCCATGAACTTTCAACAGCAAAAAGGGAAAACCAAAGGTTCGAATAAGACAAAATGTAATCGATTTAAACATTACAGAACGCACAATGATATCTCCCATCAGCAGAGATCATTATAAATTCGACTGGGCTGCTTGACTTTGTTGTTAGAGACACACGCTTATCTCGCTGCAACAACAGTTCGGGTTGACAGTACGAAATAGTGAACTGTCAAAGGTTAAGCAGGTTCGAACTTTTCTGATCTTTATTAGTCTAACTAACATAAAAAGAAGACTCTAAGGGATCAATAAATATGTTTTGCAGTTTTTATATGTGACAGACTTTTAAATATATAACTACAACTCTCAAATTGATATTCCGTTATTTTGTTCTTCACTGTAATGTTTTAATTCTGCTCAGAATTGCCATTAAAAATATTGTTGACAGTGCAGTTATATGGGCTATACGACAGTAATAAAAAATATTTGATTTTATCATTTTTGTAAAAACAGATTTTGTTAGAAACGAAATTGTTCTTATTCTGCTTGGACATGAGAATAACCATGCTTTTATACCACGTTATTCTTAACTTTTTTGTTTGCCTTTTTCATAGTTTTGATAATTGAAAATAGAATACATAAAATTAATATTGCTTGCTTCGCTTGCGAAATAAAATTTTCTAAATTTAATTCACAATTGATTAAAATCAAGATTTTAATGGCAGCGATAGTTTCTGACGATTTTCGCCTGCTATTATTTAATAGTAATTTTATTTTACTTGGTATTTGGGATGTTGGTGTGAAACAACATCGGTAAAACTGATAACGATAAATTAGGTTGTTAAATAGCACCATGGACGATTTGTTTTGAAATAAATCCAGAACCGTCATTTTTGGGAAGAAGAAAAACAATAACTCATGGAATCTTAGAGGGTACCTTTTATCAAAACCGGTAAAACTCTTTTTTCCGAGGAAATTAGATATTGGTATAGTTAGGAAATCAAACCAACCCGAGTCACCGACATGAGTGGAGACCCTGTCTAATCCTGCTAGGCTTGACATTGATATGAGCGAAGCTATTGGAGATTTTTTAATACATAAGGTTTTTAGAAATGAACGATATATTGTTTTTTTTTTATTCGTGGAAATCATTCATCTTTAGATTCTCTTATATATAAAAATAAAATTCTTAATTAGCGTCTAGATCTATATTTCTGTACACCTTTTGATTTTGCTCAAAAACCTATTTACAAATTCGTATCTAGAAATTTCTAGCTAATTACTATTAAATTACAACAATTGTAACTCAAGATTTAGAAATATAAATTATAAAAAATCACCGTCTGAAATTATAAAAAAAAACTCAAAACATTCAATTTGGTCTGAAATCAAAATACTGGTAGCCATCTCTCCAAATTACACTAAAAGTCTGTTAGCATCAGTAAAAAATCTGCATTAAAGTTAAAATTTCTCAAAATCAACTCCACCCATTTATATTATTTTTATATGAAATATAAAGTTTAACAACGAATGAAGGAAATTCCAATTGAAATCACATTATGTCCCACGAGATATTTGCAATAAAACGTATATTTACCTGCCCGTAATCATTAAAAACACAATTGTGCTACTAGTAACTGATTTGACAGATTCAAGTAATTTTATAATTCAAATACGTACGAATAAATGACAACATAATACTTGTCACAGACAAGGGTTATACACACGGAAGCCATATTAAGTAACGCGGTAGCGTTCTGCTCTGTTAAGTAATCAAGATTTTTCGATTTAAACATGAACATGCGAAACCCATGTTGAATGTTAACATGAGCGTAGCGAGATAACCATCAGGGCAAATGTCAAAACATGTTTTTTTTTTCTGTTTCTGTGTATACGTAAAATGAGTAAGTCCCTTATGGATTTAGTTAATTAGCTGATACAACAGAAAAGTTGTAACTGGCTTGTTACATTAGTAGTTGAAGGTGTTCAAAAAGAGAGAGAGAAAATTAATTAAATGATTAAATGTATAAATATAGTACACCTTTTTTCAGAATTTCTATAAAAACTGTTTTTTTAACAAATCACATTTTTTAAAAATAAATATGTAAAAAAAAGAAAAGTTTATTAAAAAAATGTAATCTAATATACAATAAAAACGTCTACACGTTATCAAAACAAACAATAATATAAATAAAAACAAATTCAATTTAAAAACTCCTGTCACAAAAGTGGCACTAATACTTAAGAATTAAACAACAAAGGGAAAGATGCATATTTTATTTTATTTATTGCGTTTTAAATAGAATATCATAGGAATATGACAAAAACTGATAATAATGGGCGCCAATTTAACATTTTCAATGAGATTTTTCTAAATTTCAATAGCACACTATAGACACTTATTTCAAATTTCGTGTTCTTACCTGATTTTCGGTAGGCTATATCATGTTTACGTACAGATAAAAACTACGACGAACAGATGCTATGTCAAAAATCTATTTTTTAGTTTCTTGAGGACATGAAACGTAAAGATCAGTAAAAAAAGTTTGAATATATTGACGAGTACCAAACATTCCCTAGACCTACTTCGTATCCTGGTTACGTAAAACGACCCTAAATATTGAACATAACATCTTAGATTATAGGAAAACTATTGGATGAATTCTAATAAAAAATTCCTGCTTAAAAATAGCTAAAAGAATAGTAGAGTGAACTATGTTGACTTTATGCCTTTTATTACACAAATTTGTTTTATTTCACCTATAAATACCTTATCTGAGGCTATGTTGATCAGTATTTCACATTTAGAATCTATAGAGCTATAATTGCGGCATAATTCCATCAGTATCATCTGAGCATTTTTCAAAAATCAAAATGTTATGTATCTTATAACCTTTTGTCGTAAAATTCGAAATAATTCTATTATTTTATTTAAAGTATAGAAATGAAAAATCTCTAGAAATTAAATCGGCCGAACGGACATCCAGACAAGCATAATTTTTTCGAAAAAAGCTTTAAGAAACACGTATTGTCCACTTTTACCCGTCACAATACTATCTATTATAAACCCCACCCCAAGGGTTTATCGTACATATATTAAAATTAATAGCAATTAACCAAAATATACAAAGTGGGAAAAAGTAAATGATTATGTTTTACCATATAATATTGATATAAAAACCACTTGGTCAATATAAAAAAAAGGAAAAAAGAACAAAACGTATAGATACTTAGAGCTCAAATACTCCAATAGCGTTAGGGTTGGAATAGAACTAGAATGGGTCGCCCTGAAAGGAGATGTAAAAGAGAGCAATCTAACTCAAGATTATCCAGGTAGGGTACTTTGGGATTGTCAAGGTAAGACAATGAGGTCTATTATTACTACCCTGATATTGTTAATTTCTTTGTTTAATCATCTACGGGTTCCTGGAGTAAAAAATGGAGTTTACTAGAAAATAGTTTACTAGATTTTTGAAAGGAGTATTCCAAGCATTTGGAATTCGGGTTTCACCAGAGTACTCAAGAGTGATGTCTAAAATATATATATAAAAAAAAACCTCAGTACCTGTTTATGGCACAAACGAAGCAAGTTTATACCTTCATTTACATACGTAATTTTTGTGCAAATACCTTTTTCCAACAGCTCATTTTCAGTTTTTGTTTGACAAGTACCTAACTGACATTTTTTTTGTGACGATATTTTATTTGTTTTCATTTCGTTGTGGGGTTGTATAAATGAGAAAGTTTGTTAAAATTGTTTTCGATTTAATTTTTAGAAGTAATTACTTTAGATGAAGTTGATTATCAAACAAATCACCTCCCTAAACTAAAATGGCGAGTAGTAAAATACAAGAAATTTAGTAAAAGTGGACACCGTATGAAACCAAATTTACTGTAGTGAAACATCTATTCTAACTTAAAACATCTTCCGATATTCGTTATGGCTTTACAAATTTAAAGTTATTATAAAGGTTAGAGACCTCTATTTTCGCTGTTGGTTTCAACGCTGAGCTCCGATTTTAGATTTTATACGGTAAATTACTTAAATTTGACTGAAGAAAGTGGCACCTGTATGTCATTTGAGTGAAATGTCCTTCCATGTAAGTTAGTGTTCAACTCAATGCTGGACACGTGATGATATTGTTAGCTTGTAAAGGTGTTGTGAGTTTAGGTACGCCGTCAAAACGAAATTGATAGATTTCAGAATTGGGTAATCATTTCTGAGATCACATCTGTGTGACTTTTTTTGTTAATAAGGAAAGTAGAGAAAATGTCAAAATTAGGTACGACATCGACAGAAGCTAGTCAGAGGTGTGATGAAAAAATACAGGGTTACAATTAAAAATTATAATTATGGTTATATAATTTCAGCAAAACTAAGGACAAAATTATACTTTAAATACTAAGAAATCAAAGTCGGTACACGTAATAAAAATACCAAACATTACTGACGTCATTTTGAACTTTTTAAAGTTGACCAAATAAATTATTCATTTTTATTTTCCAAAGATGCTGACCCCATGATTTTTCTTTTTGAGAAAATAAATAAATAAATTTAAAAAATAAATAAACTGAGGAAACAGTTTACATAAACCGTTTCACTTAACCAACCCCAAAACAAAAAACAAAATCTATATAAAACTATTCGTCACCGAAAATATCAGTTCATTGGTTATCAGCCAAAAAGTGAAATTGAACCAATGGACTCCTAAACAGTTTATTTTTACTTTCATTTTCCCCACGGTGTTCTGAACATTGTGTTATGTTGAAGGACCAGTTAATTAAGACAATAATTAAAAATTGAATAATAATGAGTCAATTAGTCTAACAAAAATGAACATGATTTGAGATATCAATGATTTAGATATAAATTTATGCAAATTAATTATTTCATACCTTTTGGTAAATCCTCTGACGACAGAGCAGTTGTTTTTACTCTTTCACGCTGATTTGTGCTAGCTAGATAAACATTTACACAATTTACACTTAAATCATAGATGTACATATTTATATATGTACACGTAGTTAAATCAACTTTTTTTTTTTTACTTTAATTGGTGTCAGTTTTTTTAAAACGTACAGATTTAACAGAAATTAGGTATCTAAGAAGTAGCATTTTACCAATATATTGTAATAACATGGATTTATTTTATTAAAAATTAACTTAGAATGTCCGTACAATAATACATTAACTTGCAAGTATTACCTATGATGGAGAAAAAACCGCACGATTCCTTACTTTACGCGGGTCCAGCCAGCACCTTCACACTATTTAGAATTGGCGTGAGAGTAGTATAAGGTGCTTATGGACGCGATCCAAAGCACGTCTCAGGAACTTGACATCGGTTTTTTGGCAGTTTTGGAAGAACCGTTGAAAATAGCGTCTCTTTGTTTGGACCAATAGTATTTTTGCTTTAAGAATAGGAGAAAGAAGATAGGTACTCAGGGGGTTAATAGACATACGATTGAGTTGCACAAGAGATGCGAAACATGAAGCCCGACAAAACGGAGTCTACAGGACTCTTTGTAGTACTTGATTACTGAACACAAGCAGTTGGGAGATTTTACTATGTCGATTTAGAGAAACTAAGTCCATTATAAACAAATCCATGGTGGTTTGTTGTTGCTTTTTTCGGTAACTCACCAAATGGCATTTTGGAGATGCCGATTAATAAGTACAAAAAGCATTTTTTTTTAAAGTTGAAGATAGAGCTAAAACATCCCCATATACCAAACTTAATATAAAACGGTCCATGCGTTAAGTGTGTAGAACACTGCAAGATACGTTAAACAACAGATAGTCATTGTTTTAAAATAAAAACACTTATTTGGACACCCGTTACCTCAAAACGGATATATCAGCAAAATTATCGTCATAGATTTTATAACTCTTTACGCAATGTTTCTCTATACTACGAATATTATAAAAAATAGAAAAAAGAACGCATAACTCATATACAGGTCGATTTTCTAAGATATGCAGAAACTCTTGTAGCTCATTCTACATGTAAAGTTAAAGAAAACAAAAATATATACATATTGATCCGATATCCCTTAGTTTCAATTCTATCCGCCATTTTGTTTTTATACAGAAAACATAACTATGAACGTATATAAAATATTTGGTTCAAAATTAGTCACGCATTGTTTACAGTAAGTTTTACAAGGGTTTTGGCACAAGGTCTTTATTTTGTTTTATTTTCAAAATGGATGCTGTTTAAAAAGTTTAACATCAAATATTTCTAAACCATTAACTTTACAAAATATGTACAAGTTAGAAAATATTTGTGTTTTTTAATAACGAAAACAAAATAAATTTTCTCTTTTCTGCAACTCAAAAGATAACAGACTTATCGACAGAAAGCTAAAAACAAAATGTCTTGATAATTGTCTATAACACACATAAATTTATGGTAGGATAGGCCATATTAATTCATTTATGATAATTTATTTTAGTTGTACTTTAGGCATCCATTAAGGTATGAGCTTCAAGGAACCCAAATTAAAGGTTCCAAAACAAATTGTAGGAAATGTAGTTCAATTTTTGAATGTTGTAGACAATTACAAAGACATTATTTTTTAGTTTTTTTGTGTCGATTTTTTGAGCTACAAAAAAGTAGGCACAGTTTTGTTCGTCTTTAAAACAAATATGTCTTGTCTCTTGTACATTTATGAAGAGTTGATATGTTTCGAGATGTTTGGTGTTAAACTCCCACCATTTTCAAAACTCTACAAAATAAAAATTTTCTTTTTATCTCACTTGTAAAAATTTATATAAACAATACGGGTGTTAAGTTCTTATCTATTTTCATAGTTATATTGTTGTTTTTAAAAAACAAAATGGGGATAAATGAGTATTTTTGGACCTATATTTACGTGCATGTCTTATTTAGAAAGTGAAAACTAAAAACTAAAAGTGAATATCTTGGTGAAAAATAAAATAGCGGCCAAAAAGATCAACTTACTTCCGTTTTTTATACTATGAAAGTAATAGACATAATAAAACACAATTGATTTACTGAATCAAGAGAAACATTAATCAGATAAATTACTATTAAACATTTCAGGGCTAACAGTACAAAAATACAGTTTGTGCCCAAATTCCAACATAATTAATAATGCCCGTAATAACTAATAATCGTCCTTAGCTGACAGTGTGTCAATCTGTATTTCTCCACAAGATGTAACATTATCTCCTTCGATATTGATTTTTTGCCTCCATTATTCCATATCTCAATTCTTTTAAATTTTGCCAATGGAGAGAAAAACAAACAATTGTTGTAGAAATAACAATGGTTGTAATTTATAAGTGGTTAGTGGGATTGATTAAATAATTGAGCGATGTGAAATTATTTTCAAATTTTGACACATTCTGTACATTAAAGCTTAGCACTAAATTGGTAAATAGTAATTTATCCGGTGAAATTTCATAAAAATTCAGTGAAACAATTACTTTAAATTTCTTTTATATTTCTAGAGTATGAACTAAAGTTGGTCTTTTGTCATTTGATTGGCTACTATTTTGTAGATATCGATCTGTAGTTTATACTAAACAAAATTTTTAACATGAGGGGTCACTCGAAAGTTATCCCCCCCCATTGTGAACTAAGTTGGCCGTTATAGACATTTGACCAGCCACCATTCTGTATAGTGACTTTTATTTTTGAGAGTTTTCTATTACTAAATAAAACATTTTTAAAAGTAGTATCATCCCAGGGAAATTTACATTTTGAGAGAATGGGTTGGTTGAAATATTCCAAAAATAGTGTTTTACAACAGAATATATTTGTAAGATTTTAGTTGTTCATCTTTCCTAGTTGAAAAATTAATGTTTCCCAACTCTGGACACCCAGCTTATAAATGTACGAAATTACAAATACGTAATATACTCGTATTTAAAAAAAATAATAATTCAGTTTTATTTTACAGATGAGTTGTAAGTCAAACGTCCATTTTTTAAATGTAACTAAGTTTGAAAAGTTAAACCCATAAAAAACATTGATTTCCATCATGTTACTTACCCAGCCATATCCTACAATTCATAATAGCAGACACAAAATAAAATGACGAAAATTTAGTTTCTTGGGCACTGTAAAGTTAAATTGTATTATTAGATCAACTAGATTTATGTTTGTTGAAAATAGTTCCTACAGAGGTTAATTACTTCGTAATTGTGTACATCATTACTATTTAGAGTCAATATGGGATAGTGGGCCTCGTATGTGTGTATAGGTCATATAAAAAAGTCTTCACTTGTTATGTTCGTGTCGATGACGCAGCCTTGCTGGATCCTGTAACTATATGAATATCACATGTTTTTTAGAAGTTACTTTTTTGTCAATAACTTCACTATTTTTTGTTGTCGAAGAAGGGTGGGGTTGGTACCACTACATGCAGAATTAAAATTTGCAAATTTGTATTTAATTTACTGTGCTATAAGTTGAATAACACATGAGATATGACAAGAAGGAACTATTTAAAATGATTGTTATTTTGTTATTTTATATGAGATTATTATAAATTGTAATTATATCTATATGAACACACTAAAGTCTCCTGTACTAAATTTCAAGTTCCTATCTTTAGTTTTTTAGACGCGACGACGGACAGACTGCATGTCGAAAATCACATTATTTTGTTACATGAGACCATGAAAAATGAAGGTCAATCAAAATACAGAGGGAGAAATATTTTAACCATTTACAAACTTCGTGTAGGTCTAACGGTTAATTAAATTTTTAAAAGCAAAAATAATTGTATTTATAAACCTTAATTAAAGTGTCTATGGACGTAACTACGCCCCCTCAGAACGAACCCCTAAAGCTGGTTTTGTTTTAGAAAAAAAAACTTCATCTCTTGGTCTGGAAGTATGTTTTATCCAAGTTCCAAAATAAATAAAACAAGGGTGACTTCTGTTCATAATATACTTCTATGAAATTAACCATGAACTATTGTGTTGTTTGCTTGACTCTATTCAGTAATAATACGCCTATCTTGAGTGCCATATTTAACTACAGGTTTAGAACGTTAATTTTCTCTTTTTAACTAACATATTCAAATAACTGATAAGTTTAATGTCTTAGGTTCTTAACTCGTGTTTTTACATTAATAGCCGCTAATAGGTGTTTTTGGGACATTGAAAGCTACATTTTATAAAAATGATATATTACTTGTTGCGAAATCTTTAAATTTGAGAAATTATAGTACCAAATAGTTATTAAAAAACATGTAGATCAAATATGCAGAATTTAAAGGAGAACGCTTGAAAATAGCTATAAAATATCAAAGGTTTAAGTAGAAATTGAAATGCCATTTTTTTTCGAATCAACATATTTAAAACAAACAATTATAAGTGCATCAAAATAATTAAATGTTAATATTAATCAAGTCCAATAGATTGAGTTTTTGATTTTCATATGTGAGTAGGTGAAGAATGAAATTTGAAAACCCGGTGTACTTTCAACGTTTTGCTGAACATTTTCTAATTTCTCCAATTTTTACCTAACATTCTATAAAACAATAAAATTTGATTAAAAAACAAAATAGGCACATCAAAGGATGGGTACATGCAGGAAAACAATTCCTCAAAAATGGCTTTGAAATATTAGTACTTCATAGAAAAATCCATTTTATTAATTTTTTTAAAATCAACACATTTAAAAAAACAACATTAAGCAGATACACGAGTTTTATAATATTTGTATGTTTACATATTAGTAGGAGCAGAAATAAATTTGTAATCGCGGTATAGCTTTAGCATTTAATATTCCTAACAATTTTTGAGTTTTTTCGTATTTAAATGAAACCAATTTTGAAGAAAAGAGAATTGTTAGTTTTGATTTTACCGCAGCTTCCCCTTAAATTTTGAATCAAATTTTATTTCGTTTAAACCTAACGCGAGCGGAGTAAAACACAACCAACATTAAAATATAACAACCAATCGTTAAATATTACAATAGATCATAAAAATATTACTGACTTAAGATTGTATTACAAAGCAAATATTTTACAACTATATCAATGAAATTTGCACTCTGTTGTTTCAGTGTAGGTTCATAACACAACCGGTCATTCTACGCATGTGCAGGGAGTGACCATAGGGAGAGAGTTAAGACGGGTTCAGTTAGATCTTCCTTGAAGAAAGTGACGAGGTCATGGTCGCGGCAAGGGTATCATATATATAGCTGACTGTATGTCTTAGTGGCATTCAGCATCTGGACGCCACACAGTACAAGGATGGCTTTCCATATACCGGTGAGTCTACACCTATTAGTATCTATTTTATTTAATTTATAAACCAATGCGGTACTTTCTTCTACTTAATTACAACATTGTAATAAAACAAAACAACGCCTTTCAATAAACGTATAAAAAAATAATCATTTATATCTTGTTATTTAAGTATTTTATTTTTCGATTTTTTTTTTACTAATAGTATTAAATATGTAATTATTTAGAATTTATTATAAATATATATATTTTTTTCTGAAAATTATAATTACACAAAAAGTTAAAACGAAAAGAAAAGAAATTTGTTTATTTAATTATTATATATTTTAGTTTATTTAAAATAATTCTATTCTTTTAAAAATTTAGCTTATAAAATAAATTTATGCTGATTGACTGTTAAAATTTTAAAACAAATTTGTAAAGTTTATTGAATTCCGTGGATATTTATTCAATTTTAACTATTTTTTTTTTCAATTGAGAATATGTAAGCTGTGTGTTTAAGGTATTTTCTAAATGGAAAAATAGACCAGATACAAACAATTACTACTTATATGTTTAACTTAAGTTCAAGATCTGAGAAAAAGTGGAAGTTCTAAATTAAATTAATAATTTGTTGCAAACTATTTAATTTTTGTTTGTGATGTTAGAAAATAAAAAAAAATTCAATTATAAAATTTTAAATCAAATTTAAATTAAATTTTGTATAAAAAATTAGCACTCAAGGACCAAGAAGAAGCCCGCGCTGAAAGCTTATCATTTTTGTAGTTATAGGTGTAAACAAAAAATATCCGATGGGCGGTTAAAATCCTGATATTTGAAAAAAAAAACATGTATTTAGAAATTTAATATTTGTGGGTTATATATTGAAGTAGATTTATGTATTCATCTTTAAAGATAGAGTTTATATTTTATTTGCGACACATAAGATTGCCGTTTTGTAAAAATGTATCTATTTTGGAATAGAACACACCTAAAACGGACAATTTGAATACCTACATTATTAATATGTAATAATTGAATAGCACTTAATAAGTTCATTGTAATAGCTTCGTATAAAATATTAAGTACTTGAAATAACATTCATAGGTCACCTTAAATGATAGATAGCGCAACCATTAAGGGGGGGGGGGGAGAAAAAAGGGGAAAAAACACTTTAATTGCAACTAGTTTCGTTAAGTAAGTGACCATCTTTAGCTGTTACATGTACATAAACCATTTCGGAACTCGAAATATTTTATAGATGTGATACCTGAAGATGATGACTCAGTCATTGAAATGTATTCTCGTAGCAAATAAAGTGTTAGTTGTGTGTTTGCTTTCATTTGGTGACTGAAGTTTTAACAAGTGTTGCGAATTGCAAGCCAATATTCATAGGTATTTAAATTATATACCTAACACTAACTTTCTGAACCTAATTAAACTTAATGGTTGAAGGATAAATTCTTTTCCATTAAAAATGGAATTCCTAGATAATAGTTACGGGTCGTGGCGTGACTTTTATAATCGGAATGAAAAGTTTACTTCTAAATATTTAAATTAAATTTAAATCCTGAAACCAAAACTTTAATATCTGAACCTAATTAAATATAATGGTTGAAGAATAAATTCCTTTCCAGTAAAAGTGGAATTCAGCGAAGAAAACGGTTACTGGTCGTACAGTGACCTTCCTAATTGCAACTATGGTTACGATAAAACGTTTAGTTTATTATCAAAAGTAACAGCAACAATATTTTTATAAACATGGAATGTCATTTATTTTTGTTACATAATTCTTTTCTTCTGAGTTTATTAAATTTTCAATTTCATTTAATGCACTTATTTTTATTTTTAGAAAAGTGTGAAACTACTTAATTAATTATTATTTATTGAGACGTTTACAATTTGTGGTTTAACCCTAAGTACACCTTTCGATCTACTTTTTTCCATCATATACAGCTATTTTATACGCAATTACGAAAATTTATAATAGGATAACACAAATATAAATTATAAAGTTTTACGTGATTTCGAAAAATTTCTCTTTATTCTATTCTTTTGATTCTAAAATTAAACCACATTATACGTCATTTGTCGGATTAATTATAAATATAAATTTATACTAATTATAAATTATTTCTTGTCTTATTCATTTAAATTAGCTAGAAAATATCTTCCATGAGCTATTTGTAAGTGCCAGTGTTCTAACAAATTTGGTGATAATCGGAAAATAAATTGTAAGGTCCAGATTGAGAAATCACTAAACTAATGAAGTTGTCTAGGAATTTTGAAAACAAAGTTTGAACTAAATGCGGAATCAAATTGATATAAATTGAGAAATTTTGAGAGGTTACACAAATATAAAAATATCAACCTCCCATAAAATTCTATTGCTCGGTCTACATTTCACAGTTTTTATTTAGAAATACGGATCTAAGTGGAAATTTGTAAAAAACAATATATTATTTATATTGTTATAAACTCATCACTAACAGAGAAAAATATCACAATATTAAATAACTAATCCCTCCACCCAATTTACGCCATATTTTTAAACTCTATTTTGTGCTTTATTTCTGAAAACCATTGTATCAATAGTTAGATATACAAATTATTGCCTTTATTTTAGATATAATAAGACCTTTTATTTGAAACTGATAAGTTGGATTGTTTTAACATTTCCCTATTTTACCTGTTACATTTTGAAACCGATAAAACGATTAAAATAAGAATTGAGTAATAAGCTAGAAAAAATAAACTGCTATCAACTATTAAATTTTTAAATTGTTAAAGGATATATTAAAGAAAAACCCTCAATTTACGTAAATAAGTAAGTTATTTATTATTTTAAAATAAAACTCTAAAAATAACATAAAAATATGTGTAATAATATTATAAATTACTAAGAAAAAACTTTTGTTCTTTATCTTTGTTATGTTTTTAATTCCTCGTAGCATACAGCCCTAAAATTTAAAGCTTATAGATGAATTACTTTTAAGAGTTTTTGTTGTTGTTTAACAAATTTTGTTTGTTTTATTTTCATACTTAAGTTTTGTAACATTGATTATGATATTTTATGTTATTGTTGTTATTTTAAGTATCTTTTCGATATGTAATTTTTATTTATTTTAAATAATATTATTTTACGTATACAAAGAATGAAAAATATTAATATAATTTTACAATGTATATATATATATATAAATTATAAATAATCACAAATTAAAAATTTGTCGTATATTATGTATTTAAAAATATTATACTTTTACAAATCAATTCATAAATATGTTTTAATTTATAAAAGAATTTGGTGAGCTCGTTAAAATAACATTTATTTGTTCAAGTTGTTCCTTACGTCTTTCAATTGTATCAAATTTATAAACAGACAGACAGAAAAACAAAGTATTTTAAACACATATAAACTGCTATTTTCTTTCGTTATTTTATAGCCCGTAATACTATTTTCATACTCACGTTCAATATAACATGTCAATATCGACTGTCAACATCGACAGTAATTGTTTATCGATCACAACAACAAAATCTAAAGAAAGTGACCTGAAACCAGTTCATAATCCAAGGACAATAATTATTAGATCCAAGATATCTTTCCCATTTCACTCTCGATCTTTACTTTCACAAGTTAACTTGCAGGACAACTTTTCTATACCAGCGTTGAAGTCGCTCAAGAACAAAGGCTTGGCTACAGACTAGCGCTCAAGTATAATGGTTTTTGTTACATATTTAATATGTTTTTTTATGACTATATGTGTGTACAGAGGCGTGGCGTAGAATGATTAAATGAATTAATTATAATATGAAAAGAATTGTCTGGAATAATTACGTGTAAATTTAATTGTATATTAGATTATAGAAAGTATATCATTATATGTAACAAGGTTAATCTTGAGAAATATTTTCCATAAACAATATTTTCTTAGACATTTGAGTTAGCTGAGGTAGAAAGGAGGTTTATTTGTTTGTTTAAACTTGTAGAACTTTCAACATATTTTATTATTGTTAATAATATTAATAAACTACTTATTTTATTGTTTCTAGAAATCAATTTGTTTTGGCATGGAATTTTTAGTCGCCAATAACCAAAATCCACTTACCTCTACAATTATAATTCCAAGGCATCAATTAAAACAAAACGAAAGTACAATTAACTATTTGAAGAAGAATATTTATATATTTACTAAAATAAAATTGTTACACTTATTTTTCCATTTATACATACATATCTATTGGACACATTTAAACTGTTTAACTGAGACCCAACCTATGAAATGCTCACCAATCTAGACACCTAAAATAAGATTTAGAGATCTGTTCATGGCTATTCAGATTATTTTTTATAATTTTAGTGTATACTGAAATTTTAAATACTGGTTCCTTTTTAAAACCTCTTGGAGCAAGATAAGCCAAATTACTTCAAAATGGCGAATAGTTTTAATTGATCCTTTTCTCATATTTGATTAGAATGAGTTCGATAAAGGATTTCACACTGACTTGGAACTTTCAATTAAAAAGAGAAAGAAAAAAGGAAGTGCAATAATTTACATATAGTATGATTTTGCAAAGAAAATTACAAAGTTTTTGTATATTTGGTTTCACGCCACTGTGACACCCTCTCATAAGTTCAGTGTATTGTATTTTCGGAACAGAAATTACAGTTTTATACACTGAAATTTCTGAAATGTAATTCTCATGGAATAACGTTAATTCTAAAGCACTTATGATATTTTTCTTAATTTAATTTAACCACTGACGTTGCTAAATAATTTCGTGCTAACTAATAACCTTCCACATCCGACAATATATGTTTTGTAGATTTCTTATTCAATTTACTGTAACTTCTGATATATTTTGTTACAGCTGACATGCGCGGTACTAGCGACATTGATCGTACTGAATGAAGCAACTTTTGGAGGACATGAACAGTAAGTGTTACTTTACTCTTTTTGAAAATAACTACTAAAATTTCTACTATTATGTAATATCATATTTTTCTTTCAGTAACAAGAGAGAACCAAGTATTAACTATTAATTTCGGTATATTTACCCGTGAATTTTAAAAGAGAGTGTATTAAAATTTTTATTAGTAATGAAATTCTGGGTTTTATCAAAATAATACCAGAACAAACAAAACTTATTATTAAGTTTTTCTCAAAAATGTAATTGTCATGGTAGGGTAAAATTTTAATCAACTTTTTAGATAATTATCTATTAGACATTTTTTTCAAGTAAAAAAAATAATAACAATCGGGTCTCACAGTGTTCAACTAGACTGTCAAATAAGACCATTAGTGAAATTACTTGAAATCGATTTCGTAGTTCGTCCGGTAATCCGGATTGCCTCGGATTTTTTACTTATTTTTCTTTTAAATTTTTAATGTTGAAATTTTGAAAAATGACAACAAAAAATATTTGGCATTCCAAAGGCAACGTGTAAGTTATCAGGAATATTAGAAAAAGTTAATTTAATGACAATAAATTACCAACAAGTATTTATACCTGGTTGTTTTGTAAATGATAACCTCAACATTAGACTAGTCAGAATAAATTATAGATAATTAACTAACCCAGAATAAATAATGAAATAAAAACGTAATTTTAAACTGAATTAATTTCAAACAATAATTATATATGTGTTATTTCAGTGTCCATATTAGAGTGCACGTGCCAGAGATAGTCAAAGAAGTTCACCACGAGAAGAATGTATACAAACACATAGAAGACCATAGTCATGACGAACACCACGACTACCATCATGACGAACATGACGCTGGAGGCTTTGGAGGAGATGGTGGTGGATACGGTGGAGGAGGATTTGGAGGAGGCGGTGGTGGTTTTGGTGGAGGAGGACACGGAGGCGGTGGATTTGGAGGAGGAGGCGGAGGATTTGGAGGAGGAGGCGGCGGTCATGGAGGCGGTGGACACGGAGGCGGTGGACCAACCATAATCAAAATTATAAAGACAGTAGGCGGCGGAGGAGGTGGATATGGAGGAGGTGGTGGATACGGAGGCGGTGGAGGATTTGGAGGACAAGGAGGAGGCGGATTTGGTGGTGGTGGTGGATTCGGAGGACATGACGATGGTGGATTCGGTGGAGATGATCACGGTGGTTATGGAGGCGGAGATGGTGGATTCGGTGGAGATAGTTACAGCCATGGAGGTGGTGGAGGCGGTGGAGGCGGAGGTTATAGCTATGGAGGTGGAGACAGCTACAGCAGCGGCCATGGAGGTGGTGATAGTTACAGTGGTTTAGATTCTTACAGCGTTGGACATAGTGGAGGTGGAGGCGGATTTAGTGGTGGAAATGACTTAGGAGGTGGAGGATATAGTTATGGAGGAGGCGGCGGTGGACACGGAGGTGGTGGATATAGTTACGGAGGAGGCGGCGGTGGCGGTGGATTTGGAGGTGGACACGGAGGTGGTGGTGGCGGTTACAGTGGCGGACACGGAGGTGGATTAGGCGGAGGCGGTGGTGGATACGGCGGCGGCGGTGGTGGATACGGCGGAGGTGGCGGTGGACATGGATGGGAAAACGACAAGAAGAAGTAAATATTACATCGTATTGAATAAATCGACTGATCACCGCCATTATTATTCCCTACGTCATTTCACAACCCTTCCCATTGCACACAAGTACAAGTTCTATGCTACAATGTTTAGACCTAGTCTATGTCATTGTACGGATCCTAGCACTAAGAAACCTCTACAAATGTATATACGAATAAGCGACTATTGTTATATTGTTATTTGTTGTTATTATGTTGTTTTTGTAAATATCTTACGTGAATGAATCTGAATAAATGCGTGTTTATAGTACAATGTGTTTGCTTTTGTCTAATAAAATAAAACCTATGAAAATTTTAATGAACAATTCATAACAATTTTAAAGATATATTTTAAATTGAACACTATTTTTTAAAATTTATTATATTTGGTATCCTTAATAAAGTTCTCACAGGTATATTTCCAAAACAAATTTTTGATTCAAATTTATTAGTCAATCTCTTGACCCTACAATTGTTGTAAAATTTTTACCTCCCTGATGTTGAGAAAAATAACAATTTTCTCAAATGCTCAATTACAAAAAAATGTACAGTTTCCAAATTTTGAATTAAATATATAATGGGATAAAGCAATATTTATTTGTAACCAAAGCTGGCATTATGTAATTATATCTAAGGCATTGTAATTTATCTGAGGCATTGTAATTTTTGATCAGTGTTACGAATTTAATATTACCTTATTTTGAGGTTATGTTTACAAACGATTTAGTTGATACTTATCTTTTGAATTTTGTTTGTTTATATTTACTTAAATGTTGTTAATATTTATAGAAGTTTTAACGTAAATAATTAAAACAAATCTGGATCAATCTTTACAACTCTGTTTAACATATAAACAAAATAGAGATATATTGAAATATTTATTTATAAAATTGATTCCTTGTTTTTGTGCTTTTAATTTCCCCCCACTAAATATGGATATCTTTAATACAGAATATAGTATTCATAATTGAACAAATTCTAGAAACAGAAAGGAAATAATTTATCATTTACTTATGAAAAATCTGGCCGTCTTTATTCAATGCCATAACTTTCTAAAAAGCAATTAATTTGATAAAAACTTGTCATTTGTTTTGGCTTTTCCAAGGGTATAAATTATAGATAGTACACCAGAAATAATACACCAACATAAAAATACCCAGGTAAAGGTTAAATGTTATTATACCATTTAGCATAATATGCAAACTGTTATTTGATAGGTCTACAATATCTAAACGACATATATTGGATTAGACCTACAACATCACTTAGGAATATTTAGAATATCCAAATGCTTAAAGAATTTATACGGTAACTTATGAAACTAAAACCTTAAAACGTGATTTATAGTAGGAAGGAGTTTCCTCGTAGAAAAAGGAGACGGTAAGAATAATATCAACATGTATAAATTGATTAAATCACTTGGCGTTGGGATTGTCACATGGAGTGATTATAAAACACAAGAAAAAGAAGGGAGTCACTTTATCTTTAGAAAAAGATACAATTATAGCCTTCAACGAAAAGCAACGAACGTCCAGAGAATCCTGACGTAACCTGAGGCGTTTTTATGTTTAGTAGTAGTTTGAAAGTATTTTCACTATCTCATATATAGTTAGAAAGTTACGTGATTTGTGGAAATATTAGTCTGAGGTCTCATGAGGACAAATTCTACCTGTCTGTTGTTCTATAGTGTCTTACTGCTCAGAGACCAATTTTTATAAAAATTGGGTATGCGAGTATGTTTTATACATGTCTCGAAGTATTTAGTTATTTTTGTAATATCTCAAAGTTTAGAGATACCTGCAAACAATATCACTTCCTAAACGAATTTCATAAAATTTTGTTCAAATTTAGACTTTAAACACTTAAAAAATGAACTGGTCCTCATGCAAAACTGCTGATTCCGAAATAATTTCTAATTGTGTAAAAACAATTGACAAACTTTCTTACTCACCCATCACCAAATAAAGCTTACCAAAATTATTCGTAACCAAAAATGTCACTTCAGTAGATGTCAGTCATAAACTGAAAATGAATAGTAGAGACAGTCTTTGAAAAAAATATTTACGTAAGGTTCATTTTTGTTTTTTTATGAATTAGTCATGGACCGAAAGATTTCTTTTACTTGGAACTTTTGCATACACATTTGAGTCTACAATTTAACGAAATCTGTGTAGTTGATTTTAATAAATTACGTATTTTATAACAGCCTTATGGCCGTTTTGTTGGTTTTTTTTTATCGATAACTCATGAATATATGCGGAGAGATAAGTTAAACTTAAACAAAAGTAGATTAAAACTAAGCCAGTTTTGAGAAAATTATAATTTTGGTATTTTATGATAGCTACCCCTAAATTTGGGATATGAAAAATTAAAATAAATGTACCAAATTTTATTAAAACCAGCAGCCAAACTGTAGACAGACAAATATCATCACAAAAACTTTTTTCGGTCTCAGGAAACCTCAAAACAGATATCTCAAGATCGATTTTTAACCTATCAAATAACTTCATATTTGTGAGAAAGTGAAACTGAAATTAATAGACGCCGTATTTCAACATCGAAATTTTTAAATAAGGTAGAGCTTGCGTTAATCCGTCATATTAAGATCAGATTTTTGGACACAGACCGCCTTCTCAGTAAGTATAATGTGAACTGTATCGCTGTTTCCAGATGAATCTATAGACACAAGTCCTTACTTTACCTAATATGAGATCACTTTTATCAATAATAGGTGAAAAAAATTTGATTATAATTTACATACTTAAGGATTAAAGTAGTATTTCATTTCTTACTTACCCTGTAGAGGTTATGTTTTGTAATTGTTATAACTTTCGACATATGTTTTTCCACACATATTCAAGTAACAAACAGAAAAATTAGTTTTCGACATTTTGTCCGAGCATCTCCGTTATTGTTGTCTGTACTTAAACACGAAGACGGTTACAAAAAATAAGTTAGGAATATAAAATTTAGTATAGAGAACTGTAGAGTGCTGGTATAGAAAACTACTGAAATTCCTTTAAATCTATCTGAAACTGTCAAAACAGCTGCCATTTAAAATAGTTTTTTGTTCATATCTCGTGTGTAATTCAACTTATAAAACAATAAATTAAAAATGATAATTTTAGTTTTCAATTCTGCATTTAATGGTATTAAACCCCATCTCTCTACGATAGAAATTGTAAAGTTAACGTCAGAAACATAATTTCGAACTTTGACCGTCCAAAACACGTGATATTTTTATAGTTACGTAATCAGGCGTAACGAGTGGAGCCTTCGTAAGTACAGATTTAACGCCTAACATTGACATGAGCGAAGCGAGTGGAGATTTTTCAACATATACGAGGCTTCTAGAACTTAGCTCTGAATTTTGTAGTGTATGCACAATTACGAGGTTAAGAAAACCTGTGTAACAGCTGTTTTAAACAAACTAGATTAGATTCCTCGATCTACAACACAATTTAATATTTTCTCCAAGGTCCAAAAAAACAACTTTAGAGTATCGGCTTGTAATACATTTAAATGCTCCGGTAGAGTATGTACCATGTTGGCAAACATCAACTTGATTTAAGTTAGTAAGATAGTACTCAATTTCTATAACCGACTTTTCATTTCAGTTAAAAATTTTAACATCAGGAACTATAAGTCAAAAACTATCTAGTAATGTTTCTCCAACTACTGTCGGCCTACTGTTACTGATTATATAGTGAATGAACGTCTTGCGCCGCACGTTACAATTCAATAAAACGTTTTTTTTCATCGTGGACAGTTACTTCTCAATTAGTTTCACTTACTCAAAGCCGCGTACGATAGTTTCACTTAAAGATTATAGTAACTTTTGGATGATTTGCTTGTATTGTTGCTAAATGATAGATATTATCATTTAATTCAAGGAGTCTATTATCTACGTTCTTGCGAAGGAGCAGACTACGATACAATAAGGTACAAAAAATGTCACACGGTTTATATTATTTATAATAAAAGTTTTATTACAAAACAGAACGTAACATGACAAGATACAATCTTGTTGAGCACTGTGGTGAAATTCACAATAATGATTCGAATTTACCCCTAACCACAATCACGAATTTCACCCCACTTCATAGGTCAAAGACATATAACAATAACTTGACAAAGGGCCAGCCCAAGCCTCTATTTACTGGCTAACTGATATGTGGAGTGGGAGGGATTTTAGCTTGAATTCAGGTTATTATAATTTTAGGTTTAATTTTATTTCATTAGTAGATAATATGTAAGTTTAGATTTAGTTTAGAAGCAAGACCCTCCGATGATGATAACCATGTTATCGAAATGTACATCAGGGCATTTAGTGGAAAGAATAAATAAAGAACAATTAATCAAATAATTGTGTTTTATTTCAAAGTTTCCAGTGATTGTGGTTAGGGGTAAATTCGAACCATTATTGTAACATGGCAAATTAAATACTACAATATGGAAACATCATTCGAATTAATATATGCTGAATGTGTAATCTTTTTTTGAACGGACTTTTGTGTCAGTGATTACTTTCTGCATACTGATAAACGACATCTGTTCACAATCACAATAATTGATAAAAAATCTTAAGTCGCTGGCAAAAAGTATATGTTTCAATACTAGGGAAAAATGTAACAATATTTAATATCTGGTCTGTGTAAGCCCCATCCCAACACAACAAAGGCAATCATGACTCCGATCTGACATAACTAAGTTCTATAAATTTAAATATTATACGTGCAAGGAAAGCGTCACTGGATATGCATCGACACTCCACTAGTTCAGGTAAAAAGACATTCCTTCACAAAACTCAATTATCAATCATTTGTTTAAAAAAAAAATTTTACCAATATTTTAGCTATTTTTCAACATATAATTAAAATAAAGATATCATGTAAATATGTTCTATCTTGTAAATAGTACTAAAATTTTGATTATACTTTTGTTAACAAATATTTATATTGAACGCCATTTTGAAACTTTTCAGATTATATGGTGTAATGGAAACTAATAGTATATAACATTTTTCTCAAAATTTGATATTGGTATTGTCATCAATTCTGGAGTTTAAAAAAAAGGAAAAACAGACATATAGTGAAAAACGAAGCATTTTAGAACATGATTATTTGTACTTTTTTTAACTTAGTGATTTCCAGAATCACTTCCCAAAGTTTGGCAACCTTTTTACGGAAGATGCTGTATATATATACATATATATATATATATATATATATATATATATATATATATATATATATAAAGGCATAATTTAGACTACAAGTCAGGTTTGTAAAAACGAGTAAAATGATAAAAGATATCACAATTAACACCAAAATTTTAGTTCCAAATAACTGTAAAGTTACCCACAGTGGGGAGAAAATTTTTTAATTTGGCATACGTATCAATACGTACCCCTCAGGGGCACACTTATAGTGAGAACGGAATTGTTAAACCAGAGAAAGACTGACTGTATCTTTATGAAGTCTAGGGTTAGCTTACCTTTGTCTTTAAGCTTTTCTATTAAACTTTTTTGAACAGCTCTTGTTCACTTTCAACCCTCACGCTCGAGGAGTTTTTTATTTTTCAAAATTTTCTTTTTCTTTTTATAAGGCGACGATGGCACAGAGGTTTTTGCCTTTAAACAAGAAAAAACTATAGATTTTAAATACTGTCTACTTTCAACTCTATTCAAACAGATTATTTGGAAGTATAATTTACACTATAATTAGTTATTCACTGTCAAAAATATAATGATTTAAAGTGTGTAAAAAATAGGCTTCTTTTGTGTAGGTGCAGGTTTTTTTTTAAGGGAACGAAAACTCAAAGAACGTTTTTGTAATGGTACATATGACAGGCAGTAAGGAATTTTACAATATATAACCCAAATTTCTATACGATTTTTAATTAATTAAAAAAATAACAAGTGATATCAAAATTTAATTACAATTTCTCTTCCCACACCAATAAGGATGGTATCTTCCTTAAAACAAATAAAGAAATCCGAGCTCATGCAAATTACGCATTATCTATAACAATAATTATTTAATACCAACTTTTCTAAATAATTCCGGCTACAAAAATAAGTGCATACCTCAATCATTGTTTTGATTTTAGGATAGTTTAACATAATGTTCTAAAATACATAAACTAAGTTACACAAACCTAAAAGTAAAAACTATATCCATTTTGAGATTTCCTGAGTTAAAAAAATAGTTTTTCAAATATTTTCTAATATCTGTCGTAAGTGCAGTGCTCAACAATTTAAACGGGTGGACGATTTTAAGTCAATTTAGTAAGTGGCCATTAATAACTCAAAATTAGAGGGCAGATGGCATAAAAAAACAAAATAAAATACCATTTTCTCAATCTCGGCTTTAAAATTTTCTCAAAATATTCCATATATGTCGGTTCGAGAAAATTGGTCACTGGATAGTTTATAAAAATGTAATATCTGAACTCAGCTTTACCAACTTCATTTAATTTTTTTAGAAATATTAAGATTATTGGCAAAAATCAGCGTGTAATATTAAAAGTAAAATAAGCTTACAATTCAGGAATAATTGGAAAAAATATAAATGACCTTTGATAACTGTTATTAAATCTCAATTCTAGTTAAATACGATTGGTGCTGAAAAGCGATGAAAGTTATTCTCCTAATTAATTTTTGTTTTTAAAGATATCGTCCATAGTTTTGTTCTTTTTTTATTGACAACCACCGAAATAACATTTCTAGTGACGATAAGTTTAGGTTCATTTTTTATCATGAGACGAGAAAATTTGTACAATATTTGTGTATTTAAATTAAAAATCAAACTTTAACAGTACTTTCATAGAGGTAAAAGATATACGTTAAATTGAGATCAAAAAATATTTTTAAACCAAGACATCCCAGTCAATAAGTTGATTCTTTTCCTGGAGACAGGATAATTATTTAAATTTTGTAATTACTGTTATGCAGACCCAAGTGGGTCATTGTTGATGTGGCACGGTACACTTTGAATTGACGACTATTAGCCTCAATTCATTTATATACATAAACATATCAGAATCTATTTACATAGGTGACGTGCCAAGATTGCCTGTGAGGTCTACATTCAACAGACAATGCGGCTAATAAAAAAAACTAGCCAAGATAAATAATGATAGTTGGCAAGTGATATATTGACATGACACAACTACAATGTTTTCAACATTTTTTATGTACATACATGGCAAACAGAAAACAGGTAGTAAAATTGTAAATATTTTGGACCGATTCCGATCCAATTTTTTAAACTGCGGTGTCCTACTGGGATATATTGGGACCAGTGTTATTTATTGATTAAATGACATGCATCTTCTAGTATTATAATTTGATTCAATATGATGATGACATGAATTTATTCTGACAATTGTGACTGTGAAAGTAATGTATTTATCTAAATAAACATTTCTTGCAAATATTTGAAATAATTCTATGAATTAATCCTAAGCTCTCTCTCTCTCTCTCTCTCTCTCTCTCTCTCTCTCTCTCTCTCTCTCTCTCTCTCTCTCTCTCTCTCTCTCTCTCTCTCTCTCTCTCTCTCTCTCTCACTAATTTTTTTCTCTTTTTTCTTCTTTTTTTCCTGTTTTAATTTTATCATAATTTTTAGTATTGATTTATACTATCGAAAAGTCGTTTATTAGTTTTATGTATAATAATGATGAGAAAATGTTTACTTAATTAATTAGTTTAATTTAATTATTACCATGGTTTATTGAATACCATTACAAATTTCAACATAATTTTATTTTCATCATTAGATCGGTAACCTCGTATAATTTCTTTATTTTGTAAAAAAAAATTGTTTACTTTTTTGTATAGACGACAGTTTGTGAAGAATCAATTACAAAATGCACATACACATGTATACTTAGTTACCGACATAATGTTTATACATTACTTAATCTATCCAGCTCCGCCATACAATCCAAAACGAGTAGATCCCTTAAATCTAATGCCCAGAATTTGATCTCTTGGGTCTTGTAGGAAATGATAAATTCTATTGTTACATAAAGCGGAGCGGTCTAACGCAGTAGGGTAAATTTTTTTAAACAGTTTTCAGAATATCCTAATTGTATACACGCGTATTTCTTGACGTCGGCTAAGCTATAATTGGCCTCGTGGATGTGTATATTTTAAAAAGCTTCTACTCATTACGCTCCTGTCGGTGACTCGACCCATCCGAATCTCAAGTTAATATGAATTGTTTTGGTAGGTCAGAGTTTTAACTTACTATTTTAACTAAAACGACGCTACGTGTCATTGTAGAGAGATGGGGTTTGTATCATTACTTGCAGCATTCAAATCTCCAAATTTTTATCTTGTTTAGTGTTTCAAATAATACATTAAATATTAACAAAAAACTCTTTAAAATGCGTTCTATTTTTACTTTTTCAAAAATATTTTTTTGAATTTCAATAGCACACTATAGTCCCGTACATCATGTTCCTATCTTTTATGTGGTCACTCTCACACTATCACGACAACGACGGACTAACGGACGCGCCGAATATCACGTTATCGGTTTTCTGAGTCGTGAATACTAATCAACAACCAGAGGTGGAAATTACTTGTATTTACCAAACTTCATATACTGTGTAAATTAAATGAAAATGAGAATAATAAAAAAGCCCCATTACAAGAGTTCCTGAACAGACTTTGTCAACCTGTGTGCAGAAGAAAGAACCACTCTAAAGCAGAAAAAGCAATATTTTAAATATTAAAAATCAGGTAACACAATTTTTTTTAAATTTATGATGGGCGAAAAATATAATTTAGATTACTTTTAAATCATCAATCATGATTTTGATTCATTTTTGCCCATATGAAATAAAGACCAGACAAAATCATACCGGGTCTCACTTCCTGAAAAAACAGGGTGGTCATCAGTTAGGTTGACGATTATCATCTTCTTATAAGATTAAATATATTAAAATTGTGCCAAGTGCGATATAGTTTTGGTAAAATATAAAAGTTAATAACCGAAACACAAACGCCAAACCGCACACAAAAGAAAATATAAGATTCAAGATTAATTTCGATTTTGTTGTTGTTGTTGTTGTTGTAGAAGACAAAAAATCTCTGTCTTTTAAAATTTTTTTTTTAAATTAAGAAAAAAACATAAAATAAAAACTACTAGACCTTGAATACAATATAATAGCGTCTGAGTCAGAAAGGAACAAGAGTTGGTCAAGAGGGACCTGATAGAAGAAAATACAGAGAGCGATCTAACCCAAACCTACATGAAAAAATGTATTTATCTGTGCTTAGATAATTAAGTTTGGTATGTAGACTCGAATTGTTTTATTAAATTTTGTTGATAACTCAATAGGCATAGTTTTTGTGAGGAAAAAACACAAAATTACAATTTTCTGAACGATTTTGATCAAATTTTTCTCAAGTGTATATTCTAAACAAAAATCACTTGTTTACTCTTCGAAAATGTCAGTTTGTGAGTTATCAGTAAAACCAAAAAATCAGCCGAGTGTTATAAAGTCCGACATTTCTCAAATTTTAATGAAATTTATGATTAAAGAACCGAAACTTGTGTTAAAAATCGCTAAACAAAATCCTATTTCTGGAATTATTTAAAATAAAACTAATCTTGACCACTGTCACTAATAGGTCGATTTTTAGCACAACTGATAGTTTTAGCACTATTTCAATATATAGATATGTATTCAAAGAAGGCGTTCGTAGTTAATTTTCACTTTTTGATTGACAACTACCAAACTGACACTATTGGTGAAGAATAGTTTTTATTTGGTTTTGAGGATGGATGAGGAGCAATGTTTTTTGCAAAATCACCATTTATTAAAAACATTTATTTATTAACCTCTAAATAACAGTTTTTCTTACAAGTGACAACGAAATTACGCTCTACACGCGTCCTGGTGCAACTACCACATGAGTCATTTCCTCTTGGTCGAGATATTAAATAATTACAATTTGAGATTCGAAACCAGTACCACTTTCTAATAACAATGTGGGCAGAGCATTCTCCACATTAATGTGTCCGGACACACATTACGCTCTGTAATTGTCGCAATTATGTTGTTATTTTTGAATTGTAATGATTCCATTGTCGTCACATTACTGTGATTATCGCTGGGTGTAGTTTACATAAGTATGTGCGAATTGATAAAACGGAAGATAATGTTTATTGTATTTAAATATACAGTGCAAAAATATTGCAGAAATTTTCTTATGTACTATTTGTTTTTATTGAACTTACAAGGTCATACAATATATACTTTAGGTCAATATATCTGCTTAGGAGCTCAAGTCTTATAGTGAGTAGGGATTTGGCAATCCCGAAGTACGTTAGCTGGATGTACACCACTCTTCGTGTAGAAATCTCTCTCCGTTATCTTTCCTATAGGGTCTCTCTTAGAATAACCCTGCCCTTATAATCTTAGAATATTCGATAGTAACAGGTCTTTATTGTACCCTTATTTCTCTCTCTCTCTCTCTCTCTCTCTCTCTCTCTCTCTCTCTCTCTCTCTCTCTCTCTCTCTCTCTCTCTCTCTCTCTCTCTCTCTCTCTCTCTCTCTCTCTCTCTCTCTCTCTCTCTCTCTCTCTCTCTCTCTCTCTCTCTCTCTCTCTCTCTCTCTCTCTCTCTCTCTCTCTCTCTCTCTCTCTCTCTCTCTCTCTCTCTCTCTCGATGATGATGATGATGATGACAGTGAGGTTTATCCCGCCTTTAAACAACAACGAGAAACAATTAGTAGGCTATATGTTATAGTATTTCTATGAGCACTTTAATTTATGTGTAATTTATATATATATATATATAATTTGTATATATATATTCCACAGTTACAAAATTATAAATAAAAGGATAAAACCTTATGTCATACCAAAATAAAATTGTAAGTAACTATAATTCATACAGTATAATCCATTAACGTAAAATCATTTCACATCATACGTCATCATCATAAGTTTAATTTGTAAATATATAAAGTGACATGTGATAAAAGGAAAGTGACAAAGTGAATAGTAGTATCAGATAAAAGTTGTAAATGGAGGAAGTAGTAAGAAGAAGGGTGATTTTGGTGATGAAAGAAAAGACCATTGACAAAAAAGGGGAAGGAAAAAAAATGAATGGAAGACTGTTTTAAAATTTTATATCCATTAATAAATATCAAAGAATAAAAGGCAAATGATTTGAATTGCAACTAAATAAGAACTGATATGTATGCAATACCTGCAAATGAGATAATATATGAGTATTCATACTTTTGCCTTAGAACTACGTTAATTAATTAACGTACCTTATTTCAATTCGATTGTACTTAACGACTTATAAAGAACTACTATCGACTTGTTACAAAAATATAACAATCTACTTCAAAGCCACAAGGAATTCAGCCTGTTTTAACTTCAAAAGTCGCACTTGAACTTAGATAACTTATAATTAAAAATATTTCCAAACAAAAAGTAATATTCAACTTCTAATAAACTTAATCACAACGATTAATTATTTAGAATTTCAAAAAGGCATCCAAATTCTCTTCATCTCATAATCACCACATTCACAAATCAATCATCCATTTAGTTTTGGTTAGGTTAGGTTAAGTTTGTTAATTTTGTTAGGTATAAAACATTCGTTATAAGAGTCTTTTCTTTTTGTGTAATATGAATAACTGACTTTGACTAGGAATAAAAAGAAACATCGTTTATGTTGTGATAAATTAAATATTTTTTTTTGATTTTCAAAATGAAAAGAAAGAGCTAGCCAGCAGGAAAATAGAATTGTTTTAATGATTTTAATTTATTAATCCTATTAGTAAATACAAATATTATTGTTCAGAACAAATTTCCTTCTTTCACGAATATTTATAGAGTATTAAAAATTATACTACGTTTGTTCACAACTAAATCACGATTTTTTAAGGAAAATTTAACGTAAGTCGAAAGTAAGCGTTAAAAAAAAGTTTCTCGTTATTTATGAAACTCATTTAGATTTTTAGAAAATTGACTTCACATTCGTACATTTTTGAAATGTACCAATTTACAATGAAATTTAAACCAGTTTACAGGGTTTACAAGGGGGGTGGATTCTAAAGAGAAATTAAGTGTTATATTTTTATTGCACATCTTCCGACTTTGCTAACATTTCGTTTATTTCCCCTTAATATCATGGATAATAATTGATTTTAACCGTTATAAACATTAGAGTATCAACGTTTTCTCCAGTTTTACCTAAACGTTGTTTTGAAGCCATTCTCCCTGTAAGAATAAGAAATTGACTCCTGGAGATTTTTGTAGTTTGATTCTAATAAATATAATGTGATTGGATAACTTTAATAATAGGAAGTTAAAAATTAAATTCAGTTTGTTTACTATAGTTTTCGAAAAGTTGTTTGCTTATATCGATCTGAATAATGTATTTTCAAGATCGATTTTGGTAATCTAACATAAAATTAATTCGCGTTCTATCAAGTCAGGCATCTGATCCATACCTAGTATTATTTATAAATATTCATAGAAGGTTGGTTTATTTATTTGTTTACCGTTTTCCACGCTTGAAGGTGATGACTGGAGAACTGGTTCTTCCCATTCTGTTTCACTGGAGAACGTTTTACCAACGTCATCTGAAGCAACATTCTCTTTTTACTTTCATCTGAAACGATTAAATGCGAATGAAGGGATAATCCACCGTTACAAATGTCACGAGAACATAGTTGGTTTTAATATTTGTAGAAAATAAAGTTAGGGAGAGAGTAGAGTAATATTATACAAAACAAGATTTCGAGATGTACTTTGCCAAATATTGGAAAATATTGCACAGTATTTTTATACATACAGGTCTCTGTTTGTATACACATTATTAACTCGCTTTACACATATATTCCTGTTTGTGTTTTTGTTTACTTTTAAAATTTCGGATTTCGAGCCAAGTCGGTATATTCACATTGTTTGATTAATTTTATGAAATCGTTCTTTTAATTTTGTTAAATAATCTATATACATATTATTCGTATTTCATGATCCATAATAACGAAAAATAACAAAGTTATTATTAAAAACAATGTTGTTGAAAATATAACCCTAAATATATAAATCCATTATAGCTGTACTAATGGGAATTTAATAACATTTTAACTGCAAGATAGATGCTATTATTATTTGAATGTATCAACATCATATCGTCATTTCATAAGTTGTTGGTAGTGTTTTTATTCTATTAACTAATATACGCAAGCAAAAGTTCCCCTTAAGATTAGTATTTTATGCTATTGTTATATTTGGGAGGTCTAGGTTAGGTTACAAGCTCATTGAAATAGAAAAAGTATTACGTCCCATTATTTACGTTTACAACTTGATCGAAATTGTTTAGACAATTGTATGTAATTTAACTGTTGGTAGCTCCAACTGAATTTCTTATCTTTTTAAGTACTGTAATAAGAAATGTATTACTGACCCCGTTAAGAACAATTTATAAATATGAACAAAATTGTTATCCCAAAACGGTATTATTCAAAACATAAGTACCGAAACGCAAAAAGTCGTTATACAAAAATTTAGACAGAATCAGTCTAATCACAACATCATTGAAAAAAAATAGTATTTTGACTTAAACCACATTCTAAACAAACATTTCCCCCAAATTGTTACTGTCAACTTTTCAATTCTGTGAAAAATCAACAATAATAAGGAAAACCACTCATCTATGAAATGAAAATTGTTCATTCCTCATTTAAGACCATCTTATACAATCTAAATGGAATAAAATAGAAGCAAAAAATATTTAAGGGTCTAGTTATGCCCGCTCTTCCACTTAACACCACAATACATAAATAATAAATTGCTTTTATTAGACAATATAATACAAAACAAAACAAACTTGATCACAATTTAAATAAAACTAGAAACAAACATATACAATACAAAATGAAACAAATTAAAAAAACAAACTCAAAGTAAAATCAACGTCAAATCTAGAACACAACTTAAAATACAAAATAAAATATATATTATTAATATCTCTTTAATTAAACAAGTATACAATAAATTTATAAATAAAATAGTTCTATTTAACATTAACATAATGTTTACACTATTGCAAAAACATAGCTATCGTTCACTCATTCACAGAACACATTCCATAAATTTGTAGTCCACATCTTGAATATAATTCCCTTTAAACGTTTAACCAACCGGGTACAGTAATCTACCGTATTTATTTTAGATAATGTGTTTGCAACTTTCACAACAGCCTATTACAGTGAACCATTTGTTATAAATACCCGTCCTGTGATTTAGAATTATGATAACTTTTTACCCCCTTCTAGTGCTTAAGCAGCTATGTTTGAGGAAAATACAAACATTTTTGCCAAGTTAGTCGTGGATGTAATGGGATCAAAATTGGTAAAAAACAGAGGTAATTACTTATTTCGGTCCAATTTGTATATTATTAGGGCAATATAACATTTTTTTTGCCTATAACTTCAATATTAGCAATTTTGGTCCCGCTCCATGCAGTTTTCATACAATTAACTTTTGAGAGTGATTTACGTTGAACACTTTTGAATGTTTGAGTATTGAAAAGTAATGTAATTTTTTAATATTATTTATTTGTCACAAATCATAAATCACGAATCATAAATAATATGATTCGACTTTAATCAAATTGTAAACTATGCAAGCTAATTTCTTACATTTTTAAAATATCAAGAAACAGTTTTGTCTTCTTTTTTTTTGTTCATGAGATTTTGCATTCACAAAATTAGTTTTTTTTTTTTAAATTGTAGGTAATGAGTTTCTAAATAAAGGATTTTTATTACTACACATTCCGGTAATTTTTAAGTAAGTTTTAATTTTTCTCTTTTACTACCGATTCACAATGACTTTTATTTGTTATCTGACACATCCCAATGCCATATAAATCTTCTTATTGCGCCAAAATTTTATCGAACTCTTTAAAGCCGAAATATGAGTCACATAAAATCCACCCTGTGCCCCTCTGTTATAGATTGTATTTTCATGTAACAACCATTATCTCACGACCTACTCAACAACTCGCAGACAGCACTTCACCGTAATCTAAACGAAAGTAAACTTGAGCAGGTTCATAGTGATCCCATCAGAATGAGCTAAACGTAAGAGTTCAAAACCTAGACCTTGTAATTAGTGTACCGGAAGTATATTAAATACAGGAAATCATCAAGTAATACTTTCTTCATTTATTATATATTTTAAAACAATTATTTTATACTAATTTGCACTTATTAGAAAAGGTTTTTAATGGTGGAGTTGGAGCTTGTGACGAATATAACATTCGTAGAAGTTTCCTGTTTTAATGAAAGTGGGAACATTGTAATAAAAACAATTACGACTTTGAATCAAGATTAATTCAATAATTATAGTTTTTCTTATATAAATTATTATATATTACTAAATTAACTTGTATCTGTAGGCACAACATATTTACAAAAAATAACTTACTCGAAGTCAGTTCTCGCCATTTATTTCGATCGTAAAGTAACTTTGAAAGTTAGTGCAGCTGATCAAGTGACAAAGTGAAAATACCTTCGTTCTTTCTTCTGTTACTTAATGATCATAATTTATACAATTGGTTTTATTTAAGAGGATTAGAGAATTATCTTGCCTTAAAAACAACTTAATTACCAAAAATAAATAAAAACGACTCAGTCATCATCATTTTATGAAAAAAAAAAAAAAAAAAAAAAAAAATCAAATCCCTAGCCCTCAGCGACAGAGTCAGAAGACAAAATGCGTCGAGCGAGAGAGACCTCAAGAGTAGATGGAAAATAATTATCTAACCCAAGACAACATGATAAAAGATCTAGTCACAGCAAGGTTCACTCGGGATTTTCACGTGAACCCTTAACTTAGTTCCTTCTGTACTCTAAATGTTTGAATAGAACACGAATAACATAATTGTAACAATTAGACTCATTTCCACCCATCAACGCTGAATTCATTCAAAATACTATTAAATCATGGAATGCAATAAAAGTGAAAAGTACGCCACAAAATTCACCCACCACTTTAATTTTTGTACCATAATATTATATTCCAGTTGTTTTTAAATTAAAACTGTAATATCCTAAATAAGAGTATAAAAGCTATTTGCAGTTTTTAGATCTAAATATTTCAATAACAAGTTCAAGGTTGGCAATGTGCAAATATATGAAACATACCAAAGAGAACCAAGTTCTGTCATGCCAATTATATATTACAGTATTACTATATCTACCTATAAAACTACAAATTACATTTGCATATGTCCTGTTCAACATGTGGCATATAAATTAGCATATAATTAATAATCATGACGAGATTTATGTCAAACACTAAAATGGTTCTCGTACTTCGAAACAATTGGTTTCACAAGCGTCTAGTAACGCTATACAGAGTGTCTCGATATTCCAAGACATCTTAATAATGTTCGAACGTGGAAGAGTTAATTTTAATTTTGTATGTATCTAATATGTCAATTATATTTTGATATACTCTCACACAAGAGCAGCCTTTTTGTATTGTCAAAACGTATAACGTGATTAGTATTTTTTTTAAATTTAAATTTTAAATTTAAAATTTTTTTAAAATTTTAATAATTACGTGATTAGTAATTTTTTGTATTTTAAAAAACATGCCTCTCGGAGTGCTTTTACAAAATATTTCATAATTTAATTTTTATGGAAGAAGTTTATTTTAATATGAGGCGGTTGAAAGATACCTGGACAGATTAATAAGACAAAAATTAATATAAAAAAGAGAATATGTTGGTTACGGTCTAGTGATTTGAAATTTTCGATTGCAGTTTAACTAATGCTGGACGTAAAACACGATAATTTGTGCTGGAAAATACCTCATTTAAAATAAAGCCGTATGAATAGTTGATAAATAAAAGTGGCTGTAGTTTAGATTTGTAAATCGTCATAGGTTATGCAGGCTTCTTGGTTGTTGATGGCGTTGAATTTTTCAGTGTGTTATGCTGTTTTTCTCTTTTCATGAAGTAAAAACGTTAAGCACCAAAAATCTCATCAATAACTGTAAAAGTGATTTTGGATAAACTTTTTGTTTACCTATAAACCACAATGGGGTGGGGGATGGATTTTTTAAAATAACTCTTAAATGTTAAAATAACGGCAATTACTAGTTAATTTATAACTTAATTCGTTTTTCATTATTAAAAATAAAAAAAGTTATTTATATTTTTGTACATTTTAACAGTAATTCCGTTTTTTTAACAAAATATTACACTATCTTACATCTAATTACCAACCTTTCCCAACGATTTATTAACATAAGAATTAAAGTACATGGGGAAGGTGGAAAACTTTGAATTAATTCACCACGATTTTTACGTTTAATCGTTTAATAATTTAATTACAAAATTTGTTATACAACGATAAAATTAAATATACTCTCTCTTTATGTAGAAACGAAATATATCACAAAGTTTATATATCACTTAATTGTGTTTACCTAGTATACGAAGGTAAATTTCCAACTCGCTTTTTTGTCTGATCTTAACATTTCATGCCCAAAGAAAACTGAAAAAATAATGTTTGACATTCTGTCTTTTCGTCCTCGTTATCATAGGTGTAGATGTTTGTACTTCAGCACGATAGCGACCACAAATTTTGAAATAGGAACTTCAAATTTGGTATAGGGAAGTATAGTGTGTTCATATATAAGAAAAAACATAATTGAAAAAGTCAAAATGCAATTAAAAGCAGTTTTTTGTTCATATCTCATGTGTTTTTCAATTTATAATACATTAATTACTTCTCTATCACATGGTGCCTCTCTCATCTCTCTAAGATGATGAAAAATAGTGAAGTTATTGTCAAAAATATAATTACAAATCCTACCCGCCGTAGAAAATGTAATATATTATAGTTACGAGGTCCGGCAGAACCTACTCACAGATAGGAGCATAGCGAGTGGAGGCACCTTCACATATGTACAGTTTTGAGGCCCGCGACTGCCGGAGACACTAACAAGAGCAAAGCGAGTGAAAATTTTTAAACAGATTTTAAAAACCAATTTTTGGTTTCCCGACGCCATGAACACTTGAAGATGTAAAAAAAGGGAGGGTGAAAACTTCTCCGATACTTCGTATATCGGATAATTAATAAATACAAAATCAAAATTAAACCCTATGATCAGGTTTACCCTGAACATCCTATTATTAAGGTGTGCTTAGACTTTCAAGACACTCTGTATATTCAAGGTTGGCAATGGCCCTATTACTAATTTCCTTGAGCCAGACAAACTTATGACATGTATTAATCAAGAGCCGATTTTCGAGACACGTCCGTTTGTATCGGACTGTTGAAAGACTGTAAAACCATGGCTGGCATCGACTCAATTTGTTCACTCCATTGTTTCAGTTGATATATATAGTGACACCAGTGGTCAATATGTCAAAGTCGATTCTTCTGTCTGACTATCAACAGTATCGAAATGTCACTCAAGCCTATTATGGTGAGTTGTATATAATTTTTATAGTTTTGGTAAGCCTGATTTTGTTTGTTTTCATGTACGCTTAACTCTTTCAAAAGTGCTGGATTGTTTTTTAATTATATTATATATATATATATATATATATATATATATATATATATATATATATTAAAGTTCTCTATTAATAGATGCAGTGTTAATTCATTATTTTTTCAAAACAAAAACATCTTGCTTGTGTTAGAAATTAAAAACAGCTATTATAGTTTACAAAACAAATTAAATGAATTAATAGTAAGTAAATTACACACTTTATTAGATCTAACATCTTTAATAATTTTACACAAAAAAAGGTTAGCTCTAGCCTAGACCAGTGTGAAATTTGTAAATGAATGATTATCTGAAAATTCCATACTATTTCTTCTTTTACCGTAATTTATGTTTAGGCAACATGTTGTAACCACCAAATACAAAATGTATTTATAATGATTCAAATACTTTAAATAGTTATTATAGCAACCAATATAATAATATACACTTTATTAAATCTATCACCTTTAATAGTTTAACACAAAGAAAGTTTAACCCTAGGCAAGACTATTGAGGATATTTTAATATTCATCAACCTGTTTCAGTGAATGAACATCTAAAATTGCATATTTGTTGTTTTCTTTTCCTTTTAATTTATTTGGAGAATACATATTGTAATAACTAAATAAACATAACATTACATTATAGTGCTTCCAAAATTAAAACTATTATTTATGATGTTTACAACAAATTTAGTTACCATAGCAACCAGTATAATAAAATTATAAACACTTACAACACTTAATTTTATGTCCATCAACTTTAATGATTCAAAATAATGGTTGTTTAGTCTTTAAACGGTTTATTATTAACGTGATTAAATTTGTGAACCTCTATAATTACACATTTCTCAACTGTATGTAACTTGTGTTCTACACAGAGGGTTTTTCTTTCCAAATTCAACCGAGACTTAAAAATTGCATTGCTACAAACTATTAGAACACAATAAAGTGTTGAACACGATTAAAAACTGAATTTGTTATTTTAACATTTTTGTATCCATATTTTCAATGATTTTTTTAAACAATCTCACATATTATATATATATATATATATATATATATATATATATATATATAATAAAAGAACAATAATGTCCGTCTATGTGACTTTTTTAATAATAAAGTAGTTACTTACTTTATAATTATATGACGCGTTTCGGAACTCGTTCCATCTTCAGAATATCGCTCTGCTAAGGTCGTTGAAACATTGAAATAAATTATTACACAACATATCACAACACATATACACATACACGCGCACATTAACAAAGACAATAAAAGATTGTTCTTTTATTATATAAAAAAAGAGTGACTTGGATACAAACACAATGAGTTTTAAATCTCACATATAGGGAAAGTTAGGTGAGAGGTTAAAAAATTGGTGTCGAGTTTTTTGAGTAAATAAAATCATTTTGACATTCTCTGAGCTCAATGTTTTTTGGAAAATGATGTCTGAATTTTGTCTGCCCGTCATCTCTACAGTCAAAACGAACGGACAGTCAAGTTATTAGGGTACCTGCCACAAAGATACAACACAAAATTGCGATTTTCTCAAAATCGGTTTTAACCATTTTGTTTAAATTATGTTCAAATGTAGCTTCTAAAGACCCTAACGAAAAGTAAAAAAAAAAAAAGAGTATTTGTGAAAATTCAAAAATCAGCTGTTTTATTGTTATAAAACACGAATTATTCAAAATTTTAGTAAAAAGAGAAGATTACTGCCCCAAACTCATGTAAAAATTGCAATGGTTAGGAATACCTTAACATTCGGCTCAAAATGTTGATTTTTATAAAAAAATTACGCTGAAGACATGTTTATGGCACAAGCAAAGAAAGTTGCAAATATTATTTCAAACCCTATGTCTCTGATTAATTTAACTTTTTTGGCTGAAAACTACCGAACTGACAAGTTTAGTAACAAATAGTTTCGGTGGGTTTTTGTAAGTTTTATGGCGGGCGGATGAGAAAGTTTGTGCAATTTGTTCAATTTCATTCAATATGTGATAATATTGGTAAATTGTAATATATTTTGTATTAAGTTTTGAGAATAATCTACAGCGTGTGTGATGCCCTTTAAAAAAAAAAAAAAAAAATATATATATATATATATATATATATATATATATATATATATATAAACTTTTTAAGGATATCCGAATTCAAAATAAAGTTTATTTATTCATGCTTTTAAGTGAACTGTAACTACAACAGGTGGACCGATTTTCGTAATATTTAGTAGTTGATATGTTTCTACTTTATCTCTAACGGTAGATTCTAATTTAATGAAACTACAAATTTGGAAAACCAAGACACTACGCTTTATTATATTCCAAATTTGATGAAAATAATGTAAACGAAATTATCAAAAAGTTTGATATTTAAGGTCGAAACATAACGTGTTGATAAAGATCTAATCAAATATTTTGGATCGTGTTAATAAGTGAACAATAAAAAAAGAACCCGACTTCGCAGGTAGTTATAATATCACAAAAACAGATTATATGATTTTGATTAAATTATTTTTTTTAATATCAAAAACTTAACCGATGTGCAAAAATTGATAAATATTTTGCCAATTCTGAAATACTAAATTTTATATTCCATGGTTCATTTTCTTTATTTTACTCCCGATTTAAAAGTATTTGGAAGATAGTGACGAATATTTTATTTATTTTTTTTTGTGAGAAAGTGCAATGAATGTGTAAGTTTGTTATGTATCAGCCCGCGCGACAAACTTTCTTCAACAAACTTGTACCTAATCAGTTATAATTTAGTAATTAAATTATTACTTATTAAGTCTGATAAATTGCATGTCAAAGTATTGAAAGCTGTTGGGATGATAGTCATGAAATAAAGTTAAGCAATCATTTTGGATTTTGTTATAACTTTCTCTTATATTGTTGCTTTGCAGTTGGTATGCCTGGCCGTTGTGTTGATGGCTGCTGCATCTGAAGGTGGATTCATTAAACCGTAAGAAAAAAAAATCATAAACTGTATTAATTTTAACTTAGAAATATTTAACAAATATATTTAAATGTGTGTTTGTGTGTGCCGGTGCAACTATCACCATATGTTTACATATGCAGGGTTAACATGATTTTTGAGCGTAAACGGGGGATATCCATTTAAATTTCATTTTAATTGATGTTGAGTTCTTTGAGGAAATATCTGTTTTGAGGTCCCCTAATTTAAAAAAAAAGAGTTTTTGTTTTTTAACACGTTGTTCGTCGTCTGTGGAGCCCAAATGATTTTAATAAAATTTGGTATAAAGACTTATTTTAAGGTTATATCGAGAGATTTCCTTCATTTTTATAACACAAAAATTTGCTGGTATAAAACAAAAATACAAAATTCCAATTATCTCATATTGTCAGAGATAATTTTGATGATATTTGTTGAAATTTATTATTTAATGACTCAAACGAATCTTCATCGAAATCTGCCTATAAATATTTGTTCGCCAGTTATCGGGGGTGAGGGGTGTTGTAAAACTATACAGCAAACATTTCCCTCAAAATAGACTAAAAATGTCGCCCATATTAACAAGTATGCAAAGTCGTACAAATAAAGGTCAAATAAAAAAAAATAATAATAAAAAATTAAAAAAACTAACAAACAAAATATGAACCTAAACGGTCGTCATTTAAATTTCGATTTTAATCCAATAAGACTTAGGAAAATATGCTTTAAAAAATAATTATGAATCACAAAAGTTGAAACCTAAAATGTAACTATCTTAAGAAATACACAGATATAAATTTAAACCACAACAAAACTATATTGAATTGCATAAATGTTGTGTCTTTAATGTGATTCCTTAGTGAACCTCTTCAATAAGAAAATGACGACTTCAACCTCGAGGCTACCAGAATAATTTGAAGTTGCCACTGTTTTTAGATCATTTGAGAACAGTAGTTAGATTATCTATTCTACGCTTTTATTATATTCGTGGACTAAGAACATATTTATTAGATAATTATTATAGAGAATGAAAATTTAACAACATGGTAAATTAAAGTGTGAAATTGGTAATTATCTATTTTAGAGCGCTGTGTAAGAATTATATCTTGTCTTAAAAATAGTTAATAATGAGAGGTGAGATTTGTAAATCTCTAGAGGTCTCGAAGGACTATTATTAAATGGATAAATTTATCTAACGATCACAATCTGTTTCCTTGATCATTATTTTGAACCTCTGATTGATGCATTTTTTGGGAGACGGTTACTAATATTATATATTTCAGAATTAAACATTTGGGGGTTAAAATATTGAATTGACTTTGAGCAAATCCATTTTGTTTTGTTTTTCCTCTGATAGTGAGTTACGCCTAATTTTAAAGCGATTATATTTTACGGCATAATTAGACACTACAACGAATTCGTTTTTATAACAAATCCGTCACAATTCTGGACACTTAAAAAAACAATTTTTATATGTACACAGGAAGGCAAAATATGAACATCAGTGTTTTTTAACAACAATACAGGAGAAAGGAAAGCTTCCTATTTCTGAACTATAAACATTACTCTTTAATTCATGAACACACAATGTCAGTAAGATCTAAAATAATTCACTTTCTGTTTAATAAAAGATCTATTTATAATTGAGTATAAGGACCACATACAATTATACAAATATGGTTATTAGAGAATAATTTAAATAACCGGAATTAATTGTTTATAAATGATCAGCTGTTTAGAATCTTGAACATGTTTTTATGAGGTGAGAAAAACCATTGAATTCCAGCCTGACTATCCAGTTTAGTAACTTCTTGTTTGTAAAAAATTTGTAACAACTTTCTGACCGAGGTGAGGTTCGCTGTGTGATGTAAGACAAACACAAGGTTTGTCAATCAAGATGAAAATAAATATTGTGGGGGTTTTTTTAATATATTGATGAATCTCAATATATGCACATTAATTTGGATAATTCAAAAACAATATTACCTAAATCTATTCAACTGAATTGAGATATTTGAATATCTAAAACAGAAGTTCAATCAACTTTAATATAAATATGTCGACTAGTGGGTTTCTTTGTTCAATAGGACATATTATTAAAATAATCAATGTTTTGTTTTTATGGCGATTTTTACTCAAATTTCGACTTATAACTAAATTTAACAACAATCGGCTTGTGAGTTGTTGCACGACGCACGGAAGATAACTATCATTAAACATTGTTTGATTCTAGGTTTAAATATATTTTTCCGCGTGAAAAATTAGACATCATTTTTTTAACATGTAGTAAACCTTACTTTATACTTTAAAAAATGAAACTGCTGACAATTTCAGATGAAATCATTGGCGAAACAAGAATTTAAACTATAAGATTTTACCCTTATCAAAATTGAACATAATTTTAGTATTTTCGTCAAAATTCTATTGAAAAGTTGTTTCGGTTTTTAGATATTTGACCAATTAGGAACGTCAATTTTTAATTTAAGGTCGGTATAACTCCTTGATAAAAATATTTAGGTTGATAACCAGTATGTTTTGCCTGGGTCCTTATGAGCTTCAATTGAGTACAATTTGAACAAAATCGTTGAAACCGATTTTAAGAAAATCGAACGTTTATGTTCCGCTCTTATGATAAGTACTCCAAATAACCATTAAAAAAAAACATTTCTGTTGTTAAGAATAAATATATCAACATAGCATTACACCAATGACAATCACAATTTTGAACACTTATTCTTAACTGTATTAAAAGATTGTTTTTTCCCAGCAATTTAACAAATATTTTTAAAATAGGTAGTTTCTATATGAGGTCATCATCAGGCACTTTTGTTTCAGGGTAACTCGTATCATTCACTACCACCATGCAGAACCAGTTGCTCGCTACGTATACACGAAACACGTCCACCACCATGAACCACTTCAACGTATTGTCCACTATAGCAGCTACCCTCATCTACACTACGACAATGACCACTACCATCATCATCATCATGCTGAAGAAATCATCGAAGCACCACATGCACATATATTTTAAACAACATAACCTAACTTGTATTACCAACATTTCAAAATAATTTCTATTAATTCAGACTGATTGACTTTTTTTTTTCTACGAACTTATAATTCAATAAAATATTCAGAAAACTATTCTTGCTATATAAATATTTAACTATTGACCTCTTTGTCGTTGAAAACCATAGTAAACAAGCTAATGCCGCCATCGTTATACTTACCCAGCCTCATCATACAATGTAATACAAGAAGATTCTCTAAATGTAATGCACGAAAGTTGATTTTTTTGGCCTTGTAGGAAATTTTAAGTTTTATAAGTAAGACATGGGGAATTAACCAAAGATTGCAAAAATTATCTGAAACTCGTACTGTGCATATAACTACTTTCTTAAATTTGCTCTAATGGGCCTCGTAGATTCACATAACAGTTACCACTAGCTTAACTTGTATCTGTGATTCGGCCATGGTGATGTACTAAGCTCTAATGGGCCTCGTAGATTCACATAACAGTTACCACTAGCTTCACTTGTATCTGTGACTCGGCCATGGTGATGTACTAAGCTCTAATAGGCCTCGTAGATTCACATAACAGTTACCACTAGCTTCACTTGTATCTGTGACTCGGCCATGGTGATGTTGTACTAAGCTCTAATGGGCCTCGTAGATTCACATAACAGTTACCACTAGCTTCACTTGTATCTGTGACTCGGCCATGGTGATGTACTAAGCTCTAATAGGCCTCGTAGATTCACATAACAGCTACCACTAGCTTCACTTGTATCTGTGACTCGGCCATGGTGATGTACTAAGCTCTAATGGACCTCGTAGATTCACATAACAGTTACCACTAGCTTCACTTGTATCTGTGACTCGGCCATGGCGATGTACTAAGCTTATAAAATAATCACCTTTTATACAGAGTGATTCTTCTAAAAGAATCATCCCTGTATATACATCTACTATATATAGCTACAAAGCTTCAGATCACTCACTCGAAATAAGACAAATAAATAAATTGCTCATTCACAATGATCCAAGCAACAAATGTGCACATTTTCAAACTATTTTCAAGCATTCTTTTAAATATTTATATAACATTTTTCAACTTCTTACATATTCATTTATTAACCTACTTCATTCATACTTCATAACCAAATTATAAATAACCATAAAAAAAGGTTTTAAATTGCATGAAATTCATCGGGATTTGTTACAAATTCTAGGTATTATAAACAAATAAAACTTAACAAACGTGATTGCTCTTTGGTTAGGTTAGGTTAGGTTAGGTTAGGTTTGTTTTATAAATAATAATATTACCTAATTACTTACTTATTTTGAATAGTGATTATTGGTGTAAAAAATAACAATCTTTCAGACTTGCTCTAAATATTCGTTGTTTATCTAATGAATTTTGTTTTGTGATCTCATTTAGTCTCAACAAACTTCCACGCTTAGCTAACTTTCCAATAACAAATATAAATACATAACCATTATAATGCCTAAGAGATAGTTTAGTTTGTTATTGTCATACATACATCCAACTCTCTACTTGCTACTGGCGTTTAAACCAGTTCCAAATGAAAGCGAAGTGTTTACGCTTAAATCTAGTTTCTGATAATTACTGTTTTGCTTCGATTGAGTCATTATAATTATACCTGGTAATATTATGGCTTGACTGTAACCTTTAAATGATAGTAATATAATTATTTAAAAAAGTGTAGTCATAAGCTGAACTTGTGGTTGGTTTATTTGTGAAAAAACTGTAAGCGGGCAGTTAGTGTCCATACACAATATCTGGACCTTCTCACATGATCTTGGGAGCGTCCACCTCGCCAAATGACTGAATTAAAACAAGTTCACTATTATGGCGTGTTTCTAAGAGACCTTTGAAAACGTAGTATAACAGTTTTAAAAATAACGCGAAATATATATAAACTGCAATGCCCTCACCTTTGACCTTCCAAGTACTGTATATTATTTCACCTAAAGATTAACACATAAATACATTAAAACAACGAATCCCCTATCACAAGTTTGGTACAATAACACCAACACAAATAAAATAAAATGAAATATTTATTTGCTCTATGATCGGAGGGATCTGTAAATACAGAGTATTATTTCAGATCCCTCCGATGATGGTAACTTGTTTACCGAAATGTACACCAGGGAATTATAATAACATAGGGCAAATAAATATTTCATTTTATTTTATTTGTGTTTGTGTTATTGTACCAAACTTGTGGTAGGGGAGTCGGTGTTTTATAGTGTTCACATTCACCACAGTGTTCATTGAACATCTACATAAATACTTGTCAAATATTTGATAAACTAATGAAACCGTTTGTATCCAGTGCACGGTAAGTTTGGTGATTGTCTGTTTTTTAATTGATCTTCACATGATGACTACAGGAAATTTATAAAGTAACTGTCCATCCGCCGTTGTCGTTGTCTTTGTACGTAAAGCACGACAGGGGCCACAAAAATAAAGATAGGAACATGAAATTTGGTGTAGAGGACTACAACAAAGTAAAAGAAGAGTGTCGAGTATAATCCCGCTCCAAATATCGATCGGTCAATCAGGAAGCCATTTCTATAGATAGGTTGCCATTCTAATAAGGATTGTTATTTTTAGCTAATACACAAAGTATTGGGAAAATATGGCGTTCGCACAACAAATTCGACCACTGTTTTCTGAGTGGTTTTCACGGATCACGGCCTCATGAAATCAATAAGATATTTTCGACATCCCGTACGTCCGTCATCTTTATCGTCTCTCCGTAAGCATGATAACAATCATAAAAATTAAGATGGAGACATGCAATTTGGTGTAAAGTATGAAATTAATAATATCAACACGGTGATTATATTACACATTTTTTGACTTGTCTCTTGACTTATTCAACTTATAACACACTAAATTAGATAACAATTTTCATACTTAAACTCTGCATCTAAAGATACCTAACTCCTTCAGTCTATTCTGACATTTTTTTATCTACATAAACATTTCCTACAAAACTCGGGAAACCATAATTGAATTAGTATATGTAGTGGACCTGCTTGTATGATGGAATTGGCTAAGTACTGTTAGGATTGGTTTCTTGAAACTGCCTGGGTTCTCTATTTTCAATAATATCGAATGATTCATTACTCAATTAACCTTTATTAATAAGCATTAACAAGAATAAGTATCTCCCATCTTATTAAAATGCTACAGTATTCTTCTTCTTATTTTTAATCCAGATTGATTCTTATTGTGACTCACAGATCTGATTTCTACGTTATAGTTTAATTATCTGGCTATGATATAATTACAAGTTTCTTAAACACGAAGTTTGCTCATCCTTGTGTGCAATTATTGTCGATGCTCGTCCGAAGTCTCCATACTCCTAGGAAGCTCTTACTCGCCAAGTCCGTCTGGCTATCTTCAATAATTCCTCCAGCCCCTCCATTTCCTCCCACCCAAGGGTTTATATATCATTGTAGCATCAATGACGTCTGTCTTGCTTGCTAGGTAAGCAATTTCGTCAGTTTTCCTGGTCTGTCACAATAATTGTTGTCTTTCTGGCTTCTTAAAAAGAACTTAGACTCTATTTCTAACTAAATCGATCCTAATTCCTAACTATACCTTGATGGTTTCTATCAACTTGTGTAAAATAGTAATGCTATATTAAGGTGTTTTTTGATAGAAGGTGTAATTTGAAGACTTTTTATATGTTTTGATCAAGACCGCTATTTAAAATGGAAAAAATTATAATGAATTATTTACTTTATTTTTATTAAGTGGTTTTCAATTATTATTAATCTTAAATTTGAAGTAAATATATTATTCTCTAAAGAATGCAAGGCAGACAGGTTGTTTAAATATGGAGGTATGTAATTTATTAATTTATTTCACTTTATCATAACTAACATTGTTGTTTTCAAGTGACGTTTCAGGCCTAATGAAGGATAATATTATTGTTTTAAGGTGAAACCTAGAAGTGAAATAATTTAATAACATACTCTTCTACGTCTTCAAACAGCCTGTTTGCTTTATAAAATTATATTTGTATAACAAAATTTAGGATAAAGAAATAATTAAAACCACCCACTAATAATTGAGTAAATAGTAATTTTAAACCCTTTCTTAAAGCATAGTGTTCCTATTGTGAAAATGAAATTGCCCTCCATATTGAAAATGGTGGTAACTTTTCAAAATTTAGATAAACATTTTTTACTTCTTCTTTTTACGTTCCATGTAAAAGGGGTGATTTCTCATTTATTGTTTGTTTTTTTATATATTTATGGTTTTTGAGATCCTAATGTTACCATCTTGAGTTGATAAACCTCTTTATTATTAAAAAAAAAATTCATATATAAACCAGTAATAAGTGCCAAATATTTCTAGAAAAATGTATTTTTCCAATATTTACAGTATGTTACAAGCTTAGTTTGCCACACATTGGCAAGGATTTTAGACGTCAAAATAAAGTAAACATTCCAACAAATACATCTAGAAATACTTCGTTCCCCGCGAATATATCTATTTGTTGTTTTTCAAAAACGTGTTTTAGCTACAGAACGAATTGGGATATCAATAATAAACTTTGCAGAATGTTTTATACGTTTATATTTCAGTATACTATAAAATCCTATTTAATTTTTACTCAACCGTTTAAAAATGGCTTTACATAAAAATGTTTCGCAAAATATTTGCAAATTTCTAAATACTAAAGAGATGATATTATTAGGGTTATTCGGAAATTTGCCATCATTTGTGTATAGAATAATAAATAATACACGAGGTTTTGCGAGTATAAATCAACACTAGTTATCAAGTGTAAAACTTAGAATATAAAAGGGGTAAACACTAACATAATAGCTTAGGGCCATGTTGAAGACTAAAACTAAATCTATAATATATATATATATATATATATATATATATATATATATATATATATATATATATATATATATATATAAGAATTTAACTCAAGTCTAAAAACTAGGCCTGAGCAGTCAAATAATAGACTATTTGATTCTACTTTTTTCAGTTAAAACATTTTTAATAAACACAATTTTCAAACGGTTAAGTGAAAATTATCAGCTGTTTGGAAACACAACAAACGAATAGTATAAAATATTTATTCTTTGTTATTTAAAGGCGAAACAATTCTTGGTCATCATCGCCTATTAATAGAAAAAGGAATAAAAGAACATAAAGTAAAATCCCTAGTCCTCCAATATTGTAATAGCGCCGCCAGGAAAAGATCAAGACTTGGTCAACAGAGAACTAATATGAAAGAAGAAAGCGATGAATCTAAACTAAAACTACATGAACAAGAGTGTAGATTCCAGCTATGGTATCTCTGGATTGTCACTATGAGTAAGGCACTATAAAACATTCTATGAGAAGAATACTTTCTCCAGTTACACTTTAAAAAAATAATAAAAATAAGGATGAAGACAAACATGGATCGACCCAAAACAAAGAATTTTTAAACATGTTTATAGATACGTTTTTCTTCCTTTCGATGTCCTGAATCAATTCCCAACGTTTGGCAGATTAGAGCCCTAGAACTTTCTACCGACAATGCATTTTCGTATACTTGCGTTTCTGTAGTGGTTATCGACAATATAGGATTACTTTATTTACAATTAAACATTTCACTCACTAAAGTCGTCCTATTGCAATAACGTAACTACCATTGTAAATCTAATGATCCGTACTAACAAATACATATATCTAAAAGTTTATAAATACTAATAAAAATAATTAACAAATAGCTAAATTTACTTTATTCGTCGCTTACGACACGGCAACGGTTGTGACAGCAGAAGACAAAATTACGTTATATTTGTCTATTTTCTGTGAAACTACACTAAAGATAGGCCTACACTATATTACAGATTTTTCTTTATCTTTCCAACGTTGTCTTCCAAACCATCGTCTCTCATAGTTAGTGAGAAAGCGATATTTTAAAATAACGATACCAAAATGAACCATGCCAGTGCCTTGTACGTCAATCACACTTTATGTCAGATATCGATTGTAATATTTTGATTTTTCTGATGTTTTTATATCGTCGAGAAGACGAAGCTTAGACCTTTTGTTTGGTATATTGCACATCTCTGTGGTGTAAATATTTTGTTTGTACTGTACCTTCAAAGTAGTGCTTTCCAGACAGAATCTCGTTTGTATTTTTCATTGACAGAGATATCCATTTTGTAAGATAACATTTCTGACGCTCACCAAATTATGTTACAGGTTATGTATTGGGAGTTTATTATTTTCTAATTTATAGTGATTTATTTATTATGTTTTGTTGATACAGATTTATCTTCAAAACTACTGTAATTGTTTGAATAGTTTATCAATTATTATTATTAGTTCGGTGAATTTTCAAAAAGGGCCTAACTTTTGAGCTATAAATTCCTGTTTTCGTAATTATCTTTTTTTCAAGTAAAAACTATTAAAATTGATATAGTCTTCTAACTTTTATTCACAACTACATCACAAAATGTTTTTATATCTTAATTTTATTTTTAAATTGTTGTACGATATATATTCGTTTTGTGACGTTATGGTTTCGTTTATTTCATAATTTTTGATTCCTGACATACTGACTCAAACATTTTTACTTCCAAATTTTTCTTCAATATCTAGATCAATTTTATGCCCTTTTCGAAAAATAATCCTTAAGAATTATTTTGATAATATTACTATTTTTGGTAAAACTTTCAAAACAAGCATATCTTTTTACCTAAATTTCACTTGGTTCCATAAAAATTGGTTTTAAAAAATATGATATTTCTTTAATAAATTTTACTCACAAATAAATTTAAAAACTTTTGAATATCTTGAAAAAATTTGGTTGTATGGTGGTCATGGGCACATTTTTGGAATTTTTACTTTTATTACGAGACTTTTTTAATTCCTGACATACTGACTTCAAATTTTTTAGTTCCAAAAGTTCTTTCATAGATGAATTTAATACATTTTTCTGAGAAAAATGATATACAAGTTCGTATTTTTATTTTATTTTATTTATTTATTTTTTTGTGAATTTAAAAAAAGGAGTAAAAAATGTTTGCCAGTTTCTAGTGGACTGTTATAGAACTAGTAGTGAAGCACTGTATATGATCATAAATTAAAATTTATTAGCAATTTTCAAGAAGTGGACGTTGTCGCACAATCCACTATCAACTAATCACTATAGACATCATTTTTAAAACTAGTTTATTCAACAATTAATTAGATATTTTACGAAAAAAAGTATCATGTATTTTTATTACACATAGCAAAACTTGCTTTTTACTATGAATAAGTGAGAAAGTAAATACACTATGTTTTCTATCTTGGGAAAATATTTGCTAACTGAATATGAATTTTTTTAAATTAAAAAAATAACAATTTTCTATACTATAAAATGCAAATTTATTCACGTAAATTTATTACTGATATTATTTGTCTATGTCTATTTACCTGTAACTTTCTATACGTCATGGAAGTTATATATTTACAGACACTCATATTAAAATCTGACATCGTTTAAATCACTGAGTGTGGGTTAAAGTAATAAGTTATGGATGAATAAGATTTATACGACACCGTGAAAAGTGGCAATTACTTTTATATCTTGGCGTATTTAAAGAATTTGACGTGGAGACTTGTTTTGCCTTGTGGGGATAGAAATGAAGGCGTCCTAATATATAAACTGACTGTGTTTATTTAACACACAAATCAATATATCATATCTATTTATAAAAATTCAACTTTTTTTCTCATAGTAAATCTTCTACAAACAATGTATGAACTTCTCCATTAGTTCATATGCTTAGCAACTAACACATGTACAAAATATATTTTTAAGGACGATGATACTCGATAGGGAGACATAATTTGCTACGTTTGCCTCTATTCCCTACGTTCCAGCTGGAAACTCAAATTAGACTAGATGTATTTATAAGAACTAATTAAAATTTAGTTTTTAATGTTGGGGGGGGGGGGGGTTGAGATTCTTTTTCTTTTTTTGTAACTAATAACTAAAAGTATTTTCCATATATTTGTAGTTTGAAAAAAGTGTTGTATGTTATTAATTTTCATATTGCACCAAAAAATTGAATTGAAATTGGTAGAAGCGATTGTGAGAAATTAAGTTCAATGTAATAATAGGTAGGAAGGGGGGGGGACTTATCTCGCTGTTGAACCCATAACCCAGAGTTCCGTGGATCGTAATAAGATTCTACTAATATTTGAGACGTATGTAATAATTTACCACGTGAGTTCAGATTAGATACCAAACATATCTAAGTAACTCTGGCACACCAAACTTACACTAGATCAAAAACCACCTTCATAAGGTTATTACAAATTAATAAAACCCAAATTACACTAAGCAATAATACAAACTTTAATAAGTAGAACCAATGAACGAAATCGATCCTGACCTGTCAGTGCAAATAATCTACGAATTTACATTTCGGGTAGCAATTATTAATTATTGGTCAGCCATAATAGATTTTTAGAATAAGTTTAAAATCTAAAATATAAGGGACCGGTAAAACACAAGATGCCACTTGTTTGTTGAAAGCCTACACACCGCGGGGTTTCTATGGTCAGATGGTTACGAGATTCCCTATTTTTCTAGCTACTCTTTTAAGAAGCGAAAGAACGTGAGAGTTTCCTACCTCTCTGATTATACCGACGAATTCTCGAGATAGTATGTATCACACATCTAGGTAGTCACACTGAAGTTCGGACTAGTAAACAGTTAAGCCGGTACATGAACGGTTAATTGTGTTCAGGTCTTTAGTTTCGTTTCCTACTCTAAAGTTTTAATTTGTCTAAGCCACAATACCAAATATAAAAACAAAAGTAATGATTGAAATATCGGCATTATATCTTGTAGTTCCAAAAACTGCCAAACTCAAACGTTTGGTGACATATAACAAGTGAAGATAATGAAACGACGTCTTGTTACAAATAAAATTGTACAAATGGGGTGTAAAAGTTTATAAATTGTACAAATTTCGTTTGGTGAACAGGGACGTATGTTACAAGTAACATGGCTTGTAAAGTACTGTAGATATCATAATAAGGCATCGATAGTAGATATTAAGTATACATCTCTTAATCATGGGGTAGAAAGACCATTAGTCTGTAATATATGTACGCTTGTGCAAACGATTAAACACTTTATTGCAGTCGTTTGTATATGGTATAATAGAATGTTATTTGGATAACTCATGTATAAGATGTTTATCAACCTCCCTGTATGGAAAGATATCAATATACAGAATGGTGCAATGGCTAAATTCACAAATCTACACCACGAGAAATAAAAATTATTGTTCCAAACGATAATCATAAGTCTAATATTGTATCCCCATTAACACAATGTTAATGGAGTATAGCAGCCATGAACAACTTTACAATTTTATATCGATTTAAATAGACGTTGTTTAATATTATTGTAACTTCAAAGATACTAACAGATTTTTTCTACTATTGTATTAGCTTTCTACGTTCACATAGCCTAATTATCATCGTATCTAAATAACAGATCGATTTGGTAAAAGAGTAATATATTGTTCTCATGATTATGTGTGAGTAGAATGGGAATGAGACCTTCATAAGGGGACTAAGGGGACACAGATTTCCTGATCACAGAATAGAATAGGTCCATCCTACGTCAGTAATTTTGAGTATAAATGTCAAAATAACAAAATACAGTACCTACGTCAGATGTATATTTCGATGCGCAGGAAAACTGTTCGATTGGATTGATTGGAGTGGGGGTTCAGACATAGTTCAGTTTGCTGGCTGTACTTTGAACAAGTGGATCGCTCTGTTGTGTTAGTGTACTTGTGAATTTAAAAATATTTCCTACGTTAACTTCTACATTAGTAATGTAATGTGAGATTTTTAAGAAAACGTTTGGTGGGAATAAAGCTTTACATAGACAATGTGTTTTCCCCCTTTGTTGTTTAAAGTCAAAATATCTCTGTCATCATCGTCTTATAAAAAAAAAATAACAAAGAAAAAGTATAAAATATAGATCCTCAGCCCTCGAATACAATAATACAGTGAGGATCGGAAGAGAACAAGAGTTACTCAAAAAAGACCTTGAAAATAGAGGAATCTAACCCAAAAATACGTGGGAAAGGCGTAGATCCATTTAAAGTACTCGGGACTGCCAATTTCGTATTAAATTGGGAACCCCTGAGGGAAGTTTAGATTTATAAGTTTAGCTAATTGCAGAAAATGTAGAAATGTCAGGCAAATTACAAACTTTTATAACATTGATTGATTTTTTACGAGTGATCGAAATTGTTAATAAAAAAATAATTTTGCTGAAAAATCATTTTAATCTTTGTTTTTACCCACGAGCTTCAAACATCAAAAAAAAAATTAATATTTATTTGCAATATGAAATATACCTTCTTGTGACATTAAAGAAGACACGTCATTGTTTGTGTGAATAACATTGCTATATTTGGTTGATGCTTAGAGACGAAAAACCTTTTGGTTTATATCACCTTATAAAATAAAACAAAGAAAAAATGTAAAACAAAGACCCCTAGCCTTTGATTATTTTAATAACGTAAGGGAAAAAACAAGCGTTAGTCAGAAGAAACCCGATTAAAAATTAATTCTAATAACTCAAGACTAAATGAAAAAAAATGTATAGATCCAGCTAGGTGTTGTTGAAAGGATTTCCAAGTCCATACTAACTTAGGTGAGACCCTGTGGGTTTGTTATAAGCAAAACACTACGAAACAAGCATTTATGTTCTCAAAACCAGCTCACAAATAACTGTCGAAGACAGAAGAATTTTTAATATAATTGTCGTTTGGATTTAGAAATCATCTTATTTCCTACAGCTTTTCATAGATTTTAGTTTGCACAGTTAGGTGCAATTAATTATAAATGAGACAGTAACAATAATTTATGAAACGAATAACTTTTTTTACAGTTAATAAATGTAATTTTACTTCATTTAATTAGATGCATTTGTTTATTAAAGGTAAATGTAATATCGATGTCTTTAGCAATGGTAGCGGCATTTTCTGTACTTCCCTACAAGCCATGTTTCTTCCATCACACTTTTCTCCTGTAACGCATTTCATAGCTCAGACTACATCTCACCTACTGTATACAATTATTCCGAGAGAGCTTCGTAGAACAATTGGCTGAAATGTCTAGTTTACCAACTAGAAACTCTGATTTGGATCAACCAAGTTATAAGACGATATACGTCATTGGTTTTTCTCAGTGCTATTCACAGTTCTTTAGTCAAACAAGCATAAAAAAAAGATGCTTAAAAAACAATACTCTGTAAATTAAGTAACATTAAATTGGACTTACGGAAGCACATGTAGGAAGCACTCTGATCTAGATGTTAAACTACTTTGTTACAGAGACAATGCCACTTAATACAGTACATATGTTATTTTGTACTTATTGCACAAGCGTATGATGGCGTGACGTTTTGTGTAATCAGGAACAGGAAATGACATGTCTAGACCTTGAGTTCCTGGAATTACTTTCTTCCTAAACATTTATCACACACATATTTGTTGAAGAATTTTAATTATCTCCTATTTATTATCAGAAAGTTGGGAAAGAGAAATTTGCTCTGAGGTCTTACAAATGAATAAAAAAATAAAACTTTTTCTATCTAAAAAATATTATCTCCATAATATGTTTTCATATATTTCACACAAATTTGATTTTATTGCTGAACCCAATTTGAACATTAAATTGACTCGCCTCATTGTATTTTCCCACCTTTCAGGGATTTACTCATTTCCCCACCTGAGTACGATTATAGCAATTCCGAGACATCCTAGCTGGATATACGTCTTCCTTCATCTAGTCGTGGGTTAGCTCTCTTTCTTTCTTCTCTCCCATCAGGTCTCTCTTAGCGAACTCATGTTATCTTTCGACCCTCACGCTATTATAGTGTTCGAGGGTTACGGGGGTTTTTTTTGTACAACATTTTCCTTTTAAATTCTAAGACTATGATGACAGCTATGTTTTTTGCATTAAAAAAAAGAAGATTTTAAATGTTATTGGATAATGATAGATTGTTCATATATTGACATTCTTTAATCGAACGTACACCATCATATTTGTGTTTATTAAAACTTGGTATTAGTGCGGTTGTTATATAACCTCTATTTTCTTTAGTCTTTAAACGTTTTAAACGAAATACACCAGAAAGAGGTACCTCAAAAGTGTAACTATGTTAAACATAATTTATTTAAAATATTTAATATATGACGTGTACAGAAAATGTATAAAAATAATTGTTATAAGTGTTGTGTAAGTGTAAGTGTTTTGTGGACATAATAGTTGGCCTGAAGATGCTGCCTGTGGCAGCGAAACATGTAGCCACATAGAAGGAAATTCAAACAAGGACTACATTTGACAGACACAAAAGTATGTATAAAATGAAATATATGTAGTTCTAAAGCTGTTCAACAATGAATTATTTGTCGTTTGTAAATTATTTCCGATCTCTACAATTTTTAATTATGGGCCAAATATTGTTTTATTATCTACTAGGTTAGTTTACATCGCCAGTTTTTTGATGCTCATTAACTCTTATACATTTAATATTGAGTGTTCATAGTATTGAGTGTCATTTTTAGGTTTGGGTTTGACGAGATGTTGCCTAAAAATGTTTTGATTATTGAAAGTTGTTCTTATTTTATATTTCCTAGTAACGTACCTAATATTTTCATATAATCCCATAAAGTATTGTCATAAACGATAAGGGTTTTTCATTTTTTTAAATATCTTTTCATGTTTCTTATGTTCTAGGTATAACACTTAACAACGGAAGTTGATTCATGGTCTCGAAACGTAATTTTTTATTTATATAAAAAATATCATGAATAAATAACTTTAGTATCAAAACATCTGGATAATTCATCAACCTAACTTTTGATATTTAACTTTCGTAGTATGAAGAAATATGAGTCAAAAATCGATATCAAATTTACTGCGGATTTTGAGGTTTTTCGAGTAGACAAAAAATTTTTATTATGTATATCTGTCGTCTATTACTGTTGTACATGCAGCACAAACGGGTGAGCCGATTAGATGAAATTTATATGTGACATATTTTCACCGTATATCGGGACTTTTTTGATTAGAAAATAATAATAATAGAAAATTTCGAAATAGAAAAAACAAGGGGAGAAATACAAAATTATGCTTTTACAAAGGGCTAATTGTTTGATCAAATTTAACTTAAGAGTAGCTTCTAAGAGTTCAAACAAATGGCATTTTTGTTTAAAAACACATCTCTTTAAAAATGACGTTTTATGACTTGTGTCATTGGTAAATAACCGAAAAATCAGCCATGGATTTGTCATATAATACATAATTTCTCAAAATCGATTAAACCGATTTCGTTCAAATTTCAGTTAAATATGAAAATTAATAAACTAAACCCGTGTGGAAAATTGCAATTGAAAAAACAAAAATACAGTTTTGAAATTATTGGGAATTACCCAAAATTAACCCAGCCGTCCTTAAAAGGATACAATTTACGTTGAGGACGTTTTATTTTGCAGAAGCGAAAGAATCTTAGGCCCTTACTTAAATAAAACAAAATAATACAAAGATTGTTTTCATAGATAATTTTACGTTTTGATACCTATAGAACTGACATTTTTGGTAATGATTAGCTTTAACTAGTTTTTATTTAATTTTGAGAGTTGTGAGTGTGAAAATTTGTGCAATTTACTTACACCACTTATAATTAATTCTTATTTAAAAAATATATATTTAATAAGAAGAACACAATCGACAATTTTATATTCAACAGTATATGAGAATAAAGGTGAGTACATTTATCATTTTAAACTTTACAACGACTCTTTTAAAACAACAACACAGAAAACTTGAACCAAAAAGACAAATGTTTATTTACAGAAAATCAATACAAAGTGAAAGTTCAAACCAGTTTGTCACTCGATACAAACAGGTTGTTTTTAAAATAAAAGACAGAAGCTGCTCCTGCAATTCTTGTCCGCCCCAGTTAGGCCCAAATCTTACCGAGACGAGATGCAGAAAGAAAGTCGTTCCATGAAATTTTACGATATTATGAAACTCGAACCTAATTTACTTTCTTTAATAGCCTTCCTGCTAATAATACTCTGTGTTATAGAATATGTGTTAGGCGGAATCTCTAAGTTATGAGATTTTAAGGTTTATTATCTAACAGGTAGCTTGGAGCTGTTGAAATTAATTTTAATTTTATTCCGACTAAAATGAAAATATGTTGTTTGTGTCAGTATTGGTGTTGGAAGTCAGTCTAGTAGAAATATTTTAAACAGCTTTTCTTTAGATATATTTACTTTTTTAAGTGTTCTTTCTTAATTTATATTAAATTTTGTTAACAGGTTTTTATTGAGATATATTTACTTTTTTTAACACCGCTTTCTTGAGATATATTTACTTTTGTAAGATTTTTTTTTTTTTTTAACAGCTCTTTCTTGAGATATATTGACTTTTGTAAGATATGTTTACTTTTTTTTAACAGCTCTTTCTTGAGATATATTTACTTCCACAAAAAACGGTTTAGTTTATGATATAAACGATGCAAAAACATTGCACAAACTGACTTATTCCCCCATTCCCAAAACCAAATAACAATCAAATGTCAGTTCAGTAAGTTTTATGTAAGAGCCTTTCTGTGAATAAAAATGGGTTATACAATTAAAAATAAAATAAATTCGTTTATTAGTGTTAAATAAATGGAATATGAGCTTTAACGAATTAACACTTAAATTGTTTAAAAAATGGTCTCATACAGACTACAAAATCAATTGTTTCCTTTCAAGTTGTTAATGTGGTAAAATGTTTTGTCCAGATTTGAGTATTTAAAAATTAAAAATGCGCCTAATATGATAATTCCTTTATTGAGATGTAAACATAGTTTGATACACACTATAATAGTATAATAATAATAATAATAATTTATTTATTTTATCCGAATAGGGGGGAAATTCACATCCGCACCATCAGTGGTCCAGCGAGACCGACTGGTGTGTGGGTCTGTACCACCTGTACGACCCACTAAAACCCTTCCTCTTTTATCTAAACCTCGTTGAGATTTCCATTCTGGACCCGCGTTAGCATTACTCAAGATGGCTGTTCTTCGCCAGATTTGCGTTTGCTCTATTCTGCTAATGCTGATGTTGCTTCACGTGTTTTGTCGTCGACCAGATCATTCTGTTTTTTCGTCCGTAAAATCGTCTCCACATACTTAGCTACGGCGTCCCAGTTATCCTCCTTTTTCAGCATAAGCTCTACCATGTTTTCGGGGGTGAATTGTCCGATCATTTCTCTCAGTACTCCTCTTTGTAGGCTCCATTGGCTGCATATGAACAATGTGTGTTCTGCATTGTCTACTGCTTGTCCACAAGCGAGACACATAGGGCTTTCTACTTTTCCTTGTTTGAACAGGTAGGAACAGAAGTAACCGTGTCCAGATAACAGTTGGGTCAGATAATAGTTGACCTTCCCATGACTCCTCTCTATCCAACCTTTCACACTTGGTAAAAGGCGTGCAATCCACCTGCCTCGGCAATCCGCATTATACCTTTGTTGCCAACGGTCCATGGTCACAGACCTTTCTTCGTCCGCGATCCTGAATCTGCTGATGACTTCACCGGCTCTTTCAGCGTTACGTGTTCTCTCGTAAATAGTCTTTCGTTCCAGTGCTAGCAGATCCACTGGGATATAGTTCCTGTAATGGCTAGTACTGCCGGTTCTGATACAGAACGATAAGCACTGCATACTCTAAGAGCAGCTCTGCGCTGCACGCTGGCTATTCTTTTGCGATGAAACTCTTTTTGCGGAGTTTCTCCCCATATCTCTGCACCGTACAAAAGTATGGAATTGGCGACTGACATCAACAGTTTTCTCTTGCTAGCCCTCGGACCACCGATATTCCTCATTAGTCGACTGAGCGATTGTGTGACCGCCGATGCTTTATCTGCCCCTTTTCTAATGTGTTCTCCAAAGCTCATTTTTGAGTCTAAGGTAAATCCCAAATATTTAATGTTCTCTTTTGTCTCGATGACAAGGTCCTCGATGTGCATCGCTTGGATGTTGTTAAAAGTTGCCTTTTGCTTCTTAGTTAAGAATATTAGGTCGGTCTTTTCCGCCGCAAGCGCTAGTCCACGATCGTCCAGCCATCTTCTCAAAATCCGCATGACGCTGGATAGCTTGTCTTGAATCATCTCTTTATTCATTCTAGTGATCACGATCGCTATAGCATCAGCATAGCCTATTAGATGGCATCCGGCGGGCAGCTCCAGTCTGAGAATATCGTTATACGATATGTTCCAAAGCTCCGGTCCTAGGATTGACCCTTGTGTGGCTCCTGCGGATAATAATAGTAATAATAATAATATGCTGTAGTAATTTCACGATTTTCGTCTTATAAAATTTTCCTCCTCTATCTATAAAAACGAGAGCTTCTTTAAGTTCGTTTTTTAATTTATTTGAACATTTGAAAATTTTCTCTTCTTTTCGCCCTAATAATGTATGTAAACTATGAACGATACATGCAATGGTTGTGCATTTGTAGTGAAAATTATTTTATTTTTTTCAGCAGGCATGTAGACAGTAGGCATGTAGACCTTAATGTTTTTTTGGAAAAAAAACTGTCTAAAAATATAAAATAACTATTTTTACATTGATGCATTTATTAATTTAACAATTACTTGTTTAAGATAAATTGACATCTTAATACAGTGTTCAGGCATTTACAATTGATAACGTTTTAATTGTTGAACTGAACTACTCTCATATTTTAATACTCTTTTTTTCTTTTTTTTTTAAATCGCCAAATACAATTTTTAAATTTGATTTTAGTAAAAATTTGAGGAAAACAAAAAAATATATATCTATAAGTTACAGTCAATAATAATTGAATAATGTAGTTTTACAGTGTGTACTTTTTTCTTTTTTTTTTGTGAAAATATAGTTTTAGTTTTTACAAATGTGTCATAGTACAGTTACTTTCTCGGTTCTAATTATATACTTCCAAACAAAGCAAACAAAGTTAATTATAAGAATTGTTCAATACATTGGGTAAAATTTTTAGAAAATTATTGTTTAAATATTTATGAAAAACATCAATTTAAAGAACAAGGAAAAAAGAGTTGTTCAATTCATGAAAATGTTTTTGTAAACTGAGGATAAACTAAGTCGTTAAAACATCATCTTTTTGGCGGTGTTATGTTATGGAAGTTAATGTTTTTCATAAATATTTGTTTTTAACTAGGAACTGTTTGCAAAAAAAGTTGAAAATATAAAAAAACAAATTAATAAACATCACGCTGTACGTAAGAAAGTCAAATAAAACCCCCACCGAACTATTCTTTACCAAAAATATTCGTTGTTAGTCATAAAGTAAAAATGATTTGTATAATTAAATAAGTGCCAAACTTCACTTATGCTATAAACGTTTGCTCAGCATAAATCGTGTTTGATCAAGTCAGTGCTTTTAATGACGCATATCAAGGTTAATGTTTGCTTTTGTCCAATAGTCTTACTTAGTAATATGGCAATATTTGGTCTAATATGGTTATATTCATTTACTTGCTTATTTACACACGAGTTTGGCTAATTTAATTTTCATATTTTACTCAAATGTGAGTCATTTAAGCTGATTTTGAGAAATTACGTTTAGACAAAACGCCATTTTGATTTTTAATTTTTTTTTAATTATCGATATCCCACAAATAGGAAATTTAAGAAATAGTGACCAATAAGTTTCATTTGAATTCTTAAAGGGCTCAAATTTTGAGTCACTACCAACAGCAAAGAATTAAAACAACAAGTTCCGAGATATGCCAAAAATATCATCATATACTAAATTTGATTTTTAAAAGTCCTGGCGTTCGGAATATGCACACAAACGAAAGACAGAAGTTTTTCTAAAAATCTGACTCACGGGGCCTCAAAACGCATGTCTTTGTAAAAGATACTTGATAATGAGTATTCTATTTGAGAAACTAACAAAATATATGTTCTAGAAATTACTTTATAAGAAGAAAAAAGACAGGTATTAAAAAGTTACATAGTTAAAATAGTTGTCCAAAGTTACAGATATAAACACAAGGATGTTGAAGTATTTAAAAGTTACAGCAGTATTTATAAGTGACAGGCAAATCAAAGTTACTAGAAGCTACAAAAGTAGAAAATGTATAAACAGCTTAAGAATTATAGAAATAATCCTAAGTTACAGAGATACGAAAAAACACTACAGCAGCATCATTAAACGTTTTTAAGTCAACTATACTAACAAAAAAAAACCTCTAATCAGACCAGGTGTATGGATTAAGGAAGGTTGAGTGTAATTTCGACTTTCGCCGAGTGAAGGTAAAAGTACTGGGTTTTATCGACACATCTAATTAACTAATTACTCTAGTCTGTATGTTAATCATCATTCTTGTTTAGTCATTAGAAACTTTTAATTGATAGAAAAAAATAAATATTTCTCAATTATTTAATGAATGGGACGAAGATTAATCGAAATGGAAAGCATATGTAAATCTTTTGTTTTACAGTAGACTATGATGCATTACACATCGCGTTTAACTGTCTAATCGTCATCGCAGATAGAGAGGTAACACTATATCTAAACTATATGTAAATAATACGTAAACAATTGGTACTTTTTTGTTTAAAAGGAAACCTTTCAGTCTTCATCCCCTTTAAAAAAAGGAACAAAAGAACTTAAAATAAAGACTCCTATCACTCAAATAGTCTAATAATGTCAAAGTCGTAAGCAGAGAAGAAAACAAGGCATCATTCCAAAACTAAATTTTTAGTCCAGAGAATCTCAAACTTGTATTTCCACAAAAAATTTCAAAAGTTTTTTAGAATCACACATTTTTCTCTGTACGAGGTTTATGTGAGAACTTAAAAATATATATCTAGGGACCTAGGGGTAAGGAACAAAAGAATAGGACCCTAGAGTGAAGGACTCAGAGCTAATTTAGTAGGCCTGGCTGTGAATTTATTTCTCCTTATTGTTTAAAAGCAAAAAAAAATCTCTGTAGTCATCGCCTTATAAAATATAAAATAAAATAAAGACCCTTAGACCTCGATTACGGTAAGAGCTTCAGGGTTAGAACTAAAGTATATCAAAAGAACCCGATAGGAAAGATGAAAGAGAGGGATCCAAGACTAATGATAAAAGGAATAGATCCAACTAGATCCATCATAATTGCCAAATCTATGTTCACTAATGTGAACCCCTTGAGGGGGCTTTCTCGTATATAGAAAGCAAGTAATTTATAGGTCAAAAAAGCAATGTAACATTTTAAAACCTATGAAACTATCAACTTGTTTTTATTTAGGAGAAACTAAAACGGTTTCTCAACCGTTTTATACAAAAAAAACTTTTGATTTTCTCCAATCTATAACACAATATATGCGGAGTAGGATTTTTAAAATACAGATTTATGTATAAAAGATTATTATACTAATTTTAACAGGTTCTTTTACTTTCACAAATACACTTAGTTTAACCTAGGATCTTGGCAGAAAGTTGAAATTGAAATGTAATAACAAATGAAATTGGAAATATGTTGACCGATGATCACGATTTGTAGCACGTGTCGCTTAGAACTCGACAATGTTTCGGTCGTGAGGAAGGCGGATATTTAATTTTTTACCTGAGTAAAAGTTCGAATTGACCAAAAAATTTAAAGACAATAATCCAAGAACTTTCAAATCAGCTGTTCTTGAAAGTACCATTCAAAATTCGTTATCCTAACAACCAATTTACAAATTTAGTAAAATCTGATAATTTAGAATGCTATAAAATCAATTTGAGGTTAGGTTTACCCTCTATCAACATTGCCATCATAATATAAGTCATGCCTCATGTTTTGTTGTTCTTCGTTTAACAGAAATTACTTTTATAAAAAATATTCTCATATACATTGTGAAAAGAAAATATACATTAAAAAAAATTAAGTATGGCGATTTTTAAATGTTGTTGTATGTTGTAAGGTAAGTTGTTTACTCACAACCTTATATGTGTTCTTAAAACATCATCTTCTTGGCGTGTTATGGTGGGAAAGTTAGTATTTCCATAAATATATGATTTTAACTAGGAAGTGTTTGCGAAAAAAGTTGAAAATATAAAAACAAATTAATAAACATCAAGCTTCACTTAAAAAAGCAAAATAAATCAGACCAAACTATTCTTTACCCAAATATATATATTTCAGGAGCTATCGATGGTGTTTTAATATGTCTTGTTTCTGAAATCGAGCGAAGCCAATTTCAGTTAAGTTTTTGTGAAATATGTAAATTAATGACCCACAACTGTGTGACAAATTGCAAGTAGAGAATTAATTTAAGTAGTTCGGTTCAGGAATAATTGGCAAAAACAAAAATAAATCTAGACTGCTTTTATTAAAACTGTATTTCAAAGAAATACGGGTTATGTGTAGCTAGAATTTATAATAAACTAAGTAACCTTTGGTCACGTATATACTCGTATATATAACTATAGGTAGGGTCTCTTCTCTTCTGTATAAAGATATTTCCAGTAAAACTTAGGTCAATATAGGAGAATCAAATTTTTTTTTAATGATGTTTATCCTTGTATAAGTAATGTTGGGTAATCGGCAACAATAATTGATAACCTCTTTTTTTATAAAGAAAAATGTCATAAACAAAACAGTTATTTGGAAATAAATATAACACTATTAATTCACGATGTGGTCTGCTTTCAAAGGCAATTAAAGGACAAATAACACGAAATAGAAACCTACATATAATAAAAATGTGAAACCTTTATGTGTAAAATTGTGAAATCCTACCTTAAATATTCAAGATATTTAACAAAATATTTGGACATCTCCATGTATATGTATTCAAGATTAATGCTTATAGAAAAATCATTAGTTTTAAAGCCAATTACATACTAAAATTGGTTATTTTAAACCATTAAGTCAACAAATTAAAGATTTAATAAACAAATTATTTTGATGCAGTAAATAATGAGTTACCAAAAGGAAAATTTATGAAAATAATTTATCTAAGTTCATCAGATTAAAATAAACTATTTTCGTGTCTTATTGTTTTGTCCCAAAACAGATATTTTAAAGAAACTTATTGAAGGTCAAGATATAAGGATATTTCTAAATGTTTTGAAAATGAAAGATAAATTTTAAAAAAATGATCCAGATAAATGTTTCTTATTTTTTAGCATGGAATAAGAATATTAAAAAAATATATACATACAAACATCCATTGAGCCTTGTGATTAATAACAACTTAAACGAAGTAATCTCCAAAACACTAATAGAAAATGTACATTTCAGTAACATAGCTACCATCCTCAGAGGGATATAAACCAGTGATTTGGGTTTATTAAACTTTTTAATGTTAATTTTGTTTGTGTTTTTATTTGTGGTTTGGAGATTATTTATTTGAAACAAATATAGGTTTATATTTAAAAGAAATAATAATTAGCCACTTTCAAATGACTTTGAAAATATAAACCAAATAAAAAATTAACAATATCATTTGATTTCTCTCTCAAAAACTTTCTTCACAACTTTTTTTTCCAAAGCATCCTGTCTATGTTATACTATTTGGCTTTATGGATTAATACATAAGAAAGTTAATGCAATATTTTTTGTACCATTTCTGGTATATAATGGTAAATATTTAAACTAATAGATGACTCAAAACAGGGCTTAAACCATTCTTTCAATGATAAGAGTTGTGGTTAATTTCTTCTCAGCAACAACATGCCAACAAAAATCCCAATATGTAAAACTATCACATTACCAACACGCTTAATGTTTAGTTCAAGCAGTTCAACTTTCTTTTTCATAACAGATTATTTTCTATAAATCTTGTTATTATAATTGAAATAAATGTAAAAAAGTGTGTCCCTCAGATTTATTTATCGAAGATTTTAAATCATTACAAACTTGACTGAGAACTTGCTTCGCTCGTGTAGTTCGACTAATTAGGTCTACCGGTTGAATAAAAACAAGTACTATCTCTTTCTCTCTCTCTCATACAATCCTTTCCCGTGGTCGCTACAGTTCCTTCCGGTATTTTCCCGCCATCGATATATGTATTGTTTATAACCCCACCCATGTTGTCCAGCGGTCGCTTCCTTCCTGAACTGTTACTCCAGTTTCAGGTCACTTGACTTCCTGAACACCCATCTTATATAAGTTGACCTCGCCTTATGTAATAGGCTTTCTGTAATCTGATAAATTATCGTCAATTAAATGCACTTTGTGAAAGTTCCGAGGTGGATAACTTACGGAACAGATTTTGGAAAAGTTCCAACTCGTCGGAACAATGACCGAATGTATTCTGCAAGAATGTTGACAAACACGACACGTTTGTTTATGAGTTTGCCAAAAACAGCGACATTTGTAGTCACCGATGTTTTTATTTGCATAATTAAATGTTTGTCCGGCAGTGAAAAGCGAAAAGAAATTTGAGAATTTGATTACATGAATCATTCAAACCACAATGCTCACTGAATACAGTCATTATTTATAATACTCGAAGTGGTATTCATGGGCGTACCCAGCGAGGGCAGGGGGGGCAGCTGCCCCCCTGGAAGCAAAAGAATAAATCTTTATTATACATTTTGTTGCTGGAATTTAATACAATTCTTGAAATAACTATTTTAATAATCAATTGTATATTGAATGACCATGGCTTGCCCCCCTTGCCCCCTAGTTTTGATCCTGGGTACGCCCTTGGTGGTATTTCTTATCTTCAGAATCTGTGCGCATTCACTTTGTAGAGAGACGATATTTGGATATAAACTCAGGGAGTCTGGTCGGGAAAACCTCTCGTTAAAGCTGGTCTTCACTAGAACTTTGCGAGTGACAGAACTAATCTTTATTCTGATCAAAATTTGGACCTTTTCTAAAAAAAACATAACACTCCCTACATCTACATCGCTATTGACAGACATTTTGTAAAACGTATACCACTCTTAATTATTTATTGTTTTGTGAATGTTACATTATTTCGAACTAAATTGAAAAATGACAGCTTAAATAATGTTATCTAGTCTTATTTCCGTGCGAGGTAAATGTCTATTTTAACTGTGTCTCCTACTCGCAAAGATAAAGTCATTTTACAGTGTGTTTTTATAAATTAAACGACAAGAGTGAACTTCATCGACGGCATTGTCTGTGTATCCAGAACTACTACGAGTTTAGCGTTATTGAATAATAGGTTGGTTTTAATGAAGTTAGTTCATTATTAAATTATTCAATAGTTCATTAGTTAATGAAGCGCCGAAATGATAATCGGTCTAAGGAATGTGTTTGCCGTGGTAAGGACCTCGTATTCAAGCCTCGTATATTTTTCGTTTATCTACGACGGTTGCTCGTCCTTATAAGTCTTACAAGCATGCAATATCGAAGTAAAATAATAATATTAAAATAAACTTAAAGAAACAAATATTAATAGGTATTTAAATGTAAAAAGAATGAATTCCTACAATTAGTATAGTACAAACATAACTATAGTAGTAGAAAGACATGATAAAGTCCTGTTCAAGGATCACTTTACTACAAGAAAAAATGAAAGGTTGAAAAGGTACCTAATAACATATAAAGGAGTTTGTTATAAAATTGTACAGCTATACATAACTATATGCAGTATGTACATTATACGTAAGAAAAATATAAGTAATGTATGTAGGAAATTAGTTAGCAGCTCATTTTAAACCAAATTGTCTTGGAGTTTTAACGGATACTCATTTAATTCTTTTTGAATTATTACTAACTAAAACTTAATAATTATGAAATAATTTTTGTTATTTGTTTTATTTTCTTCAAGTAAGAACATTTTACTAAACAGCTGAAAGCAATTCTAACTCCTAGATTTTAGTATTATTATTATTTAACTGCCTGTAGATAATACGGAAGAGACCGTATATGAACGTATGTATAGGCAAAACAAATATACAAATTTAATAATTATTTAGAACTACATATATACTCATATATTTTGTTTATACATACAAGTCATTTCAGTGCATATATTAAGACAATTTAAGACTTATGAACATATGTTCGTCGGATACTTTATATTATAACTTTATATACAGGGATTCACATGTAGTGAGTAATGGTCTGGCGATCCTGAAGGACACTAGCTTGATGTACACAATAATTTCATGTAGTATTGGGTTAGATCCCTCTCTTTCGTATTTCACATCAGATCTCGCTTGACCATCTTTTGTTCTTTTCCAAACCTGATTCTCTATTAGAACATTCAAGGAAGGAGTACTTTACTTTATGTACTTTTCTTCTCTTTTTATAAGACGTTGCTGACCCTTTAAACAAGAAGAACAAAAATCCACGACTTTTGTATAAGTAAAAAAAGGCACAAATTAATAAAAAGATTAAATATATTTTTACATGATATTAATCTTTGTTCAGCGGATTTCTTATTTACTTGCGACCTGTAGTTTAAAGGTCTTGTCCAGTAAGTATATTTGAAATAATTCCCCTAGATAGTCTAAAAGTGTCGGTGTTGACCCAAAATCATAAGGACATAGAAGGCAGAGATTAGTACCGAATTTTGCTTGGGAATTCTAAAGATTTGGCGGATGGATAACAGATCACAAGATTACTGAAAATTGTTTAGAAACTTAGACTTTAAAATATTTTCTCTATTGGGCTACATAACGCACTGGAGTTATAGGCGAATATTAAAAATACTTTTTACTAAAACATCTATTTTAAAGTAAATGATTTATTTTTTATGAACTTAAATACATTCTGTATTTAATATTAGAAAAAGTAACAGAGAGTAAAGAATAAAAGAGTTATTCTAAGGAATAACAACGACAGTTGTAATCAATAGAATATTAATCATAAATTAAATATGAATAATAATATTACAAAATATTAAATTTGTAACACAATAAAGAAATAGAAACATGTAATTTTGTTTAGCTTACAATTTTAATGGTAAAACCCAAACTATTTTTTATTTCTAACAATACAGTCTATAGGGTGTCGCACTTAATTTCAAGTTACAGATCATACATGGCCAGATTATACAAGTTCCTTTCTGCAGTCATGGGTACAGAACCTACGCTTTTCAATCACATTTCCCCGGAGAGACTTAGACTTATTAGAATCATTAGACTTATTTTTGTGTATAATTTTATGTTCTCTCAAGAAATGTGCCCGTGTTTCTTTACCATTTACGGAGTTATTAAAAAAAAAAGAAAAGCTTTTAAAACTTATACCCCAGTTAAAAATAAATGGCGTCCAATTAACAACATTAAAAAAATAATATTTCTACATGCTAATGAGACTTTTTAAGGAAAATATATAAATAAAATAAAATTATGGGCGATTTAATATAATATATCCTTCACGACTGTAGAATTAATGGATTAATGGATTTTAATTAATCCATGCAAGTAAGTGGTCGATTTGTTATATCAAAGTGCTTAAAGACAATAATAACAACATAAGTACACCTTCAGAGACAGTTATATAAAGATGCTTTAAGTAGTGTTTTTTTATTAATGAGATAATAAAAGAATAGACACAAAATATATTTTTTAAAAAAATGTATGTTTCCCCCTATTTCCACAGTATTAAATATTATATCAAAATAACTAAGAATTTTTTATAAGTTATAATATTTATAATTTATTTTAGGTTTATTTACACTTCTTGTAGCTTTAAAACATGTAGCTTTTTAGAAAAATGTTCTTTGTTTATGGTCACAGTTACTCATATGCTATTTCACTGTCAGTTTTTTTAATTCACATTTTTCTTTGTGTTTTAGGATATGTTTCTATCATTTTAAACTTTATTTCTATTAGTTATTACAATGCGAGAAGTTTTTTTTAAATTCCTAAGTATTTTATTTTAAATTAAAGAATTACAGTTATCTAGTTTCTATTCGTATAAATTTGATACTAAAATATATGTATTAGCAATAAACAAATTGAAAATCATATTTTCAGCAAGAATCAGAATAATAAAATACTTTATCTACAATTTTAGTTTTTTCAAGGAACATATTTTTTTTTCATTTGTTAATAATTGAGTATGTAACAAAAAGAAACAAAATATGTGAAAATATAAATAATGTATGTATGAAATTGGTTATTGGGAAAATCAATCGATAGTCCTTTTAAAACTAATTGTCCCAGATTTTTAAAACGTATTCTAAATATCTAATAATATTCTAAAACTATTCTAAATATATTACTTTACTACTGGCTAAAATATGTAATTTATTAAGTAAAATGTTATATTATTTTATAGTTTCTACTATATAATAATAAAGAAATAATGTTTAGTAATTAATTGTTAAAAAATAATTGATGTTTTCTTAGCAAGTACATTCCTTTTTTTCTCTTCGAATTGACCATCTTGAAGAGTATCTTCAAGTCAAAAAAAAGGAAAAAAGATTTCTAATCAACAAAGCAAGGATCTTGATAATAATGTACTGTATCACAACTGGTCGAGAATCATCCCTTAAATTCTGAGAAAGTTTTATGCAAATTTCGTAGAATGATTTGTATTCAAAATTTTACGAGTAATTTCCAATTACTAAACAAGAGAAGTATTTCAATCATGCGAAAATGTTGATGTAGGATTTTCTAGGCTCTTATAAATTTCTAATCCTAAATTTGTAAATGTAGTTGGTTTGAATGATTAAACATTTGATCTAGTAGAATTTTAAAAGAAATTTCGTAAGTTCAGAATAAAAATTACTTGAAATTTAGAAGTTTGACATCGGTTAGGGTCTTAAGGAACAATTATATTTTAATTAAAAAAATCCTATAGGGGTGAGGTAAAAATGGGGTTGACTCCAAATTTATAAACATGTTTAATTATTGTTCCTTTTTTAATTAAACTCATAATATTTTAATGCCCGAATTATCCGATTTTACTGTAATTTAAACATTTACGCATTAGTAATTTTTGATCAAAATATCTGGATTTACATTGATCAAATGAAAAATTACAATAAACATAAATATATGGGCCAGGCCAGTTCATATTGTTATTCACAATGTTTTTTACTCTTGGTTATCAGTACGTTTAAAAGAAATTATAACGTGGTCAATTTTCATCAATGAGCAAAACTTAATGTTAGCACTGTAGCTAGAAAACTCAATCTTATAACATCAAATATTTTGCCATTTTTCGTTCTCCATATTTGAAGCTTTGCCATTAGCCTGTGAAATGATAGAGATCATGATGATAGAGCCACAAATGATAGAGAGACATGTGTTAACCACAATTTGATGAATGAAAGTGAACAAATTACATAGATAAGTTTAAATGGCGTGGACTGTTATTCTGATTTTTTTGTCGTAAGTATGTTAAATGAATTGCCCTATCATACTCTTCAAAGCACGTATCCATGTTCAGTGAATTTCTCTGTCATACTTCTCAATCTATGTTTTCACTGGATTCATCTACTGAACTTGTCTAGGTAATTATAGACAGTTATTTCATTACATGGAAAGGTAATACGTTTCTGGTGAGTAAGTCGGACTCATCAACTTATCCAATTGTTTTACTTTCTCACTTATGTGGTGCAGAGAAAGTTTTGTGTTTGATAAAAAATGATCGATTCATGAAAACATGTGGCATTGAACTCTACAGATTGTAGAGAAGTCTTTATTTTTGTAAAAATAAAATGTGTTTGTTTTATTTTTAAATACTCTATATATCTTCAAATATGACCAAACTTTTTTCTCTAATACAACCTCAATATTTCTAATATTATTTATTCTACGTGGACTCACACAAAAATTCTTTAAAGCGTTTTTGGTTTAAAAACAAAATAATTTTGCGCTGTTATAAATTTCGTGAAGAAAAATTCTCCAAACCACCAAACGAACTGATAAGTTAAATAAAATAAAATGATAGTTAGGGAATAATAATTGATAAAAAACAAAACAAAAAAGAACTTTGTTTATCGTTATACTACATATGTTAAACAAGAAAACTATGCTACTCCATGTTTCACTGCTTATATTATAACGACTTTTCAGTCAGGTACATTATTTTAATTTTAGACCCATACATGTGATACATAATATAATGTGTAGAATAAATATAAAATGTAAAATCATCACAATTATTTGTTGTTTTCAACTACTTTACTTAAAGTAACGTTTTCCCTAGTCTAAAAAATTATGTTCCTTACAAATCTATTTTATTTATGTTTATTAAGAAATATACAACTATTTCATTTGTTTATCTTTACAAATTTATAAGAAAGTGACAAGTCTGGAATTCAGTTTACTCCTAATAATGTGGATATAGTCATACGAGATACATCTAAACTGGATTGTCATACGAGCAAAGCAACTGAAGACTTTATTGAAGACTTTATCTTATATATGAACAAACAAGTGGAAAACACAAAAAAAGTAGAAAAATTGTTCCACTCTCTGTAGATTTTATCTAACTAGAATATGTAGTGACTGAATAATCGGATTATATAATATGTATTACTAAAAATGTCCCTACTTCTTTACGATTGAGGTCAAAATCCTCTTCCCTCCCTCCAAAAAAATCAAAAAATGAGTTTCTGCTCAAGTGTCCTGCGTATTTAAAATACAATCGTGGTTAAGTTTACATTGTTTATAACATAAGAAACATACCGACAGTTGAAAATTGTACATTTAGTAATTACATTACTTTGTCACATAGTCTGCTAAAGATAAAAGAAAGGAAATTGAAACAATTTAACTAGATAGTTTAATAGTTTTTAATAAGCTAAAATCGTTTTAATACACTTTCTAATGTTTACCACACTTTCCAAATTGTGTATTTTAGGATTGAATTATTAAAGCTGTTGAACCTTCATTTTTGGAGGACTACATTGGATTTATTATTATTATTATTATTTATTTATTTTTTTTACAGATGAGTTATGACAACACTCATTTCATTTTTTAAAATCAGCCTAATAGTTTTTTGTTGACTGTTCAAAAAAGTACCTGCCCTTTAATATGTAGAGTACGTAAGGTTTGATGTGATTATACAATTGGAAAAAAAATTCTTTTCAGCCTATATAGTGAATTCATATTCGTATATATTTGTACTATAACAGCAGTTTATTAAGAGATTAAAGGTCAAAATATTTGTTGAGAAATTGGCAATATTACTTCTGTGACAATACAAACGACTGAAAATGAACTACAGAACTTCTACCTATAAGAAATAGATAATTTCACAAGTAGTTAAAACTGTCACAGGAAAGACCTACTTTTGTAGTCAAGAATAATATGTATTGTTTAAGACAAGAATAGGTATTGTTGTTGAGAAACCTTAGAAACTGTAAAACCTGGAGGAAAATAGTAAAGTTCAAGATAGAATAAAAAATAAAAATATAGGCGTAGTCTTATATCATTATATTTCAGAAATAATTCAATTTTAACAAAGTATATTGTATATTTTTCTTAATTAAACGTACAGTAATAAAGTATATATTTGACAACCAGTGGTAATGTGTCAATGTTTAAAACTTTTATAGATTACATATCATGATCTACAGAAAACTAGGGAGTTCTATAGAAGTTTTGTTAAGTTTGATTATATTTTGGTACACATTATATGTTTAGCATCATTGTCTTAAAATTCCATTTTAGTGGAATAAATCGTTCACACGTATTCAAAGCGGAGGCAGTCAACAATTGTTTTTATTGCACATTTTTTGCCTACACTAAATATTGTATAAAAGTGTGCAATTCATGATTCTATAGACTACCTAATGATATCAACCATAACTACCAATTAAACGAAAGGTAAAAGTTAAATTTCAATAACTGAAATCAAAAATTTTGTTTTATAATTATATATTTTGCTTTCACATATACGTAGTATAGGAAAGTTAAGTGAGGTGTAAAAATATCTTTTTTGAGTTCTCTGAATCCAAAAACGTTATGTTAGGAATCAAGTTTTTGATAATTTAATATCAACGCTACAGATTTATAAAAAATTTACTCAAGTATACAATTTATGAATCAAAATAAACATTTTGATCCCCATCTCTTTAAAATACCGGTTGGCAAATTTTGGTGGAACGAATAAATCTGTCAAAGAGCTGTTATAAAAGACGTAATTTCTCCAAATCAACTCATTCGATTTCAATCAAATTTCGGTGAAATGTGAAGATTAATAACCCAAACCAGTGTGTAGTTTTGGAAATAATAAAAAATTAAAAACCATCGTCATATAAACTTGATTAAATATCAATGACTAAAACAAGTTTCCACACGATTAAAGCAAGTTTAGGTATAATTTAAATATATAAATATTGTTTTACATATGACTTTCAATTTTTATTGACAACTACCCAACTGACATTTTTTGAAAAGTATTTCTTTTCGTTTTGTTTGATTAGTATTTCGATTATAAATCGTTGTGAGAAACTTTGTGCACTTAATAGCTGTACCATTTTAGTAATGTTCGGATTTTTCAGTCAGATATTCAACTTTCATTTTGGTCTCTCCGACAGAATTTCACTAAACTAACGAAAGCGCTATCAAGCTTTGATTCTGATTAAACTATTTGATTATAGCAATGAATAATTCTTACCTTCATCAACAGACTCTCTTAATTTGTTTTGGTTTGGTAATATGCACTGTAAAATTAATTATTCCATCCAAGTTGCAATAATTGACATCATCACTCTATGAAACTCACAAAACACTTCACATATTTTAAGTAGTTTACTTTCCACAATATTTTTTTGCAATTTAAAACTAAACCACGATTTAAATTATACCATAAATACTATTAATCAAGTGAACACAATATATAAATGTGTAGAACACAATAACAAACGCTAAACAACACATTAATAACGACTGATTATAGTTATTTGGAATAGTTTCATACATGTAGCTGTTGACTTCCAATGTTTAAAATAAATAGTTTTCTAAATTTTGCAAATATTTGAAACAATTTACGCGGCATTATTGTCTAAGAATGTACTAATTAAAATATACTTACATATATTTTTCCTTTTATTTTAAAATTTTTAAATGCCAAACCAATTGTTGTTTACAATATTTTATAACTAAAAACAAATAAGTTATACTCTTCTGGGTTTAAGTTATTTGATAATCGTGTATTGTTCATATTATTAATATACTTTAATAGAGGGCATTTCTCATCATGTGAGTATATACAAAACTAATACACGTCATTGTTATAGTATAAATAAACTTCAATTATCAAGTGTTAAACCTAAAGTATTATGAAAAACTTTATTTGGTTTTAGTTTCCAACACAGTAGCTCCCAATTCTACTGTTAAATTGGTAGTTTTAACTTGTGTATTATAGGTTTAACACTGGATAACGTCATTGATTTATACTCTCGAAAAGACCTGTATTGTTTTTTTATATACACAAATGTTCCAGTTAACCATATTAATAATATGCTATCCTGTTCAACATTTATAGGACAATTAATAGATATCTAAAACTAAAGTTATACACAAGGTTTGTTATTACTCCTGTGTTCTACAATATATGAATTTATGTGAATAGCAAACTTTTAAATTTAAAAAAACTTACACATTCAATATAATTTATTACTATTTTTGAGTATGATGACGCTTTCATTTTAGGTACGTTTCTAAAATTGTCAAACTCCTTGCAGTGGGATTACACATCTACCTAATTTGAATTCATTTTAATATTACAGTATCTTTAAAATATTACAAATAGTAGGTCGTATGTACTGATATTATCATATTTTTCTTAAAATATGTACTTAATTATAGAAAATACAAATCAATGTTTAGATTTGAACAATTTAATTCCATTTCAAATACCTTCGTGCACATTTTTAATCGAAGGAAAACTTAAAACACAAAGTAGTTTTAATTTGACATCTGTAGTAAATCATGGTTTACATCTGAGTATAAATGAAAAAAAAATTGTCATGTTAAAATTCATCGAAAAGAAGTACTTAAATATCTATTATTTAACAATAAAATGAATCTGTGTTATAATAATTGAAACATAATGTATAAAAAATATAACTCACTGCTTTTTACATGTAATGACGTTCCGTTATAAATATAAAATTAATTACAATTTAGTTTAATTTAAAAACATTACGTATATCTCTTCAAATAAATATTTTGAACGAATGTACATCCTATCTACAAATACAATTTTAATGTAGACTATACTTTTTTTCCTTTTTTTTTTTTTTTTTAGTTTCACTATTGAATATACATTTATATATAAATATATTTATGTATACATATACTGTATTTATCTGTAGCAATTTTGAATTGCAATAGGCGAACAAATACTATTTGAAACACTCAGTAAAGTGTTAGTTATTTATTATTTTTGATAAATTATCCACATAAGTACAGAGTAATTAGCTCTATTAGTGACCAAAATAATTATGTGATTTGTTCAGTATATAATGAAAAGGAAAGAGATCTGTAAAATTTTCATCTTTTCTGCCCTAACTTTAGACTTTAGAATAAATGTGTTTCAAAAAGAAGAATATATATTAGATTTACTCTGTAGTAAAATTAGATATTGTTAGTAAATTATTGTAAACGAGCTTCGATCTTAATAGAAGCAGCTAATAGAATATGCAAACTTTAATTTTTGACCGTGATTATATTTTATTATTTGATTTATAGTAAAAATGTATTATTTTGAAAGTTATTATTTTAGATTTTGGAAAAAGAAAAAAAAGTTAATTATTTTCCTATTAATAACTATTACGTATATTTACATTTCTCTTAAATTATTTTAAAATTCATGGTAATTTTTAATAATTATTAAAAATAATTTTAGATAATTTATTCATGGTAAACGAATCACCAGAAAATATTTAAATCTGCAGTATAATAAATTGTACTCCTAAATTGGCATAGACCATTGAATTATATTATATAAACTATAATTTGTTAATAAGGTGTAATTTTGATTTAATAAAGACACTTATCTACATATTTATTAAAAATCTTTTTTTTTTGTAATTGTTAATTTTGTTCAACTCTTAGATTTCCAATTTAGAAATGATTGTTTTAAACGCAAGATATTTTTAACATATTAAGAGTTATATACTATTATTAATTTTATTTAAATCTATAATATATAAGCTGTATAAATATTTAAACAAACGAAGGCTATAAAAATAGTATCTAAAATGTAATAAAATCGTAACTGTACAGCATTAATATTAGTATTACAAACGTAAACGTTAATATTTACAACGTATAAATTTCAAGAAACACAATCATTATCTAATTCAGACAACCGTTAAATTATTGATTTAAAAAAAAAAAAACTGTTAAATTATCCCACTTAATATTGTTGTTGTAAACGAATAATATTTTTTAAATATATACCAGATATACGATTATATTATGTGTATTTATAAATAATATATAAACTATATAACTATTGAATTTAAAAAAAAACTATAAAAATAGAATACAATTGTAATAATGTTTTAAAATTTATAATAGGAGCACTATTTTTATTTTAAAATTAACATTACAAACGTATAATATTTACGCTGTTTCAACTTGAAGAAATTCACAAACATTACCTAATCAAGTCAACCACTAACTTACCCTCTCCGAACTTAATGTTGAAATACGGTGACTAGGGTCCAAGCAAGTGTCCCCACCACGGTTGCCCCTTCAATCCAGAGAACACTATATATATACAGATCACGATATGAATGCATCACACTGCAACAAAACTTCAGTATGGCGGTTTGCAAACTTCTGGTAAGTCCCTGCAACAACATGCTTTTATTATAATAAATAGTTTTGTAATTAAGGGGAAATCTGTATATTTTGTAATAGCTTATATTATAAATAGAACTTTATTATTTTTGCTGTATTATAACACTTTATAATCTTAATTAGAAGTTTTTTTAAAACAATGTATTATTTTCTGTTAAGATAATTAAAATTAATAGAAAAAAAAGAAAATAGAATCTTACATAACAAATAAATGAAACCACAATTGAGAAAAACATAATATATTATAGAAAATAAAATATTTTTTGATTCCTTCTATAATCACTACATTTTTTAAAGAATAACACAATTGAGTTTTATATTATTTTTATGAAATAGAAAAATAATAAATAAATATTCTGAATATATAAAAATGTTTATTGACCGTAAGAATAAAATTTTTCTTCGTTCTTATAAACCAATGAAAATAATTCCTTATACTCGGTGACCTTATTCAAAATACAAATGAGCGGTGATGCTAATATCAAATTTTTTAGAACAATTAATTATAAAACCAAGACTCAGAATTATAATAGCCTGATCTATAAAGTAGTTTAGCTATGCTACTGATATTTTTATTTTAATCTACTATCTTTTCCATAAGAATTATTTTAATTTATATAATGATATTTATAATATAATTTAAAACATTTATATTTACAATATTTAACATACAATAATAATACATGGTATAGATAACACACATTTAAATTTATTGTAATTAGAGATTAGTTATATTTATCTAGGGAACACAATAAATAACGTTGTGTTATTCAAGGAAAATAGTAAATCATGTTACAGTATAATAAATGTTGTTCTTTTATTAACCACTTATTTATATTGTTTTATAATATTGTTAATATGTAATGAAATATATTTTAATGTAACACCAGATATTTCTTGTTGAAACTCCATATTCAAGGATAAAGCAATAAAGCCTAAAGTTTCACAATATTTTAATAATATAAATGAGCTTTCAATATATTAATAAAATATTTTGAAACTTTAAGCTTTATTGCTTTATTTTATCTTTGAATGAAGTATATGCCAACTTTCCAACTGTACTTAAAGTATTATAATTATAAATTTTCATTTCATTTCATTATTAAGATATATATCATGTACATTTTGTAAATCATGTCACTTATTTCTGTTCAACACTATTAAAACTGTATCATAACTCATTATGTATTATTTTGTCTAAAAAATATATTTTTCTTTGCCAACAGCTGGTTGTACTCAGTTTGGTGGTGGTAGTTATGGCTTATCCAACACCTGGTGGAGGTGGTGGTCATAAGAAGTGAGTAAAGTGTTTTATAAGTTTGTTTATTTTTAATATTAAGAGAGTTTATAAATATAATTAATGTTTTCTCATTACTATTTATTCCTTTTTCACCTCTTGTTTTTTATCTATAATAGACAGAGAATATATTGCATTTATTTTTTTAATATCTGTCTCCGATAGATATAATTTTCAAAAACCTTTAAATAGTTTTATTTAAAATAAGTGATTTTTTGGGGCCCCTTACTAAGTACGCCAAATATAATAATTTCGAACCTAAATTTTAAAATACCTGGCAAAAAACAATGACAATTTCATTTTCAAAATAAGCTGTAATAATTATTAATCACACATTTGTTCAAATTCATAATGGTATTTTGTGAATTGGTAGTTTTTTTAGAAATTATAATTTATTTTATTATTATAAAAGTGTTTATATATATAAATGATTCCATTGTTTAGTCTAATTTACAATTTATGAAACTTAATTTAAATCTTGAACTGTATTAAACACACATTATTGTAAAAAAAAGAAGGAAAAAAAAAAAAAAAGGTGTTGGCTTTCAGTAACTGATATTTAAGGAAAAGATGGGATCCATTTTTACCACAATACCTTCTTTTCTCTATATTACTGATATTTGAAGAAATAAAAACTATTACATATTTACATTCTATATACACTTATCAATAATGGTATTTTTAACATGTGACTGGGTTTTTAATCAAATCATTCTTTCAAAGTTTTACAATAAAACAGTTATAATTGTGAAAGTCTGACTAAAATATCACTTTCTTTTACTTTTTAATTCACAATAATTTCTATTACATTACATGCGTGCATAACAATAGAACTTCTCATTATTAATTGCAACTAATCATAGCATGCAACAATGGATATAGGATAATAAACAGCTGTTTCTGCTCTACCAACGTTTGAAAAATAAATCCTAAACCGGAATATTTTTTACTTGTAATTTTGCACGTGGGAGATTTGGTAAATAATCTCCAAAAGTCACTGAAATTAACATAATTGGTAGAGCCGATTTTGATAAATTACATAAACAGCCCCGTGTAGGTTTATTTGTTTTTTAACCGATAACTCATGTAGCGGTATTTTGATTAATGCGTTTCGTTTGGTTCATCATTCGACACTGGACAAAATTTCGCCAGACAAATGTCATTCCAAAAATCACTTTTTCTCACTCAGGGCACTTCATAACAAATATTTATTCATATTTATTCACGGAAAGAAAGGCAATGTCGTATTTTTGACCCATCACATACCTTAATATACTGTGGTATACGTAGTGTGTAAAATGTTCTTCATAAAAAATTACATAAATGTAAATAGGGTAATTATTTAAAATGTATAAACAACACAAAAGTGAATACGATGAAGTTAGGGTATGGATTTATTTTGTCATTTTTGAAAATCAGCTAATTTGTCGACCTCGACGTTGGTAATGATGTATACAAATTATCAGTTATACATAATGGTATATTACAAGTTTTAAATCCTAGATATAAAAAAAAAACAAGCAAAGCTTTTCAAATGGGTTTTTTTTTATATGATCAATCTGATTAAAATTAAATCATAAATTATTAACACCTTAGTTTATATTATTGGTGTAATTTAATCCTATATTTACTATTAATTATATATATAAATTTTATACGTACATATTACAGAGTTAGTCACTATGGGTGTCAATTATATAGGATGGCTCTGGACAATAAAATAAAGAAAAACTTTCGATTTCCATCTGTCGTTTTGTTCGTTTTAAAAACATTTATAATTTTGTTAATGGATGAAAATCAAAACTAGAACTTATATACTCTTTTTCTATACCTTTTATCAGTATATCAAAAACGAAAAATTTAAAACGTCAAATGTTGAATAAATCGAAAAACGTTGATTTTATGAAAAATATACACAACAGACTAAATGTACTGCCTTTTTAAGATGAATTTGACGATATACATATTTTTATTATACAAGAAAAGATAACGAAGCTACTACCTGATCATAAACGATAATTCCCCTAACCACAATTGTGTGTGCAGAGACTAAAAACACGATATTTGTAATAATTATTATTTAAATTAAATTAAAACAAACACTCTTGTACTTTTCACAAAGTAGTAAACGAAAACGAAATGTTGTAATCCTTATTTTAATCTAACTTTCATATCAAAATATATTTTGTCTTGATTTCCATCGTTAATACTTTTATAAAAATCCATACAAATAACTTACGTACAAATTAAAAATATTTCAAAAATTAAAAGCAAAAGGTAAATCGTTCTCAAAAGTAAAATATAACCTGGTGAATGTTTTAGCCATTTAAAAATATTTTTCAGAAAAAAAAATGTGTACAGATTCCAACTTGTACTCGAAATTTACACCTGAAATTTGAGTTCAAATTATATTTTATATTTATTTTGTAAAAATGAAATATAATACATTACAGAAGCTTTAAATATCTTCAGTTTCCTCTTTAAAAATAAATCATCGCTATTAATGATTTAAGTTTAATCAATAATTGTGTTCGCCAACGAACACAAGCTACATGTTTAGGTTTTTGTAAGATTCGATATCAACAATTCAATAGCCTATATTCAGACAAGAATTGAATTGCCCCTTTATTCGTAATGTAATGCCTTGAAATAAATGAATATTAAATGGATTATTTTATAAATTCATAAATATTTAATTATTTTATTGTCGTTCAACTATAATATTGATTAGTTATAATAACATAAATTACCTGTTAGGTCTGGAAGCAGGTAATAAAAAAGGCTTCATAAAATGACGACACATGAAAAAGCACCATGTCCATTTCACTAGCATATGTCTTATAAAGTAAATTACACAAATTTATTGTTGTTCATAAATAAAACGGTTCAATATTTACTTTCAAAATGTTGCCAAATGAATTGTGTTTTCACTATTTCAAAGAAAATAAATTTAATATTAATTCAAATTTTAGGAATCTTTGTTTCTTTTTTTAATAGTATAAAAAGAGATATTTTTATCTACTAAATATTGTCATAATATATAAAGAAAATATATTATATAACTTGAATATATTCCACACTTTTTTTCGCAGATAAAATTCTAGTTGAAATTTTTATCATTACACACTGTACACATGACGCGCTGACTCCATATGGATGTCTATTCAATAGAAAACTTAATAGTTCTTAATACGTATTACGTACGTTTATAGGTGTAATAAAATAATATGTGTTTAATACTAAAACTTGATATATTAGGAGAGTATTTTATGTATAATTTATGGTTATTATGTATTGCTTTATATTCAGAAAAGAATTAAAATATTGTTTTTAAATTTACTAAAAACAATAAAGCAATAGAAAATTGATCATTCATATTTTCTATGCGGTTCTTAATTAATTTCTCCCTAATTCGTCTTAAATTATTGAACTTGATGATTTTGACTTGATTACAATTTTTGAAAATATAAAACTGTTTACCTTCAATCCCAATTTACCTATGAATGGTGTGAACTGGTATAATTTTTGGATATAATAGTATTTGTATTTGTTTGGTCTTCTTTCATTATTTGGTTTTTCTCAGGGGAAAATAAAACATAAACCGTCTAGTTTATGAAAATATATAATAAAATTTCGGTTAGTAAAGTCTCAAAAATTATAATTTTTATTTTCAAATTATCTGATATAAGAAACTATGACTTGAACGGATTCGACTAAATGAACATAAATCATTCTCAATATTATATTTTGCATACGAAAAAATTAATTCCAAACTGTTTTCAATCGAGCTCACGTTACCAGAATTGATTAAAGGTTGCCAGAGACAAGTACCCTACACGAGTGTAGCAAGTGGACACCAAATCAAATTAAATATGATTGATAAACTTATTTACCGATGGAATTATACAGGTTTACAAGAACATAACCTAAAATATTTTTTGTTCAAACAACTTTGATAATTTGCATGTGATGTAGTTCACAATTTATCCACACTCGCTACATTTCTTTTGCATAATCGTAGCTTCAACATTCTACAGTTATTTCTGTTTTCATTGTATGTAACGGTAAACCGGATTATCTACTAGGCTTTATAGGCAGGATTTATGTATTTTATATTTACATAAGAAAAATATGGATATGTTGATATTTTTTCGTTTTAGTTTGTGGAAGTTATCAACGTTGAATGGAAATATTTTTCAATGTTTTTATATTTGTAAAAATAAATGTACACTAAAATAAATATATCAATCTCAAAAAAAGCAATAGGACGAGCCTGTAAATTTATTTTGTAGTTTATATTGGAATGAGAGTATTCGAGGGATAGAGGGTCTTTATTTTATATTGCGATGATCACCGAGTGGTTTAAACATGGAAATAATATAGATTGCAAATGTTATCTAAGCAGGAACTACTCAATGAAGGATTAGTTTGTAACCATACTGGATTATTGAAGTTTTGGTGTGTTTTGGGGTGAATTGAGAGGTTGTGCCCAATTAAACGTATATACGACTAAATAAATAGTGAATAAGATAAATGAAATTGAGTTAAATTTTAATTCTCAAATTTGATAATTTTGGAATCAGAGGTAATTTGTCGATTTTTTTAAATTTGTGAGCGAACTTAAATACATTTTATTTACTTGCAGTTTTTCTCATTCGATAAATCATCATTTTTCCAATATTTTATCTAGATCATTGCCAGATCTTAAGACAATTGACGTTTTTTGACCGTCATGATTAGTTTTTACTCTTTCGTTTAGAACAACTAATTCGCCAGTTTTGAAGAGATGGAAGAATTGTTTATGTGAGGAATCTTAGTCAGATGTACACCTTAATAATGTAGAATTGAGTATATCTTTCCTACCAGACTCTCTTGACCAACTCTAGTTCTCTCCCGACCTCAACGCAATTCAAGTATTAAAGGACTAGGGGACTTTTTTAATGTTTTCTTTATAAAGCGATGATTGACCGACAGGTTTTTCGTCTTTAAACAATAAGGAAAAGCTATATAAAAATGTTATACATTATAGGTAGTAGTTCAGTAGACATGAAAAGACATATTGATGGTCGGCAGCCATTCTAAATTTTTGAAAACAAAGAGACTCAACACTTTTATTTGTATTTCTAATTGTTTTATTTTAATTTTATATAAGGTATATAAGAATATTAAGACATATTGGAAGTGTATATTACGGAACAAAACTTCTATAGAATTTTGTAAAAAAATCAGTTTATCTCATTCTGAGAAAAACTCTTTTGAATTCTCATAAAAAGATAGATTTCCGAAAAGTCTATAATCGCCTTTTTTCCCTTCAATGTAGTTTGTTTATTTACAGAGAGAAGCGAAAACATTGACAAAACAGTGACACCAAAATTATCCTAATAGAGTTACAAGGAATTCAATGATGTTCAAATTAGGAATTCATATTCACAGTTGAAAGTAGGTTGATAATGCGAATATGGTAAAGATGCTAATATATGTTTGACAAATTGAAATCTTGCAGCTATCAACAATCACGCATTAACATACAATAGACCGATTTATAATTACCACATGATTAGAGTTAACAAGTGCTTTTATGAATGACTAATAAGTATTTTCAATTGGAATTGATCAAAATGTACTATTTTATTTTGAAATTTAAGAAATATCTGAGGACCAAATACTTATAAACTAATGTAAAATTTGACTGTTACTGATCACAATAAACAATCTACAATATTGTACTAACTTCCTAATAAAACCAAAATCAAAAATAGACTGTAACTAAACAAAAAATTGTTAGAAATTATGTGTTCCTTAAATACAACTATGGAAAATTTTATTTAGGGAAAGTTAAAAACAAAAATAACGAGACGTTGGTTTATGTTTTTCGCAATTTACTCACAAATGGTAATTTGTTTAGCTGACGTTTAGCACAATTATTTTGAGAAATAAACATTGACGTACGAGGAACAACTTGGACCTAATCGCTCTCCGATTTTGAACATTTTTGGGTGACGTTAATAATTTATTAAACAACTTCAGTTTCGGAATTTCTGACTAGTTGGAAACCTATTAATTTTTTTTTGTATTCTAAAGATGATAATTTTAATCCGATTTTACTTAAATTATTTAAGCTATTATGTTACAGATATTTTTGCCAGTAAATTTCAAAATAGTGTCTATTTTTAAATATCCAAATAGGTTGTTTGATAAAAAAATTCAATTTAAACGGTGTCTAACAAATTAATGTTCGATATTAATTTTGTGGAGCTTTAAAATCTGCATCCAACAACACCCTAACAAGTATTTTAATGATAATACCAAATAAAGTGACTACTGTAAAATGTAATTATTGAATATATAACATAAAAATCAAAGAAGTCAGTACTAATATTAATCAGAATATAACACTAGGTTTCATAAATCGTTCGCATTATTGATAAAATATTCGGGAAATGTAAAGATCGCTGTCAATAAATGTAGTTTTACATTAGGTCCTTCTTAATTTCTCCCACCTACAAAAGCTTGTAATAGTTCATTTTGAACAATTGGAAATTTTCCACGTATAATACCAAGGCAAGAGCAACACATGAAGCAAAAAAACAAGCTTATGGGTGCCATCATGGTACTTACTAGCCCGGTCATAAAATGTAATACAAGCATATTCTCGAAATGTAATGCCCAAAAGTGGTTTTCTTAGGCCTTGCAGGAAATATTAAAATGTATTGGTAGATTAAGGGGTCTTATCCAGTACTTTTAAAGCAATTGTTACACAGATTTTTTAAAGCTTATATTATTGTGTATATTACTACTTTTTTGACGTCATCTAGGCTCTTATGGGCCTCGGAGATGTGTCTAGATTATAAAGGTTACCACTCGTTTCGCGTTACCACCCTAGCAGGTCTCGAATCTATACATTAGTGAAGAAGTCACCATTAGCTATGCGGTGTTAGTTACTCGGCCTTGCTAGATATCATACGAACGTCACGTTTTGGGAGGGGGGGGATGTCAGAAATCAAAACTACATTTATTACCATAACTTCTCTAATTTTCATCGTAGAGATGTGGGGTATTTAAACAAAGAACTGTTTAAAATGGGAGTCATTTAGATATTTTCAATTATATTTTCTAAATTTTAATAAAGATCTTTATGAGTACACTAGAGTCCTCTATATCAAATTTAATTTTCTTATCTTATTTTTTTATTGCTGCTATCGTGCTTACGTTTAGACGATGACGGAAGTTTAACGTCGAAAATCGTCGAAAAAAAACGTGAAGATCATCCAAAAAATAGAAGTCGGAAATTTGTACTTTTACCAATCTTACCCTCTGTACAGTAGCAGAATGTCTCGTTATAAAATGTTAGAGAATGTTACAATATTCACAAATCATAATCCTTGACTGTGTTAACCAGAAGTGAAAGTTTTTCCTTCAAATTTATGATGAACGGTCCCAGTATTGTGGGTGTACACCGAGGAGGCGAGATTATCTATTCGGTGATCCAGTTTTCACTCATTAAAAGAAAGTTAAATCGCAAATTAGGATGACAAGATCTAATCATACAGGACACGTGACAAAGACGAGTATGAATCGTGGCTGTGGTGTTCTATAAAATATATGTTATTACACCAACTCGCATGAGCAAGTAGATATTATAAAGGTGTAGTAATAACCGAGTTGATTTAGTAATAATATAGTATGGAGAGAGCTGTTAATATCCATGGATATGCGAGATGAAAGGGAATTAGAGAAATTGTGAACTTCTGTGGGGGTAAAGATAATAATGCTAAATGATTGAGTGCTAACTTGTAACTGTATTAATTGCACGTGAGATTAAGAACGAATCTGATCTTTGCGACTGACAAAAATAACGTTGAAAAATAACGTTTAAAGGTCTCATGAGTCCACAAAGTGCGTGCTCTACAGCCCAAAAGTATGGAACGATTTAATCAAATTTCGCGATTTCCAAAGTTGGACCGTGAGATTATTTTGGTCATATCTCGGAATTGTTTTTTTTTTTTTTTTTTTTTTTTTTTTTTTTTTTTTTATAACTCAGAAATTGGTTGTAGTTGCCATAAAAAAAGAAAAAAATTACAATTTTCTTAAAATCGGTACAAACGATTTTTTAAAAATTTTGCTCAAGTCTAACTTCTAAAGACCAAAACAAAAGTATTATTTGTTAGCCCTTTATATCCGGAATCTTTGGGTAGTTTGCAAATTTTACTTCCAACTTTTGTATGGAGAATATAGGTTTCTAGTTTCCTTAGAAATAACTTCCAGAACTTCTATATTTATTACGAGGAGGCGAAGATATTATAAAACATGTACTCTCATTAAATCTGCATTTCCGTTCTGACAATATAAACATTTATTTTCAGTGAACATTACGTCATCCATGCTCCATTCAACATCCACACGATTCATCGTTACCATGTCAACAAGATTCCAGTTTATCATCACTACAAGACTAATGATTTACATCATCATTATCATCATTTCATCAAAGTCAAGGAACCTGTATTTATTCATGATCATCACGATCATCACGATGATTATGGCCATCACGATTACCACGATTAGTAACACCTTACCAGTTAAACCAGTAAGTTGTAGACAATTTTTAGGTTAGAATTTAAATTGTTTAAAACAAATTATGTTATTTTTATATTTATTAACGTTGAACAATCGACTTCTTTAAACAGTTTGTAAAATATTTGTTACTAATGTGTCTTTATTTTTTATAAAATCGCTTATCTTCCCATTCTAGCAGGTGAGAGAATTTAATAAAATGTGTATTTTTAAAAGTAATATTGAGTATAGTAATATTTAAATCACATTTTGAAAATTATCTGCCGTAAGATATTACTGTTTATTTTGTTAAATTTTCATAAAATGGTTACGATTTGTAGAACATTTGGGTCATTATCTACCCCAAAATTCAGATTAAAGACATATCGATTATATCGATATTCTTTTATCACAACTCAAATTTTGATGAGACATGATCGTTAGTTAAAAAAGCAAAGGACAAATAAATGTTTTTTAACTTGTAGGAAAACTATGAAAATCAACACTGACTGTCTTGAACTAATGCTTTGGTTGAACACTTCATGTTTGTGGAAGGTTAAATTTGTGTAGACGTCTAAGGAAGTTTGTCCAATGTTTTGCACCTTTTATTTCCTATATATATATATATATATATATAATTATATATATATATATATATATATATATATATATATATATATTCAAAAATATTTTACAGTACTAACAATATATAAATATCGTTCTCTTACAAATGAATTATATAAACAATTTTATAATCGACTGCTCCTATCATGGGATTTTAAAATTTACCACTAACAACATAAATTTTGAAAAATCAAAAAATTAGAAATAAACATTATACACATTACAGTTTAATTTATTATGACAAAATTATTTTAATTTTTGAAAACATTTCAAAAGAAATTTTAGTTGTGATTTTTGTGGTTCCAGAAATTCACTATTCAAATTTACTAACCTTCAGGGTTCACTAAAATCCCTTTTTCTGTCTTTTGAAAAAGGAAACGTATTTTTAAAGTTAATCAATTTAAGAGATGCATTATATTTTATATAAGGCTGTATGAATTTTGAATCGTTGATTTTATTTTGAGATATAAGGGTCGAAGATATGATTGTTGGTGAATGTTTGTATGAAGTAGATTTAAATATATTATTTTATATTATCTTAAATTAATGATTTACATAAAGCTACAAGGAAAATAGTTTAAACAATTTGATGAGTTCCATTAGGAACTCCTTTAATCTTGTCATGAAATCAATCATTATACAAGTTTTATAAATCTACTAATTATGCATATTTACTACTCTCGTGAAATAATAAACATTTTTATTATGAGAATTAAAAATTTTCAAGATGTTTTCGTTATTTTTCGGTGTGGAGAATTCCTGTTGGCACCATTTAGATTTGTATTTGTTTTTTGATTCGAGTTTCTCATATTTAATTTCAAAACATTAATATTGAAGTGGACCACACACAGACAGACGAAGACATGAATTGGTGAACACTATCATTCATAAGTACAGATAGCAATTAAGACTGACAGACGAAATGTTGAAAATAACTTGTTAGTATTCGTTACATCACGAAGCGAGAAGATCAGTCAACAAAGGTCAAATTTATTTAATTACCACACTTCCCTTTTACTATGTAATAAAATTAAGTTTGAAACTATAAAAAGTTACGCAATAACATTCATTGCAAAAATTAAAAGATACAAACATTCGTGGAGGTTTTAAAGTACTTTCAATGAAACATTCATTTCACTTTTCGTTTCGATTAAGAGATAGTTCAAGTGAAAGGTAATTAGTTTTGTCGGAAGAGAGGTTATGACAAGATCCAGTTATTACAAATGCTGGAAATCCAGTTCTGCAAACCTCTTCTAATAATAACTCAGATGTCCCATTTCCTATTTCCGAGTGTGTACTGATGAGAGCGTGTTATGTGTTGCGACCAATTAAAAGGAAAGTTTATTGAAGAAGAAGAAGAAGAATATCAACAATAAAGTGTATCTTCGTGGACAAAGGCTATCATGACATGCACTGAGAACGCCTTGAAACAATCAGTTTTTATTGTCATTGGAAATTAATTTTATAGGTGAGAAGGAACTACAGCTGATGTAACTGCAGACAGGAAGTTACGTTCAGTTTGTTGATCTCAGTGACCTCTAGCGGAAACTGACCTAGAGTTCATAGTAATTTCACAAAAATCAGTAAGAAATTTAAATATGATATTAAAAATAGTCATCTATAAAAGCCCCCAGAACTAATGCTAAGTCTGACGGTCAATATAAATATTTCGACATACGAATGAGATAAAAAAATCACAAAGACAGGAATTACAAATTCCAAAGAATGTCAGATACTAAGTTGAACCGGGAGTCTTCACTGGTCAACTAAATAAATCAGGATTATATGTAACTATAAATAGTGCTTCGTTACATAACGGTTTTAATTTGGGTAAATAATATTTGTCTTCTCTCTCAAAAGTTTAGGGCGTGACCTTGTGATTACGTCTTGTGGATATTTAACTGAAACAATTTCAGCCGTATTTAAAGTACAAGAATTAAAATATTTTGTAGTTTTTATTACCAGAAGCCATAATCACGTTTACTACATAATGCCTAAGTTACAATAATAGAAATCCTAAATCCACATTATTATTAATTTTGTTTTTCAATTATTTAATTAGATTGTACAAAATGATTTTATTATTTTCTTTGACAAAAAAAATAAATAAATAAACTAACATATTACGTCTAATAATATGTCTTCAGTTTTTTTAATTTGCTATCTGTTACTGAAGAAGACAATATTATCGTCGAAACGTGTTTGACTAAATATGTTCTTGACAATTTTTACATTTTCTTTTTAGTGTAGCAAAACAAATTATAAAATTTCTAGAAAATTCGCAGTTCTAGTAAAAGTATATAGGTGGAAGAACGCCAATTGAAATATAATGATGATGATAGATTCGTGATTGTCGACTTGAAATCATCCTTATTTATTGCAATTGGGAGATCGTGATTTTAGAAAGCTTGTCAAAGTATTTACTTATAGCTAATGTGCTAAAATAAATGTATTATATTGTAACTGTACGGGAGTTAAACATATAATTCGTTGTGTCTTTCTGTTACAGGCGGCGAGTTTAATCAGCTTCGCCACAATCTAAGTCATCACCTTTTAAGCATAACATTAAGCACCACCTTCAACTTTACCATAACCATCGACATGAGATCACTCTAAGTATCATCTGAAGACTTTTCCCAAGAATCATCTGAAGCATCACTTAAGTCCACCTTAAGACCACTTTAAACATCATCTTCAGCATCACGTTAACATCAATTTAATCATCACTTCGCACCATCTTAAGATTATTCCGAGCAATGCCTTAGCTTAAGTATCATTTAAATCATGACCTTAAGTTCACTTAAAGACAATTTTAAGCACCATCTTAAGCATCACCTTAAGATCATTTTGAGTATAACTTATACCTAATGATCACCTTAAGCATCACTCTGAGCATCACCTTGAGAATAATCTTAATAATCATCTAAAGTATCACATTAAGTTCACATTAAGATCATTCTAATTATCTTCATAAGTACTTCATAACTTAGCATCATCTCACTCACTCGACTGCAAGATCTTTCTTTTTAGTTTAAGTGAAGATTATTTTTGTCGATTATTTTTCCTTACTGTAGTGAATGTTAATAAATACAAAAAACATCGATTTCTGTTAACTATATTGTAGCTAATAGAGAAAATGTCACTGCAAGAAATCAAATGAAAATATTAAAAAAATATATTAGGTTTTTAAAACTATTCAGTTTTTATATAAAAAAATCGTATTTTATGGATTATAGCGAAAAGATCCTTACGAGTAGAAATGCCTTCACAATAAAACTAAATGTATCCATTGACATATCTTGAAACATATTTGACCAATTAAAATGGTTTTTTGTACAATTTTCAAAACAAGGAGTTCGTAGTAAAGTTTTTTTTTTAATTTAACCTGTGTCAAAAGTTATAATTCACACAAAATATTTCCAAGTGGACAAAAAAGTTTCTTTCCACATAAAATTAATTGTTCCATTAAAAATTATACACTTAATAGCTTGTTCTGCTCTAGTTTGAAGTCAAGCTAGCATTAAATTTGTTTTACAAAATTAAATTATTTTCATGTAATTTTAATATAAAATCATTTATTCGTAGTTTAAATTTTTTTCTCTTGAAAGGTTTATCGATAACCACTTGTTTTATAGTTTTACTGATTATAAATTTTATAGTTAAGAATTAAATTTTGTTTATTAATTTTAAAACCTTTCTCAGAAGTGACTATTAAAAATTAAACTGCTAAAGTAGAAACGATTTTATTAGGGTTATGCAAATCATGCGCGAGGTGGAAAAGTAGTCATTAGAGAAAGTGCTTCATTAAAAATAAATAAAACTACAACTTTTTTAAATTAACTTAGTGACGGGGTTTTCCCTCAAAGTTTCAATTATTATGGAAGTATCTAATTTTAGCAATGTACTTGTAAATATTTTTTTCTCAAAAAAGTAAATTATTTTAAATTTCATAACATTTATTTCATATATTTGCAGTAAAAAAATTTTAAAAATGCAAGTTGCTTTAAGACAAAATTTTACGATCAATTTCAATAACTTGTTGGGGAAACTTGTTATACAGAAAGAATAACAACTTAAATTCAGATATTAATAGTTTAGAAATGATTACATAATAAATTTTCATTTTTATCAAGTAAATTTAGTACAAAATTATAATAATTTTTCCTTAAGTTACTGAATTTGAATTCAATAATGTTTGTAAATATTTGGTCTCTATATATAGAAAAAAAGGGTAAAAAATATTTTAATTAACCGACAAGTTAAATTTATTATATTTATATTCCATTCAATAAAACAAACAATCAACCATATTATCTTCAACATAGGTTACTTACTACCTTTACAGACTTATTTCTTAATCAAATGTGTTCTTCTAAACCAGAGTTTAATAATGTTTTTTTTCATCCTAAAATTGTACGTTTTTAAAAAATCATCTAATTTTTAATATACTTTGAATTACGAATAATTTGAAAATAATTTTTGATGGATATTTAAATTAACTACTTAAACACTTCAAAATACTCTACACATTTACTACGTGAGCTTCATGTTGTTTTTCCTTATTAAAACAATTAACTTTATAACATTGGCATTTTAACATGTTATATATTAGCAGCTATACATGTTGTTGTTTTATAAAATCACTTTAACTTTAATGAACGTAATGAAATCAATTTGTAAATATTTTATATGAAATAGAAGTACAAAGATCACTTATTGCTCTCTCAGGAAGTTGTTATAATCAAACTTGTTAATTATTGTATTCCTGCCTGCATCATTTTCTGTTAAAACTATGTATGTACATATTACTTTTATTTTTAAGAACTGATTGTTAAAGTTGTTTTTTATGCTTGTTATACTTGTATAAATAAATCATTTTATATAAAAGCTACATGTTTCAGCATTTCTTGTTGACCTTATGAACTATATTTTCAAAATGCTACCAGTTTTTTATCTCTCGGCCATCATGAAAAATGACACATAAAATAAAAACACCTAGTCTTTAAATACTCTATTTCTGAAAGAGAACAATGTTTGTCAAAAAAGACGTGATAAGAAAGATGAGAGATTATCCAAGTGTAGATACATCTACGACCCCTAAATTTTACCTAACCCCTCCTCAATATAAAGGAGCCATCTTTTGATGATAGTATAGTGTTTTATTTACGTATTTATTTGACTTTATCTCATATAAGGTTAGGTTAGGTTAGGTTAGGTTAGGTTTGGTTAGGTTAGGCTAGGTTAGGTTAGGTAAGGTTAGGTTAGGTTAGGTTAGGTTAGATTAGGTTATGTTAAGTTAAGATCAGTTTTGAGGTCACCCGAGTCTAAAAATTGAGTTTTGGAATAATGTCGTCTGATGTCTATCAAGTGTCATATGTGCAGTGCTCTACAACTCAAACGATTGAGTGGATTTTGATCAAATTTGGTGTGTGCACAAATACCAAATGACGATGATTTTCAGTCATTTTTTGATAGCTCAAATTTGGGTGTATGTTAAAAAAAACACAAAACGAAGATTTTCTCAAGATCAAGTCTAACGATTTTAATAAAATTTTGCTCAAGTGTAGAATCTAAAGTCTGAAATAAAATATATTGGTTACTAACCTTCACACCATGCTGATTTGTGAGTTTGGGTAAAATTATTTCAATCAAAAAATGTATCTTGAAGATGTAGTAACAGAAGTAATTTCTCTAAATTCAATCTACAAATTTTAATCGTATGTAAAGACTAAGATCTCAAATTCTTGTGCAAAATCGGAAGGGAAAAATATTACAATTCAGGAGTATTTAACAAAAATAAATATGAGCCTTGAACACCACCTTCAAAAGCTGGATTTTAATTAAAGGTGATTCGTAAGTTTTGTCACCTTAAAAGTAGATTTTTTTCAGAGGTAGTTTTTCCCATAAACACGTCCTCATAATAAGAAGTCGTATTTGTTTAAAATTGAGTTTATAATACCGTCCCTCAAAGTTCCTCTTTTGTGTGTGCTTATTATTCATAAACCGTTAGAATTTAATACTTGCTTTTTTTTTCACACGGGGTTTCAAATCTTCATAATTCGCTAAAATTTGAACGAACTTGGTAGAGCCAATTTTGAGATATTCAGTATTTTATACCACACGACCAATAAGTTTTAGTTGATTCCTTTGAGCAAACTTTGATCAAAATTCGTTAAAGCAGATTTTGATAAAATCGTATTTTATGTTTTTTTTTTCTTTTAGTATTTACTAAAACATTTATAAGTCTCGAGATATGGCCAAAATATGCCCATATAACAAATCTGATTAAAATTGGTAAAATGGTTAGACTCTATAAATTTGCACAATAAATACGACAGACCGACATTATTTTTAAAAAACATTTTTTGGAATCAGAAGGCCTCAAAACGGCCCAATACAGTGGACGTATTGAGTGATAACGTGATTATGCATTAACGACGAGTGATTATTTGATAATTTTCATTGTACATAAAATGTTATGTGGTTTTGCAGTACAATGGTCAGGCAGTAGGGGACTAACATCACAATGTCAAAAACAGGATCTAATATCACTAAACTGCTAATACAGAATACCACCCAGTTATCCAAAACAGTTTCGCATTTAATGATTAAGACGACAAATTTTAAAAAGAATCTCAAAACCTTTTCCCCTGAACGATGTTTGGAAGGAAGATGGACCAAAACCAAAGGAGGGATCCCTCCAATGGTACACTGCTGAGTCCAGAACGAAAGGTAGGGTGGGAGTGGGGATAAAAGATCTAAATTTTAGCCTTAGTAAATCCCTAGGTAAAATTCTATCCATATTTCAAGCTGACATACACGCATGAGAGCTCTGCGTTAGGGAGATTATCGAAAAAGGTAACAAATGCGCAGAGGTTACCATACAAGGGGAAACTGTAATACATACAAGGCTTAAATAAGAAATAAACTAAATACAAAATTATGAAATGTATAAACAAGAAATGAAACTATAATAAGTAAATAATAAAAACAATCCAAGACAAAAACATGAAAGATGTATCAGAAAAATAACAATAAATAAATAAGTTTGTGTTATCTTTCATTTAATGAGTGTTCCTCATTAAAAATGAATATCAAAACAGGTTAAACACACTTACCGGTACCCACTTTTTAAAATAATTGGAATATAATTCGAAATTCCACCCTTAATAAATAAACGCCCTACACCCCCAAAATAGACCTTTTTGAAATTCTCGAAATTGTAACAAATATGTACAATAATTCTTCAAAATAAAGTCATTAAATTAATATTTAAACAACCTTTTTCAATCCCTTTATCTCAACACGTTAGATATAGGTTGTCTCTAACATTCTGTACTACATTTCCAACAGAATAAGGAAGCAATATTTCCTTGATTGTCGCATGTTTCACCAACAGCTTCCGTAGCTACGCGCGTCAAACTAGTTCCTTTGCGTAACAAATTAATGATTCAAGATGGCTAACTAGAAGATCAAGGATTTCGTAAATGGAAGGTTCCGGACAAAGCGGTTCTGCAGCATTTTACAAAGGAACGGCTCGTAGTTAGGACAAGTTGTTGAACTTTGATCCTTATGAACAACTTTCACTAAAATGATTTTCGTATAACAAGTTTCCATTGTTTATGAATGTGTGGTTTAATAAATTATAGTAAATATAACCTTTTAACTTTACTGGATGAAATTATATAGTAGGGTTTATAAATAGGATTTTAAATTATTTATAATATATAACCGGCACTGGTAGTAATCGTGTAAACATAACCTCAAATTATGTTCATAATAAATTAAGAACAGCTGTTCGGAAAAATCATATGATATTGATCATTGTTATATTTATGTAGTAAGATTATGCAACGTAATATAAATTGCCCTTTTTAAACTCTTAATGAACCAAAACCAGTTGTCACCCAAAATGCCAGCTTAGTGATTTGTCAATCCAATAGTAACAATAAACGTCGTCTTTGAAAATATATTTAATGCTTGCGTCTCTTGTGTCATAAACACGTCCTCAACGAAAATCTTATTAGTTTAAAATCGAGATATTCATGATGGATGAAATCATTTTCGTTTTTTGGCAAATATTACTAAACAGTAATATATTTTTACTTGCGATTTTGCACACGTGTTATTAATCTTCATTTTGCAATAAAATTTGAACGAAATCTTATACCATTCTGTTTAGAAGATCTACTTGTATTACACTCTATGATGGGGCTAGGTAAGTACCACGATGGCGCCCAAACAATTGTATTAATTTAGGGTTCCTGATGTTCAGAAATCATAAGTGAAGGTTCCGTTCGTGAAATTAGATAATATATAACATGGGACAAATGATCCCTTAAATTAAAGGACTTGTGAAACTAAACATTATAACAAAAGGGATTTCTCACCATTTCAAAACACCTGCCTTCAATGTCTGTATTGTAGAACATAAATGTACCTGGACTATGGTAATCATTTTGTTAAAAAATTAATAGATACAGCATTAAATATCACTTTAAAATGATATATTAATTAACCACTTTTAAAAAGTTACAGCCACAAACCGCAATTTATAAATAACAATATATACATTTAACAAATAACACATTACACTTACGATTTTTACCTCAAAAATATTTGCTCCGCGAAACGGTGATCATCGGTATATATATATATATATATATAGAGAGAGAGAGAGAGAGAGAGAGAGAGAGAGAGAGAGAGAGAGAGAGAGAGAGAGAGAGAGAGAGAGAGAGAGAGAGAGAGAGAGAGAGAGAGAGAGAGAGAGAGAGAGAGAGAGAGAGAGAGAGAGAGAGAGAGAGAGAGAGAGAGAGAGAGAGAGAGAGAGAGAGAGAATTGTGGAATGGATCCAACAGTAAAGATTCTAGGTAGTGACTCTAACAGCATAAAATCAAATTACTTGCAAGATAATTACTGATTATAGTTTAGTTATTGTAGCTCATTTATCACTGAGGATGGCGACTTTATCGTTGAAACGCGTTTGATTAATTAAATGTAATTCCTGTGAGATCTTGTGTTCGAGTTTTATTCTATCTGAAACAAACAATAAATCTGAAACAAACAATAAACAATGACTGTGACGTCATCACAGTACTTATCCAGACCCATGACACAAACAGATCCTCTAAATATAATGCCACAAATTAGTTTCTTGGGGCTTCTAGGAAATGTTTTATTGTATTGGTAGATCAAGGGGCTTTATCCAGTATACGTTACATAAGGAAAGTTGTTTAAAACAGTGACACAGGTTTATTGAACCTCTTTATTCTACTTAATTAACACTACTTTCATGACATCGGCAAGGGCCTCCAAGATGTACATATGTGAAGGTACCTCAACTCGCTACGCTCGTGGTATGACTCGGCAATGAAGGATATCGTAACTATGCGTATATCACAATTTTTCGGGAGGTCAGGATTAGAAATTAGTTTTTTGACACTAACTCGATTTCTCATATAATAGTGGTGTAATTGGTACCATTACATGTTGTAAGGTGAATATCACATGAGATGCGGACACAAAACAGTTATAAATGACTACCACTTTATACTTTTCAATTTGATTTGTCTGAATTGCAATACAAGTACTCCTCTAAACATTTCATGTTGATATCTGAATTTTTATGGTCGTTATAGAGCTTAAATACAAATGATAACGATGATAGTTGGATGACATGTTGAAAACAACTTTTAATATTTCCTGAAGCCATGAAATTTGAAGGTCAGTTGAAAACAGTGGTCGAAATTTTTTACGTTTAATAAACTTACACCACATTATGTACTAGAGAAGTAATAGTAATACAAATGATTAGGCGGTTTTGTTAATATTTCGCTGTCAAATGTAAACTGAGAACATAATTAAATCATCGACCAGGTTGAGCAACTTTTAATTAACCTTCCTATCGTTTACAGATTAAACAGTATAATTAAGGTAATCCAGGACAACTCATGAACTGTTAATAAAAGTGATTACGTTAGGAATGTGATAATGATGTATAGTGGTAGAGTGAATACTCTCATTATCAATAAGAGAAAGCTTTCTCTATTAAATAGAAAACTTATCGTGTGTTATATGTCATTTAAATTGACGTTACATATATAATTATATGAATTTTTTTTAAAGAAAAAACTAACAGGTTATAAATAGTTCTTCATGTATAGGCTATAATAAATAATAATAATATAGAACATGTTTTCGATAATATTTCGTTCATTAAAGTTATTTGTAACAAAATTTATAGAAATAATAAAAGTTAACAGTGAAACCATGTGATCAGCTGCTGTTAAAAAATCAAAATTAATTTATCAAAGAGGTTAAAGAAAAGCATAATTATCTATAGTTTAAGCTAAATGGGAATTTTAATCCATAATCTAAATTTCCTTTTGACCTGTACTTCCTTTATTGATTTGCTAACATCAGCTGATCAGATTGTTACACCGTTAATTTTTTAAATATATTTTGAATGAATTGATATTTTATTTAATTAACAACATTAATAAGATAATTTGTGTGTGATGAAATACCTTAATTGAAACCGTCACGTGATCTTTTTATTTCACTTAAATATGAAGCGTATCGGGATTTTTATTCCATCATTAGATGGATTACTTAATCACTAAATTTAGAGGTGGGGTGAATAGTCAAATGACAGATTTATGGGAAGATACTTTATTCCATTCAATCAGTGACCTATATTGAAGAAAATTGATACATTAAAATATTTAAAAACTATAGGAACATATAAATATTTTATTTTTATAAAATGTAAGGGGAGGGGAAGAAAAATCAGTTTTTAAGATTATCTCAAGACTTGATATTAACAAAATTTTCTATACAACGTATGATTTACATTAAATAGGTATAATAATTAACAATGGGGATAGTTTTAGCATCACCTTACCCTCAGGGGCTTACAACAATACGTACAGGCATGGCAGAGGAAATCTAGCAGGATTTACACCTTGTTTTCATGTGTATTGGGTTAGATCTCTTTCATCTTTCCATCAGGTCTCTATTGATCAACACTTGTTCTTTTACGACCCTGCCGCTATTAGAGTTATCCATGACTATGGGACTTTATTTTATGTTCATTTCTTTTTCTTTTTTAAGGCGACTTGAAACTTTTTTGTTTTTCGACTTTAAACAATAAGGAAAAGATAAAAGCACACCTTTAAAAGGCTTTGTCAATTTTAGTCGCATAAAACCAAAATAAAAACTCGTACCTAATAAAGTAGATTTTATGGTCTTTAATACTTGTACGTAATATGCATCTATTATCTTCTTTTTTTTTGGTAACATTCATACTTAAAGGATTTATAAATCCTAAAACATCGTATAAAACAATTTATCCTCATTTCCACCCCCATCTCTTTAAAAATCGGCTACATAATTTCCTTTGACACTATATTTAAAAAAAAATTTTGATAGAAGTATAAAGCTATTTTGCTTTACTATAGTAAATATTTAAATCTTAATTGTAAACTACTGAAGACCAATAAAAGTTCATGTATGTTATAATAGATTAACAAGAATCTGTTTTTACTACTGGTTTGGTTGTCCTTATTTTGTCTAAATTCAATGGTGGTTTTAGAAATATTTGATACTAAGCATTTTAATTAACGCAATTTTGAAACGGTTAAGTCAAACAATATACAATTTCTGGTACACTTTAAACCAATAATATAAAGTATTCCGTTTTAAATCAAATTCTTTCGGCAGTGTTATATTGTTTTTTTTATAAAACGAACCATTTTTGAACATATATGTTTATACACACTTGTTTCCTTATTTTTATGTTATTTTGATATCTTAATGGTAATCGATGTCAAAATTTGGACTTATAATTTTATGGACTTTTATGATTTTCCCCAGTAGTTTGTAATTGTAGATTCTCACTTGTAGTTTTTACTTGTATTAGTAAATTTTTGCAAACTGATCTTGGAAAATTGTTTATAAGAGCTAATATTTGATAAGGGATAGTGGTAGAAAATTAAAATTTAGCACAACACTGATAAGCATTAATACTTTAATTTTGGTCAACTTCCAAGATTATAACGTGTTTTTTTTTTTTAAGTGAAGGCAATAATAAAGGAGTATTTTCAAAAAGAAAGTAAATAAAACCAATCACATCAGAAAATATAAGCACGTGGTAGTTTAACCTTTTAGCTTCAGACATTACTGTCTGGAATTAATGTTTATTTGGGAGATATAATTCAAAATTGGAGCAACTTTAAGTAAGAAATTGTAAATCGATAATAACTCAGTGCACAGTACAAATTCATTTAGTATATATATATATATATATATATATATATATATATATATATATATATATATAATCTTGAATGATTGGGAGACTAGTAAAAAACTAAATTTTATTTGTATTGTGTTTAAATTCAAATTTAATAATTTTACTTACCATACGTTCGTCGTTTCTACGTAACCACCATAGTGACTACAAAAATTAAGATAGAAACATGAAATTTGACGTAGGGTACTATAGTGTGTTCCTTTAGAAACACATACAAATTCAGAAAAATCTAATTGAAAATATGAAAATGGCGGCTTTGAACAGTTTTTGGTTGTTCAATTTTTAACACACTAAATTCGATTAAAATTTTCAAATTTCATTTCATGAAAATGGTACCAATCCCACATTTATACGATGACAAATAGCGAATTTGTTATCAAAAATGTAATTTCAAATGCATACTTACCAAGAAGATTTGATATTCGTATAGTTTCATGTTCTGTCAGAGCTGAAATACTGAGCGAGTGGAGGATGCTTCTCATATGTACAGCTTTAAGGCACGCCAGGCTCGACACAAGCAAAGCGAGTTAAGACTTTAAATCTAATCTACGAGGCTTCCACTCGCCGACATTATGAAAGGAGTTACACAATTACCAAGTTCAGAAAACCACTGGTAAACACGGTGTAAAACTAACTTAACCTACACCTCTTGATCTGCCAATACAATTTAATATTTCCTACAAGGCCCAAGAGACAAACCTTTGGGCATTATATTTTCAAGGTCAGCTTTTATTACATTGTAAGATGGAGCTTGATGGTGCTCATTAACCAGTCTCTATCTCGCAAGTAGAATTACTGACTTTCCTTAAACGTAAATATTATTTATTAAATAAATAAAACATAATTTTAACCTTGAAATATTTACCAAATTAAATATTACCTCACGCAGTCATATAATGTAGTCTGTCAAGAACAATGAAATAGATTTCAACAATGGGCAAATCTCCAAAAATATTCAATATGCCAGAGCAGAGGTACATATTGTGAAGTAACACAATATAGCCAACTTAACCTCAATTTTAATATTACATATACGCGTTATATAAACAAATCTTCAATTATTCTTTGTGTTGCATTGATTTCTTCAAAAAAAATAAAGTAAAACATGTTGATGTGCTGCATCATGGTACTTACCCAGCCCTTAAGATAACGTAAAACAAGAAGCTCTAAATATAATGCCTAAAAGTTGGTTTTTTCGGCTATGTATGGAATGTTAAATTGTAGCCTAATGGTAGATCAAGGATACCTACCCAGTAGCCCAGTAGGGTCAGTTTCGAACACTTATTTCACAGGTTTTCTGAGCCTCTTAATGTTGTATATCACTACTTTCTTGACGTCAGCTAGATGTGTATATATTAAACGCTCTCCATTCACTTCGCATGCTACATTATGTCGTCCTTGTAGGCCTTCTTAGCCGTACATATTTGAAGTAACCTCGACTCGCTACGCTCATATCGGTGACTCCAGCCTGCTGTTACTCATACTATACAAATATCACTTTTTTTTTTTTTTTAGAGGTTGGTATTCGAAATTATATTTTTAACAATAACTTTGCTACCAGTAAACATATTGAATTGAAATCTGCAATTAATATGAATAACAAGAGATATGAATAAAATAACAATTTAAAATGGCCGCCATTTTGATATTTTCAATTCGATTTTCTGAAATTCAATAGGGTTCTATAATAGGGTACACACTATAGTCAATTTTTGTGGTCACTACCGTGCCTATAGATAATGACAACAACGACGGATGGACTTTTTCAGTGTCCTGACGTCATGGAACGTGAAAATCAGTCAAAAAAAGGAGGTTGTAATTTTCAATGATCACTAAACTTACTTTATATTACGTATACAAGTAGAATCCATACTCAGCACATGATAAGAATTTAATGAGTCTCTCTTTTATACGTATTGAGTTATGACTGAAAAATGTTTATGTTTTATGTACAGAGTTAAATCCATTTTGATTATTTGTTTTTATGCTTAATTTTACTTTATGTCTGTTGGACACGGTGGTACACATGGAAAATGTAACGCGAGTAACCAGGCTCGAACCTCCGCAACTTTTGACGGTTCACTAGTCCAAACTGCAGCTAGTTAACTGCACGCTACTAAAAACTGTGTCACATATTTAAGACTATACTCTCTTGTCTATGACTGAGCTTTTCCCTATTTCAGTGTATAAAAGGCTTAATTATAAAAGACAAGGAAATATTAAATATATAACTTATGTAGGTTGTTCTCATATATACTACAACAGATTTATCAACGAGGCAGCATTATACCAGCTTCATTAATCACCTGTTGTTCTTTAAAAGGAATTACTTTCATTTACTGTTATCTTTCTCAACCCAAACTCAGCCGCTTCCTGATCTACCGCAATTAAACACTTTTAATTACTAGCTATCCCAAGCTTACGTAATGTTTGTAATCGTTTAAATTAACAATCGAGGAAGAATGTCGGGAGATTATAGATTCATTGTAATCGTAAACACTGTTTATGTGACATGTAACATTGTTACGTTTCTGTACAAGGGAAAGGGCAGGAAAGCAAGAAGGAATCTCTAAAAGGAAATGTAGGTCTTCGGATCGACTTGATTGATGACACAGACAGATACAAAATTCATTTCCGGAAAAGCTTGTCTTTACGTCCGGTTTTAGAATTTTTTTTTCATTTCCTGTGTTTTTACAGACTATTGACAAAGATGAAAGGATTTTGATCCTCCTGTGTCCAATTTTTTACTTACCCAGTATATGAGTAAGTTTGATAATCACAGACAACCTGACCTTCACGATTCACGGCCTCATGAAACCAAGTGATTTTTGACTTTCGTCGTCACTGACGTTGACGTACGATAGCGCCAACACAAATTGAAACAGGGAGATGAATTTTGATATAGAGGACTGTATAGTGTATTCATATAAAATTCTATTGAAATACTGTAAAATCTAATAAAAAATGTCAAAAAGGCGACCATTTTAAACTTTATTTATTTCGTGTGTAGTTCAAATTATAACACATTAACTTAGATGAAAAATACAGAATTCAATTATATATGAAATGGTGGCAACATCTCAACGATGACTTATGTTGATTTCAGCGAATTCTGTCGAAATGTTAATTTCGGATCTCAACCTCACAAGTATTAAAGTATATAGGGTTTGGAACTTGTTGCGCAAAAGTATTAAAATGATTAAAGATGGTTCTCAGTTTATAAAATACTTTAAAGTGGTGGTTTCATAATGGTAGCCTATATAGTAGATAGTGGCATCTGGGCTGTGGTGTGAATGAATGTGTGCCTGGTTGTAATGTTTTATTATTTTATTGTTAATTTAGCTACTATTATGTGGTTTATTTTATTTTTATATAATTGTCATATAGCGAGAACATAAGTCGTCATAATTTAAAATTGACGCTACACCTGACTTACTAGATAAACTATTACATTGGCGCCACTCACTTTTTTTGAATCTCTTTGTTTAATTTTGATGTTATTGAACTTATTAAGCTCACTGAATTACCTGGCCTACGAGCAGATAGATTTGCATTTAGTTCAAACGTCATTCTAGGGATACCCCAAGAGGATAATCTTTATTGGTATAACAAAGCATACCACTGTTATGTTTAATAAATAATTTATATCATTTACAGTAAACTTTGGAATTTGTTACAAGAACATATCGAAATCACAGAAGATCGTATTCAGTTTAAAAATACTATAATAAGTTTTTTTTTTTTTAAATATAGATATATTCTGAAATATGTTTGATGTATAAGTATATTTTAAAAGTTAAGGTATTTAAAATGTTGAGGTTAAGTAGAAGAGAGAACCCTATGGTTCATAAAGATTCATTCTGTTCATAAGTATATCTAAATCTGATATATTTAGCTTTGAAATACTACTGATTAGATAATCTTATGCCCAATCTACAGAGTCTGTATGAAATTCACTTTGAAGAATACCGACCGTGACTTTCTTCATAATGTCGTGACGATTGACCTTGGAGCACTACCAATGACTGGTACACATGGTTTGACAAAGTACCGGTAAGTATAAGCGTGACCAAATGGTTAATACCGGTATCTAGTTTGGTCAAATTGTCGGTTTTTAGAGTCAGATCTCCAGGAGTGGATGAAATAAATATATAAATGAACCAATTACTTCGTAAGAAGTCTAGAGAAAATCCTAAAAAGAAAATTCTGATTATTTAAATGTTTTAAGAAACAATAAAGTTGTTTATAATTTGTTTACATACGAAAGTGAAAAAAAAAGAAAAACTCGAAAAGGTTTTTCTAGATAATTTGGAAGAAATTTAAAAGTTTATTCTTTATTTGTTTTTCGAATTATTACTCTCTGGAAAAGTTCAAAAAGGTGAGAAAGGAAATATAAATTTAGAGTGGTGAAAATCAAAATATAAAACTTTATTTCCTTTTTGTAACATTTATATTTCTCTTTTATTTAAGTATAATAATATTATTTAACATTATTTGTATAGATATATTAAATTTTTTTCTACATTGCTAGCAACTATAAAAACAATATTTTCATTTGTCAATGAACAATAAGCGTGTTTCAGGAGGGTCGAATACAATGAGTCACTTCCACCCCTCGAGGGGCAAAAGATCTCTAAAATATTATCTGCATAAAATCACGTCATTGATATTATAAACTATCGCATAACACTAAAAATAACAATAAGGAAATTCCAATCCTTAGTACTAAACATATATTAGTCGAAGAATACCGAATATGGCACATGCTGTACTACCCATTCTGTCACACAGCTCGAGAAATCACATGTTGCCAATAAAATCAGTTAAAGGTATAGATTCTGCGCATTGACCAGACTGGTTGACCCATTGAGAGGTTATGTAACCATTGTGACTTTGTTTCCGCGATGTTACTTTAATATTACACAATACTTGGTAGAAGGAAGGGAGGAGGGGTTCAAACTAAACTTCTGGTCAAGTCTTATATATACATGCTTTACGATATCAAGAGGTACATCAATATCTGAAGTCATGGCACACATCTGGAAACTTACAGTGAGTACATTTAATAATTTAGTTTAAATAACACATATATATTTTGTATATTAAATTTTTCGTTTTGGAATATTGTCTCTTGAGTTTAAAAAGAATAATTTGGGGACTTACGACGTCGTCTTTGCGCTTGAACCTAAACTGTTTGGTAAAATTTGATATAAGATAAAATATATCATATTAAAAAAGTATAATAGACTATAGTTCATGGAATTCTCTTTAAAAAGTTGGATTACTTGTTTGTTCAAAATTTTAATTTATATTTCCTGTGATCCTTCTTTGAAAGTAAAATTAAAAAGAAAGTGAAATAGTTTTAACATAACACAAGTTGTTCGACGTTGTCATGTTATCTACCCAGAACACCATCATATAATGTAATACAAACAGATCCACTAAATGTTATGTCGAAAGGTCGATCTTGTACTTTGCAGGAAATGTTAAAACGTATTGGTAGATCAAGAAGGCTTAATATTCAGTAGGATAAATTTGTTTAATTGTTACACAGGACTCCTGAACCTCGTAATTTTGTATATCATTAATTTCTTGATGTCGGCTAGACCCCAATGGGCCTCGTAGATGTCTATTTATAATAAGGCCCCACTTGCTTCGCTCGAGTCAGTGTCAGCCTTAGCGGTCCTCAAAGCTGTCCATAATACTATAACTGTTATCGTTTAGTTATTGTAGCTCATATATCACTGAGGATGGCGACTTTGTCGTTGAAACACGTTTGGTTAAGTAAACGTAATTTTTGTGAGATCTTGTGTTCGAGTTTTATTCTATCTAAAATTATCTCACAAGTCAAGCTCAGTATTTATTAAAAAAAGAAATTCGTGTTTTTTAAAAAGTATAAAAAAAAAGATTAATCCATTAAACTAGAAAGAAAATTCGTAGTATTTTTAGACAATAATTTATAAAATTGTTGACACTAAAATGGGGCTAAATGTTTTAATTTCCATAAAAAGGACAATTTTGTACTAGGGTCCCAGTAGATAGCTTCTTTAATGATATAAAGTTTTCTAAAAAAAAATTTTTTATATATTTTAAAGTTTGAAGGACTTCAAGATAGACTGCGTGGTATATTGTCTATCAGATAGGAGAGAGATCAATGTTATGGCTATAGTTCAAACTTATGAATTGTCAAAAATTAGGGATGTTACTGGCCGTTGTATTTGGTCAACAGCACTGATCTCCCGTATTTATTAAAAGATAAGAATTATCCATTCGAACTGAATCAATTCTATAATAAATTGTACATATGTTCTGTGTGCTAGGGCGTAACATAGTGTGCGTGAAAATAGTTCCGTAATGCATGCAGGAAAATGTGCATATCATACTTGAATTACTTTAAACAAAATTATAACATAACGGTATCACACAAGGTAATCAACAAATATGAACATACCGACTTACCTTTACATAGATGTTTGAAAACCTGAAACTTAGAAGTCTAAAAAAAAGAGGAATTTCTACCTATAGTTTAAATAAACATTATCTTCCCAACTTGGTTCAACCATTCCTTAAAACTTATTTTAAGACAGGTAATTCATCCTTTAATATCTTTGATAGGTTCTTAAATAAAATATAAGATGTAATAAGAGTTAGTAATTGTAAATATTTTATTTCACTTTGGGGATTTATGAAATTATATTATTTTCCATTTTTCAGATCCTTCTGGTAGTTCTTTTCGTCGCAGTTGCTATCTGCGTCCCACTACCTGGTTTTAAAGGAAAACAGTGAGTCAATTAATTTAATGTGCTTTTCAATTATAAATACTTGTAGAATTTACGTTTAACAAAGCTGCAACTAAATAAAAAATACATTGAGTTATGTTTAAATAATTTAATTTCTATCTCAAATGTTCGAGTACTAAGGATCAAATATGTGAAAACCGATAAAAATTCCAGCTTACAGTTTAAAATTAATTCTTGATAAACATATTTAATTTTCTCTATTTTTCTCTCATAATCTTATGCAATTTCGTTAAAATTTTTCAAAAAAATGACTTTTCTCCTTCACACTATAACAAAAAAAAAAATTGTAAATAACTGGATTCCAGTTCGTTTTGTTTATAATTACCTATTGATTTCATAACATAAATTAATAGCATAAATTTAAAACATATAATTTAACATAAGAAATTGTTTTTCGTAATATACTCATACCACCTGTTAATAAGTCCCGGGACGGCTTAATATTGTTTTAACCATTACAGATAGAGCTACAAAAGCTTTGTTCATTGTTAATGGACACGAAAACCTTTTAGTACGTATTCAGTACACCGCTAACTTTCCAGGCGGACGGCCCACAAAAAGTAAGTAGGATATCTTAAATGAGAGCATAGGTCGAGTTGTACATCGAATTAAAGGCCTTTATGAGTAGAACACAATGTCGCAAACCCTACCTCAAAAGGTTCACCCTAGATAAAATAGCATTGTGGACCTTCACCCTGGAAAGGTAGCGGTCCACTGAAAATAAATTGGTTTTGGTGTCCATTAACAACGTGCAGAGCTTTGTTCTGTAATGATTTAAAAAAGTATTAAGTAGTTCCGGGACTTATTTAACACGCGATATATTAAATAATATGCTTTAGACAGTAGTGTCCTAAAACCCGGATTAAAATATAGCCCTAATAATATAGGTATTTCTTTTTTACATTCTTCCATCATATTAAATTTAATATTTTTTTTGGCAGTAGGATTACAGCAATACATATTTTCACTCACATACAAATAATTTCTAAGTGATACAAACATACGTTGAAAATAATTAAGTTTCTTTTTAACTTCGTTTACAAAGAATCATGACATTGTGTTTCATTAAGAGTAAAGACAAATAAATTATAAATAAAACTACGATTTGTTCCTACTTAACATTTAGTTTATACATAAATATGTATATTTATTTGCTTTTCTCTTCATGTTTATTTAACTGTACTATACTGTAATATGTTAGACTTTACACGCTGTAATAACCTGCACTATTGTTTAAAGGTTAGATAGAAGTCGCTTGATTTTGTAAAACGGTTTACTCATTCACAGCACGACCAAATAAACGAACTGTACCGGTACTTAAAGAAAGTCCAAATCAGTGTTGATTTGTTAGTCAAACGGTAGAATGTTAAAGAAGTGTTAATATTTAAACGAAATATTTGTTAATACACCATTTTTAACAGATGTAAACTAGCACTTAGTATGTTTTAGTACTGACATAATTGGAAACTGTTTAAACCACTAAATGCTGTTCTAACAATTTAAATATTTCAAAATCGGAACATAGTCAATCAAATTAAAATTTTTTAGGTGCATGACTGAAACTAATTGTTTAAAATAATATAAAATTACGTTTAGAGAATAAATTCCACTCAGGATCTCACTTTAGTGAGTAGAGATTCGGCAATTCCGAGGCGAACATGGATGGATCTAGATTTGTACGTAGACTTGGGTTAGATGCCTCTCTTTTATCTATTTTATCAAGTCTCTCTTGACCAATTTTAGTTTTATTGGTCACAGTTTTTTAAGCTATGATGACCGTGAGGTTATTTTCTTTTGATCAACAAGAAAAAAAGAAAGAGAGTAAATTGTAAAAACCCACACACTACGCAATCGGATTAATTTGTCTTTTTTAAACTACTCTTCAACTATAATTTTCTTTTGTATGTGTTTAATTTGGGATATAGACTTCCATTTTATAAAAACAAATAAATGGAAATATCTTAGACTGGTTTTTCAACATAGGAATCAACAAATTTGTTTTTCACCAAAAACGTTTTAGAACTTTCGTATAACTAGTAGGGACCATAACTTATGGTTTCACTTTAACTCTAAGTATGAACGAGTGAAAAGTTAGTATAATATTTTTACACAATTTATTGATATTTTCTAGTGAGCATTACGTCATCCATGTACCTTATCAAGTCCACACTGTACACCAACACCACTATCACAAGGTACCGGTGTACATCAAGGAGCATACCTATGTGGGCAAACAATGGGGGTGGGATTAATCAGGTAACTATATCTTTGAATTTAACAAATTTTTGTTTCATGTTGTTTAAGGAATTCAAACTTTACGATATTTTTAAATATATAGAGTAGTTTAAATGAATCATACACCCTCCCACAATAATTTGTTATTAAGGCTTGCTTAGATATTATTTGTAATGTTCAAATCACAGAACGACTAAAGTATTTCAGTTTTAACCTGGGAAAAGATTTTAAATGTAAAAATATGTTCATTTTCGATTCATGCCTAAATAAAATATAGAACTTTAAGTGTTCTATATTTAATTACAAAAACGCACCTAAACAATTTGATGGGCAGCAGTGAAATCAAAGAATGGGATACATTTAAATGTAATTTCCAAAATTTGTTTTTCCAGGTTTTGTAGAAACTTTAAAATTAAACTGAGAAATCATATAGTCTTATCCAATTTCATAAATTTGATTAAAACAGTAGTAACACAGGTTTTACAATTTCGGCCCTGTGAGCCTCTAAGCTGTACATATATGAAGAAGCCTTCACTCGCTACGCTCGTATCGGTAACTCGGCCTTGTAGGATATCATAACAAATATATATATATATTCTTGCGGTCTCAGCGAAATTAAAATTTTGAAATTAGCTTCGCTATTTCTCATTGTAGAGGGGTGAAGTTGGTACCATTACATGCAGAATTGAAACCTGAAAACTTTTATTTATTTAGTGTTGAACAAAACACGAGATATTGAGAAACACTGTTTAAAATGGCGGCCAATTTGACATTCGATAACTACAACGACGGTAAAAATCACTTTTTTGGTTTACTGAGGCTATGGAACGTGAGTTACAAAAAACAATGGTCTAGATTTTGAGAATTACTAAATTTATCCTATACTTTACATTCAGCGTAAGAAAAAGGAAAATATTCGAGGTGCATTCATTTTGTCCAAGAGTGTCCGTCTTGTGACCGAGTTATGTTATTAGTGTTTCTCTTTGCAATACTAATTAGTTTTACATTTTCTTTTCAGATGCTCTTTTTCTGAGTTTTCCATTCATCGACCATCATTTCTCATCTAACGCTAAAAACAACCCTGCAATCGAATCATTTACGTCATCTTCATTTTCTTCGTGCCATACTGGAATGAACAGGAGGTTAATTATAGATATTTAGCATAGATTTATGTACAAAAATATATGTATAATGTTAGTGAAGATAGAAGACTTTGAGGATTAAGTATTATTTTGTTAGATTTATTTGTTGCTTTTCTGTTTATATATATATATATATATATATATATATATATATATATATATATATATATATATAGATTTAGTTAATAAATACTTTTGATTTTTATAAATTAGTTTTTTTTTAATTTTCCAGTATCGAATAAAAACATGCTTATGCTGAGCTCTGTTATGGTTAACCACATATTTTCTTGAAAATAATGGGAACATAATGTTAATTATAATAAATAGTTAACAAAAACAATCTAAGGGAATTCAATGAAGAAGAATTATTCCAAAATAAACATATATATGGATGGTGATAGAGCTAATTCTAACCTCAAATGATTCAAGTCTGAATCAGAAGAAGTTTATGTGAACCTGAATATTGGCAATTGGTAAAGATCTCAACACCAACATTGTGGTTTAATAATGTAACAGCTGACACATAATTTTTGATTTTACTGTTCTTACAAACTTACGTTGCTTGGAGTACAAGCATGTACTAAACTTTGGATGGTGAAAAATTCATTTTTGTAAATTAAGTAGCACACGAGTATAAATTATATTTAAAAAAATACACTTAACAGGTAACAAAACTTTTGGACTTGAGGTACCCCCTCTTACCTGAGAAGATTTTAAAATAACAATATATTTAAAATGGGTTTTAATTTCCTTCATAACTATCTACCCAAAACAAATTTTCATATCATTTTTTTTTCTTTTTGAGCATGGACATACGTCATATTTACTATAATTATTGGCTTTTCTTCAGCCTTCTTACTATAACTACTAGAAAGTAATAAAGCTGCTTATTATACCAAAGCACAGAACCGTCCTGTACAACAAATACATATACAATATACGCGTGCCGTTAGTACAACTCTCTCCCAGACTGTTTAAACTCTATTGATTGTCATGTCCACTTTGCTAGGTCATGTGTGTGGGTTGTTAGTTGCAGGAGAATTGATGGAAATGATTTATTACTGTATGTATGTGTATGTATCAATAAATGTTTTCTTTGTCTTCCTCGTTTATTCCAGGAAGGGTTTGCATTTTTGTTATTAATATGAGTTTTCTGTTTTAAATATTCGATAGTAATTTCATAGTTTATTTTGTTATATTGTCTCAAGATATAAAGTTTGGCAATCTGTTTTCAAGTACAGAGATTTTGAAGAGCAAAAACGGAAGAAACGCGTTTATTGACGCAAAAACAATAAAAAAAAAGACACAAAAGGCTGTTTGAAAATGGTAGTAAAGTAGATCTGGAAGGCCTTCAACAACATCCGCCGAAGAAAATGTGAATACAGTTCAGGTTATGTTTTAGCATAGCTTAAAGAAGTCAGTAAGATAGGGAGCGGGATAAAGCGTACTTATAAAGCGTACAGATTTGAGGAAAACTCTCTCCGACCTTGGAAATCAAATCGTGTGCAACACCTGATTTATGAGGACTGTGACATTCGCATGGAGTTTTCTGAGATGTTGGCTTGAAAGGAGGAATGCCAAATATTATTAATAGAATTTTATGATCAATCGAGACTGTTTCCCAAGATAGAGGATCTGTGAATCGAACAATTGTCCTACTGGGCAGCGGAAAAGCTGGGCACATCATTTTGTACTGAGAGAATGTAACGTTAGGTGACGGTTCGTAAATCTGTTGAAAATGTTTTGCCAATGCAGGTGCACGTGTTATGTTGTAAGAAATTTAATAAAATAAATAATATTAACCTTTCTTTGATATAGCCTTTCTCATAAATTACCCTATGAGTGTTTGCAATTTTAACATCAAAATAGCGAGTGACTTTTCAACCACCCTTCATGTTATTTTCACTTTTTATTTAAAATAACGTTTCCAGTTTAAATATCCATCTTTAATCAATGATGTCACAAAATATCATTCACCTACCCCACTTTAGACTTTCAATTGACATTATTTTCTCAACCCCCCCCCCCCCATCATGCGTTCAAGTATTCAGTGTTTATCCTCCCTACCCACCAAAGTTCTGGCTGCACCACTGACGCCCTATGTTTAGTATAACGAACGTTTGATTAATTTAAATCATAACATATTATTTCACGGGAATCAGTTAATAACCCAGTATGATGTGAACAAGGTTTCACAACGCATAATCCACATAACTGTGACATCCTGTACATACCAAATAGGGCGGTACTTGTACAAAGCATTCTTGGTACTTGTTGCCAATGACACTTGTCATGCACTGTGGACAAGGGGTATTTCAAAGTTTACTGTCGCTTTTACTTCCTCAATTAATGGCCAAGTAGTTTGTTTATACATTAGTTAAATTCAAATACTCGGTATGCAGGTAATACGATGACGTAAGAGGTAAATATCCGACCCATTTCACCCACTCTCAAGGAGAAGGACCATGACACAGACAAGAGAGTATCTTATCTCTGACCATTGATACCGCACTATCCATGCAAACTGAAATAGATAATTTGATGTTGGTCTTCATCATCAGATAATTTCAATCTAAAAACAAAATTTTGAAATCTATCATGGAAATAAACAATTCAAAGACTATTTGATTTTCCCACACCTCTCTACAAAGCCAAAAACACGTAATATATAAGTGAAAAAAAATGTAATGTTTTCTATTATTGAGTTCTCCCCAAGAAGTTCTGATTTTAAATAGTTTGATTTATTATATTTTAACTAAATTTTAAATCGGTAGTGCTAATTTTGAGATAAAGTTACATATTTTTAGTTTTCTTTAATAACAATTAAGAATTGGCATTTTTTGGAAGATAATGGCCAATCAGTTTTCTTTGAATCTTAAATGAATATACATCAGAGAAAGATTTAATCAACATAACTGATTTTTTTATTAAATTAAAATTCTATGTTTTTTTTTAAGATAACTATCTTGAAATATTTACCTTTTAAAAATAAAATAGTCCCATCATACGGCCTAAGTATACTTACATTCCAAATTTAATAAAAATCTATTCATCCAATTGAGCTCACGGGAAATGAGGATAAACATTACTCCAAAATTATTTTGTTGACTGAGCCTGCTTTAAAAGAGATCTTAAAAAATACTACATATTTTTCAATACTCCATAAACAAATGTTATCCACAATATTTATATTTTAGAAAGTAAATATAATTTAGGAGGAAGGGCGAAATGTTAGTTTATTTAGTAGAAGAGAAGGCTAAACATATCCAGTTGATTTAAGATAAAACCCTCCAAGTTAACTGCAACGATATCGAAATTCCAGAATTATAAGATCATCCATAACATGAAAATCACCCAATTAAATATATTCACTCTCACGAAACAAAACCCATTTCTGTCACGAAACCGAAATTCCAAAGTTATCTGATTATAGGCTACTATTGTGAGTTGAAGAGTAGACTACTCATTTTAGATCTTTCGTAATTGAATAATGCTAAAATATTTAGTTTAAATAAATAATCTTGCTATAACACACGTTTAATGATAAATTACATATAGCAAATAAAGAATTATGTGAAAGTATTTTAGAAACACTTTATTATGTGAAAGTTTTGTTGAATGAGTTTTTGAAACTCTTGGTGTTTGCTAACAAATCCTTAACATTTCAAAATGGTTGTCCTAAAGGTAAAACATGTTTTGTAAGTTACTCCAATGGAAATAATTAATAATGAAGCCAATTTAAGAAATAGCCTCGGAAATCTCCAGGACTGTAAAAAGGTTTTCGGATATAATTAGGCAATTAACGAGACATTAAAACTATTGTCATTAAAGAAAAAGCACGTTATTAATGACATAAGCGTTTGAAAAAGAATCTTGAAAAGGGACTTGAGAAATCAAAAGTTATAACGTTTTCTTTTAGGCCAAAACGTTTTATTACAAAAAAAAACATGTTTCTTTTTTTTCCTTTTTTTTCATTTTTATAGGAATGATATATATAATCCCTTATCATAATTGACAGGAAACGATTATTTTGAGAAAAAATCATAGTTTTTCTCGTACAATATATTTTAGCGTAGGCCTATACCCTAATAAAATATCTACCGGTCAATTTATAGAGATAAAATCAAAGATTTTGCAGTTTTTCAATTTTTTTAAAAGAACCACCCCTTATAAAAGTTAGAGGAAAACCTATTATATTTGAAATGTTTTAAAGTCGATTTTAGTTTGTTTCACAAAAATCTCTCTATTTGGAAACCAATATTGCGCTAAAGTGTATAGCCAAAAATCGCTTATTTTGAGACAGCAGAAATATATAATTTTTAATGTGGAGTTGATATGGAAATAAAATCTGTGCACCTTATTTTAAGCAGATTAAAATACAGCATATCTGTACAGTAATAATAGAGAATAAGATCTTCATACTTCTCGTATGTTAATACCGTGGAAGAAAGTCTAATAAAATTCCAAAATAACACGTTACTTTGGGGATTATATTTAGAGCACAGAAAATGGCCAAATAAAAAATTTACATTGTATGTCAGCGCCCTTTTTTTGTCTATAAATTTGGCGGTGGCATAATTTTAAAGTCATAAAAGTCAGGGTACTTTTGACATCGTCTAAAATTCTCACATTGTATCTATTTGATAAATATTTTAAGGTATCCAAAGTAGGGTTAAGATCAGTGATTAAACTTTGGGGTGGGTTGTTAAAAGTTTTGGAACAAAAACAATGGTGATTTTTCAAATTTAATCAAATTAATTCAATCATTTATAGCAATTGGAGTAAAACGATTTTTAAATCTAACTAATCGATTTCACTAATCGGACTATAGAGTTAACAAGATACGGTAAATTTTTAGACAGTTGAAATTCATGGTTTTTCTTGAGGTTTTTGCATCGCTATAAAATCTGCACCGGTCGTTTTACGGTAACGTTCATTACGTAAAGGACTGTATAATCGAGTTAGGTAAGTACTATGGTGGACCAGCAACCTGTTTTAATAAACAATAATGACAATAGAATTATCATGCTGATTAATTTAGACGAATTCTAGAGCTCTTAAGCAATATTTGAGTATTCGTCAAATTAATCCCGAAGACATTTTATTACACTACGGATTGAACTGTCTTAAAAGAAAAAAAAATTAATTAAATGTAGAGACAATAAACTTTGAAATTATTGTTTTATTACATTGTTTGTGAAAAATAATTTTAAGTTTATGAAAATCTATTGCTTATTCAACTAGTGCTGTAGTCTAGGTGAGAGGAGTGAAATCAACTAGTTTAGTCATGATCCGATAGATGGCGACGATATTCACTATAAAATTTAAGAAAATATGTCTATTGGCTTTGGTTAGTTGTCTGTTTATGCTAGTCTGACATGTTCTGAATTATCTAGTTTATGTTTTTACCCAAAACGTTTAAAGATAAAAATGTCAAATTTACATTTTGTATAAATTTACACATTTCTATTTAAGATTAAAGGAGGACAACATAATCTTTTGATTAAAATATAGTCTCCAGTAAGTACCTCAGCTAACAAACTTTAGGATATGATTCCGTGTTTCAGGATAAAGATAAAAATAAAAAAATTTCTATTTCTCAAAAATGCTTAATTTCAAATATCCGCTATTTTCTTCTTTTTTTCCAATTAAAAATTATAACTTTGGAAATAGAAAAGATATTGAGTTCAGATTTAGTATACGCATTTTGCATATTACGTTTTATGTTTTCAGAAATCAAAGACTTCATTTTGTATATTTTCAAAATGGCACCCGTTAAAAATATTTAATACCTCGAAAACCATTAATTTTACAAAAAATTCACAAGAAAAAAAAATCCATTTCCTAGAACACTACTCATTCGTAAAATTTACGACCCGCCCTTTGTAAAATTCGGAGAACTCGTAGACAAAAGACGGACACGCTCTGTGTTTTTGTTTACCTTCCTGCCATTGTGAATAGAGGCCACTGTCTCTTTGGCTAAGCTCAAAGTTGAACCGTTATTACCGTACTCAAGCTCGCGTCGTATATATTACGAAAGAATAGTGTTTGCGAAAGTTTTAACCATTAAGTGTTTGAATTTATTATATATATATATATATATATATATATATATATATTGTAAATTATTGTTTTATATTGTTAGTTTTTAGTGTTGTAAATAGTTTATTGTGTAAATAGTGATTTTAGAGTTCAAAGTGTTTAATTTAGCTACTAAGTGTATATTAATCACTGCAAGGAATGTGATTCTCAGTGAAGACAGGACTCTAATTTTGGCATTTTTGCATTCTACCTAATGAACTTATTGTAAATCATTTTTCTCTTTTTATATAAATTAAACACTTATAAATGATGTATTTTATGAATATCCCATTAATTTTTCCAATAAAATAATATTTATATTTTTTTCGATTTTTTTCCCAGGTTAATTATTTTTTTAAAACGTACTTGTAGTGGTGGTAAAATTCATTTTTTACAGTTAAACTATGTAGGAGTTCATTGTTAAATATTTTTAAAAACACTTAAAAACAATAAATGATTTAATATAAAAAATAGTCAACACTAAAGTAAAGTTTAAAAAATAATAATAAAAATTAAAACAGAAAGTAGTAAAATTTACGAATGAGTAGTGATCACGTAACAATGAACTAAGAGTAGTAATCTAGGGTTAATAACAAACAAAACAATTTTAAATTTTAATACCAAATATGACCAATAACTATTTCAAAATTGGGCCTATTATAATTTGTTCCTGCTTAATATCTGGACACATGTACAAATAGAAAACAATTGTAAATTGTATTTATTAAAAAAAAAAATGTATGAAAAAATGAAAAACAACCATGAACACAATCTTTAAAAAATATCTATATCTTTAAAAAAGGGCCTAAACTCGCTTTTTCGTCCTCAGTCAGGTAGTACAGTACTTGACTAAAAACCAGTTTTAAAAACAGCGATTTATTCATCTTTTTCGTATTAAGCTATTCCTGAATCTTAATTTGTACTGTATTCACATTTCACTAAAATTTTCAGAAGAAGTGAACAGAACTTTCATCGTGCTATCATGAACTCTCATAGGCACAGGCTCTTACATTTAAATAAATACAAATTTTAACAAAATGTTAAATGGACATGTTTCCACAACAAAGACAACGTTATAGTCTAAAAAATATTGAATTTAATTGCTGAGGTACTTAATAGAATAAAACTTGAACAAAAATTCTCACATATAGTACGTTTATTTGTAAAACGACAAATTCGCCATCTTCTGCGATGCAAGAGATTGTCGTTGAAACATATTTGACTTTATAAACGAACTATTTGTAAAAAAATTGTTTTCAAATTTTATTCTATCAAAATTATAAAATGAAAAGTAAATTTAATATGGAATGTGCTCTAGGTTTTACGTTTCTGACACATTCTCTGCTTTTCACTGACGGAGTAGTTCTTCATAAAGCCTGAAATGTTTAAACAAACTTACTCTACAGGGAAGATCCAGCAATACAATTTACCTACAAGGTCCAAGAGACCATGTTTTGGAAATTATATTAAAAGGATCTGCTTGTATTACATTATATGATGGGGCTAGGTAAGTACCATGATGGTTCAAGGCAATAAAAAATGTAATTCTCTAATATTAACAACAATGTTTATTAACAATTAAATTGACTCACTTCTCCATAAACAAATAATAATCAGTCTGTTTCATACCAATTATAATTATGGTATAAGTAATATATTTATAATATACGATTATTACGTCATGGAAACAATATTTTTAAATATATAGTCATGTATACATATTACTATAAATATCACAAAGTTTAATTATACAACATTTTTAAAATACATAGATACAATTTGTTTTCGTTAATTATTTACTAGGAACAAAATTAACAAAATTTTAAAATAACATTTAGATTGAATTAAGTGATATGTGGCTATAACTAAATATAACACGAATATAATATGACTAAATAATGGTTAAATTATATTTGCCGTGTAATAAAATTTACACAAATATATGTATTATTTTTCATACACAGCTCAATATATTTGTTTTAAAGAATATAATAATACGAACCGAATATTTTGATGTCTTTTATTATGGCTTAAATGAATTAACAAAAAAGGAACTTTTAAATTGTAACATTTACAGTTAAATTTACTTTCTTATATGTATATATAAACCATAAATATTATAACAAATTTTAGAAGATTTTTTTTGTTATATTTGATTATTTTGATTTTATATACGCATGGTTTTAAAGAAAGGAGATGTCTCGTGAAAGGACTTAAATCTTACAAGTATCGTTTGGGCTCTAATATAGATCAGTTATTCCAAAAATCACCCACTTACTGAATTAGTCGATGTTGCATTGAGGAATATAAAATAGAGTGCAATAATTTTACCAGTGTCAAACCACAAAGTGATAGTGTTAGATGATTACGTGTACATTAAAACGTACTAATTTATAAAAAGTTTCATTAATTCACATAATGTGTGCTAAATACAACAAAGAGAATTTATGGGGAGAATATATTTTCCCTTAAACCTTAGTTTTTCTATCAACTTCTTCGACCACCTCATATCCCGGAGTTGTGACATATTTTTCTTCGTCTTTATTGATGGCTGATAAAATTTCCGGAGGAACAATAAGGCCAGTAATAAATTGTTCTGAACCAGGTAAAGGTATTTCAGTTGAACTTTCATAAGACGCTTCCGATATCACATCACCTTCTGGTGACTCAATAGATCCTGATACAGGCAGCGCTTCATCAGACAGTGATTCTGTAGAGCGAACTGCTGATGCATCCGAAATGTCAGCCATTGCAACTTCAGCATATACGTCATCAAGATCTACTGAACGTGAATCTGTATCATGCCCGTGTTCATCTGATATTATTCCAACATCATCATGAGTATCGTGATGACCGCCGTGTCCTCCACCTCCTTCACCATCGTCAGTAGTGTGTTTATGGCTGTGTTGACTGTGTCCGTGATGTTTGTGTCCATGTTCAGCGTGTCCATGGTGTTTATGACCATGTTCTGCATGTCCGTGATGTTTGTGTCCATGTTCAGCATGCCCGTGGTGTTTGTGTTCATGTTCAGCGTGTCCGTGATGTTTGTGTCCGTGTTCAGCGTGTCCATGATGTTTATGGCCATGTTCTGCATGTCCGTGATGTTTATGGGAATGTTTAGCTTCTCCGTGATGTTTATGGCTGTGTTCGGCATGTCCATGGTGTTTGTGTCCATGTTCTGCATGGCCGTGATGTTTGTGTCCATGTTCTGCATGACCGTGATGTTTGTGTCCATGTTCTGCATGACCGTGATGTTTGTGTCCGTGTTCAGCGTGACCATGGTGTTTATGAGCATGTTCGGCACTTCCATGATGTTTGTGACCATGTTCGTAATGACCATGATGCTTATGGTCATGTTCGGCATGGCCGTGGTGCTTGTGATGATGCTCAGCTTCACCATGATGTTTGTGTCCATGTTCAGCATGACCGTGGTGTTTATGAGCATGTTCTGCATGTCCATGATGTTTGTGAGAATGCTCAGCTACTCCATGATGTTTGTGTCCATGTTCTGCATGTCCGTGGTGTTTGTGATCATGTTCTGCATGTCCATGATGTTTGTGCCCGTGTTCGGCGTGTCCATGATGTTTATGAGTGTGCTCAGCTTCTCCGTGATGTTTATGAGAGTGTTCTGCTTCTCCGTGATGTTTATGAGAATGATCAGCTTCTCCATGATGTTTGTGAGAATGTTCAGCTTCACCGTGATGTTTGTGATCATGGTCAGCATGACCATGATGTTTATGGGAGTGCTTAGCCTCACCATGATGCTTGTGGCCGTGTTCGTAATGGCCATGGTGTTTGTGGTCATGTTCCGCATGGCCATGATGTTTATGAGAATGTTCCGCTTCTCCATGGTGTTTGTGACCGTGTTCATAATGTCCATGGTGTTCATGGCCATGCTCTGCGTGACCATGGTGTTTATGGTCGTGTTCTGCTTGACCATGATGTTTATGAGAATGCTTAGCTTCACCGTGATGCTTATGGCCGTGTTCGTAATGGCCATGGTGCTTGTGATCATGATCTGCATGGCCATGGTGTTTGTGATCATGTTCTGCATGGCCATGGTGTTTGTGAGCATGTTCGGCACTTCCATGATGTTTGTGACCATGTTCGTATTGACCATGATGCTTGTGGTCATGTTCGGCATGACCGTGGTGCTTGTGATGATGTTCAGCATTTCCATGGTGCTTGTGATCATGTTCAGCATGACCATGATGCTTATGATGGTGTTCGGCAATGCCATGGTGTTTGTGGTCATGTTCGGCATGACCATGGTGCTTGTGATGATGATCGGCACTTCCATGGTGTTTGTGATCATGTTCAGCATGACCGTGGTGCTTGTGATGATGTTCCGCACTGCCATGGTGTTTGTGGTCATGTTCGGCATGGCCGTGGTGCTTGTGATGATGTTCGGCACTGCCATGGTGTTTGTGATCATGTTCAGCATGACCGTGGTGCTTGTGATGATGTTCCGCACTGCCATGATGCTTGTGATCATGTTCTGCATGCCCATGGTGCTTGTGATGATGATCTGCATGACCATGATGTTTGTGTTCATGTTCGGCATGCCCATGGTGTTTATGTTGATGTTCAGCTTGACCATGGTGTTTGTGATCATGCTCGGCATGGCCGTGGTGTTTGTGATGATGTTCTGCACTTCCATGGTGTTTATGATCATGCTCAGCAGTGCCGTGGTGTTTATGATGATGTTCTGCACTTCCGTGATGTTTATGGTCATGTTCGGCATGTCCATGATGTTTGTGATGATGTTCTGCATGACCATGGTGCTTGTGGTCGTGCTCGGCATGGCCGTGGTGTTTGTGATGATGTTCTGCACTTCCATGGTGTTTATGATCATGTTCAGCATGACCGTGGTGTTTATGATGATGTTCTGCATGACCATGGTGCTTATGATCATGTTCAGCATGTCCATGATGTTTGTGTGAATGTTTCGCTTCACCATGATGTTTATGTCCGTGTTCGTAATGACCATGATGTTTATGACCGTGTTCTGCTGTTCCGTGATGTTTATGAGAGTGTTCTGCTTGTCCGTGATGTTTATGCGAATGTTCGGCACTTCCATGATGCTTATGTCCATGTTCATAATGACCATGATGTTTATGACTGTGATTTGCTGTTCCGTGATGCTTATGAGAATGTTCTGCTTTTCCGTGATGCTTATGTCCATGTTTGTATTCTCCATGGTGTTTATGATCATGTTTGGCACTTCCATGATGCTTGTGCGAATGTTCAGCAGTCCCGTGATGTTTGTGTCCATGTCCAAATTCTCCATGATGTTTATGACCATGCTCGTATTCTCCGTGATGTTTATGACCATGTTCTGCATGGCCGTGATGTTTGTGGTCGTGTTTAGCACTTCCATGATGTTTATGTGAGTGAGCAGCTTGTCCGTGATGTTTGTGCGAATGCTTAGCACTTCCGTGATGTTTATGAGCATGATCAGCGTGGCCATGATGTTTATGTGAATGTTTTGCACTTCCGTGATGCTTGTGATCATGCCCTGCTGTTCCATGGTGTTTGTGAGCATGGGAAGCGCTTCCATGATGTTTGTGTGCGTGTTCTGTGTGTCCATGATGCTTATGCGAATGCTCGGCGGTGCCATGATGTTTATGACTATGTTTTGCATGTCCTGCATGTTTATGATAATGTTCTACGTGTCCATGATGGTGGTGTGTGTGAGTTATTCCATGTCGTCTCTCGGCAACTGGTTCAGATCTTTCAATCGCTTCCGTTTTAAGGGTTTCACCATAAATAACTGCAGCTGCATCTAGTTCAGATCTTCTGATTGATTCGTTTTTAAGTGGTTCACCAAAAATTACTCCTGCAGTGGTGCTTGACAGGACATTAGTACTGTAAATAGGAAATAACACATTAGTACAGTAATACGTAGAGACCGTGGATTTTATCATAGTCCACAGTTTCTTTAAATGTTGAACTTCAAATACTATGAATGTTTTATGTAAATGATAAAAATATTAAAAATTCTTTACTAGTGGTTCTTTAAACAGCATCGTAAACGATCCGACTACTGTTTATATTTTTATTCCAAATAATGTATGAACACATTAAAATTACATGAAAGTTATAACAAGTTTTAGAGTAAATCATAGGAAAGAAATACATAATATTTGTGTATCCCTATGAAGTTCGGAAACGTTTTAATTGATATAAGTAAAAAGATCTACAATAAGAGTAACCGTGGATATTTGTTATTATGGTAAGGTTAATATATCCTACGGTGAAGTTTTAGAAAATGGTACAAATTTTATTTTAATTGCAGTATTTTTAAATGGCTGTCTGGATGAAGTTATGGGTAGACATTGTAAATGAGCTTTACGTCGGAGCTATATTGCCCTCACCATAACAAAATATTAACATATGGAATATTTAAAAAAATTACAACGTATTGGAGGATGGCTTCCTTACTCAACCTTAGACAATAGACCCTAAAACCACCTTTAACACTTAGGTGGTCATTCGCTGATTACTTGATCACAAGAGAAGCAAAGACCGATCCGTTAGTCCTGGAGAACTAGAGAAGATGTAATTCTAATCTCTGATGATAATAACCACTTGAAAAAGTAGTAAATAAACAGCAATACTATTTTAAAGATATTTCTAAGGATCTAAGGTCTGGGATCTTAATTGAGTTTTGTTTATGAAATTTGTGTTTATTTTGGGGTTAGGTCATAACATATAAATTGGGACACGTGCAGAACAAACTTTTAAATAATTTTTAAAATATAACTAAATATATATTTTTTATTATATATTTTAAAAATAATTTTAACTATAACATTTTTAATTCTCCTTCAACAATAATTAATTAAATTTTGCTTTATAACATATTAAACAATTTATATGTCTAAACAAAATGAAAATATCAGTTCAAAATTAAAATTAGTTTACCTGTTAGATGTAGTATTAACCAAAACATTTGGTTCTGCCGAGCTTATGGGAATGGACACAAATACCTACAACATAAAAATATCATTTACAATTTATAAAACAAATACAACTAAATTAAAATTCTTCTAATTTTTAATTTTTTTTATAATTCTTTTCTCTCCGGCTTTCACTTTCCTTTGTTAATCTCTATCAATGGTTTAATTCATTCCTCCTTTCTCCATTAGTTAAAAAATATATCTTTTAAGTAAAATAAAGCTCTAATACTCATTGTATGAACCTCCAACGGTAAGTTTATAACAACTTCATTTAACTACTACTTTAATGAGAGTGAAAATATCAAAACAAGTATATTTTTCTTGTTATTGGCAATTATTGTCTTAATTTGAAAAAAAATATATGGTTACACTATTATTCATATCTTTTCATATATTAAAACACTTTTCATTAGTTATTCCTAGGCAAAGATTTTGTCGAATTTAATTATTAAACCAGTTTTTAATATAGTTTAATGCAAATGTCAGAAAGGTTTTGAATAAAGTATCAAATTACAACAACAACAACGTATTTATTTAATCATAAATACATATTTTTGTACATTTTTTTCTTCGTTATATTTAAACAGTCATTGATAAATTGAGTCTTAAATACTAAACTATATAGTTAAACAAATAATTATTGTTCAATGATATAGAACATATTAAATCAATACAGAAATAATTATCAACGGATAAAAAGAACAACATTTACTATTTTATATACTTAGACATTCTACTTCTACTTTAAAAATTAAAAGTAAAATGGTAACTAATTTTTATTTTTGTTTTAGTATTATTTTTGTTTTACAAAGCAAAATCTACTTTGGTTAATATTTTCAACAGCAAAATTTTATACTAATAAAACTTACACTTTTAATTAACACAACATTGCAATTGCTTTTACAGAACCAAATTATTCCACAAAGTATTCCAATTATTCGATTTCTTGTTGATATGAAAACTGAACAAACTGACTTTCTACTTTTAGAAATTTGTTTTTGGAGAATATAAAAATATAATGTCAAAAACGTTTAGACCTGACTTAAACTATACAAATGTTTTCAATTAAAAAGTATTTGATTATCAAGGGAAACAACAAAAGCTTTTAAATTAAATATACTACAAAGAACCATCACAGTTTAAATAGGGGCAACTACCACCTTGTACAATGGTTGATTAGTGTTGACTTCAACTGAATCTTGCTTGTACTTATTTCCGACGTACTTATTCTCAACCTTGTTTATAAGTGAAAGTACCTCAGGAGATACTACAGGCTCAGTTTGATTCAAGGTTTCTTGAGGATTTTCTACTAACGCAGTAATTTGAAATGGAAGATCATTTACTAATGGTTTTGATTCAGGAGATGGTACAGGTGATTCATTTGGATTCGCTTCGGTAGGTTCATCCTGTCTTGCAACTAAAACTGGCCCGTACGAAACAGGGACAGCAGTTTCTACAACTTCTTTGTTTTGTGTTTCGACATCCACGTAATCATGATCACCACCGTAACCTCCATCATGATGTCCACCATGACCGCCACCATCATCATCAGTTCCGTGTTTATGACCATGCTCAGCATGTCCATGATGTTTATGGCCATGATCAGCATGTCCATGATGTGCGTGCCCATGGTCGGCTGTACCATCATGCTTATGACCGTGTTCGTAGTGCCCGTGATGTTTGTGACCATGTTCAGCATGGCCGTGATGCTTGTGTCCATGTCCAAAATCTCCATGATGTTTGTGACCGTGTTCTGCATGTCCATGATGTTTATGTCCATGTCCAAAATCTCCATGATGTTTGTGACCGTGCTCGGCGTGTCCGTGGTGTTTGTGTCCATGACCAAAGTCTCCATGATGTTTATGTCCATGTTCGGCATGTCCGTGATGTTTGTGTCCATGTCCAAAATCACCGTGATGTTTGTGACCGTGTTCGGCATGTCCGTGGTGTTTGTGTCCATGTCCAAAATCTCCGTGATGTTTGTGACCATGCTCAGCATGACCATGATGCTCGTGAGAGTGTTTGGCTTCACCATGATGTTTGTGACCATGTTCATATTCTCCGTGGTGGTGATGACCATGTTCAGCATGGCCGTGATGTTTGTGGCCATGACCAAAATCTCCATGATGTTTGTGACCATGTTCCACATGTCCATGGTGTTTGTGACCATGTTCATATTCTCCATGGTGGTGATGACCATGTTCCGCATGACCATGATGTTTGTGTCCATGTCCAAAATCTCCATGATGTTTGTGTCCATGTTCTGCATGTCCGTGATGCTTGTGACCATGTTCGTATTCTCCGTGATGCTTATGACCATGTTCGGCATGCCCGTGGTGTTTGTGTTCATGTTCTGCATGTCCATGATGTTTATGACCATGTCCAAATTCACCATGATGTTTATGCCCATGGCCGAAATCTCCATGATGCTTGTGATCATGTTCGGCATGACCGTGATGTTTGTGCCCATGTTCATACTCTCCGTGATGTTTATGTCCATGTCCAAAATCACCATGATGTTTGTGACCGTGGCCGAAGTCTCCATGATGTTTGTGGCCGTGTTCAGCATGTCCGTGATGTTTATGACCATGTTCATAATGCCCGTGATGTTTATGCCCATGTCCGAAATCACCATGATGTTTGTGGCCATGTCCGAAATCTCCATGATGTTTGTGACCGTGTTCTGCATGTCCGTGATGTTTGTGTCCATGCTCATACTCTCCGTGATGCTTATGTCCATGACCAAATTCGCCATGATGTTTGTGACCGTGGCCGAAATCTCCATGATGTTTGTGACCATGTTCAGCATGGCCGTGATGTTTATGGCCGTGTTTATAATGTCCGTGATGTTTATGTCCATGCCCAAAGTCCCCGTGATGTTTGTGTCCGTGTCCGAAATCACCATGATGTTTGTGACCGTGTTCTGCATGTCCGTGATGTTTATGACCATGTTCATATTCTCCGTGATGTTTATGCCCATGTCCAAAATCTCCATGATGTTTGTGACCATGTCCGAAGTCTCCATGATGTTTGTGACCGTGTTCAGCATGCCCGTGATGTTTATGACCGTGTTCATACGATCCGTGATGTTTGTGTCCGTGTTCAGCAGTTCCGTGATGTTTATGTCCGTGCCCAAAATCTCCGTGATGTTTATGACCATGTTCTGCATGACCATGATGTTTGTGATCATGTTCGGCATGACCATGATGTTTGTGTCCGTGTTCAGCTTTTCCGTGATGCTTATGGTGATGTTCTGCAGTTCCATGATGTTTGTGACCATGCTCAGCATGTCCATGGTGTTTGTGGGAGTGCTCTGCGTGACCTTGATGTTTATGATCGTGATGAGCACTTCCGTGATGTTTATGTGCATGATCTGCACTTCCATGATGTTTATGCGCATGCTCTGCGTGTCCATGGTGTTTGTGGTGGTGTTCACCATGCCCATGATGCTTATGATGGTGTTCTGCATGACCATCATGCTTATGAATGTGTTCTACGTGTCCACTATGGTGATGATGATGCACGACACCTTTTCGTCTCTGCGCCTCATCGCCATTTCTTCGTATTGGTTCGGCTAAATCGACAGGTACTTCGGCTGGCAGTGGTAATACGACTAGCTGTTTCTCAGACCTGTAATCACAAAAGAACATATCGTTCATTGACCACGATAGAAAATAAAATGTTATTCTATTCAATTGAATAAATGTATTTCAATTTTTTTTCTTTTTCCAAATGTTCTATTTTATGTAATTCTTCAAACAATACAGATAATTTTAACTTTTATTGCTTAAAATTCACATTGGGATGTATACAAAAGTAAGTGTGATTTCTTTCTTATTTAATGTATAGTTTTTATTTCATTGAACTGAACATTGATATTTGTATATGAATTCTAAATTTGTAATTTTATTAAATTTTTTATTTATCTACATCCATCTTAAACAGTGTTATTGTTTTGATCATTTGTTATATTCATAACTTAAATACAGCTTTGATTATAACTTTTATTGTATTACTATATAGGCCCTAATAAATTATTTGTGATGTTTTTTTCTCAATATTTTTTTATTACCTCAAAAACTTATTCATTATTATTGTAATTATATAATAAATATAATATCCATAAAAACATTTTTACTTTTTTTTTCGGAATAAAACATAATATAAACCTACCCTTGAGCAGTGATGTTGCTGGCATCTTTAACGTCTGCAATGGTTCCAGAAAAAGAGATGAAGAACTGTGAACAGGCAAATCAAAACCCTTTTGTTAATTAGGGTTTGCTGATGATCATAATATGCAGTGAATTTTATTTTTACAATATGATATTTTAAACATATTGCCACAGTAAGATTAGGTTGCATTTATACACTGGATATTAAACCAGTTAAAAGTTAAATTTAAAATTCAATTTATTACATTTTTATAGAATCGTGATTTCTTGTCCAGACGTTTGATTGTTCATCTCAGAGCGTTTCACATAGAACAAATTTACAACCATCTTGCGTTTTGCCCATGATATCTATTCTGATTTTAAAGTTATTAATCATGGATTTGTCCCATTTATTCTAACTTTTACCATCATTTGTGTACGTTTTCTAATACATGACGTTTCAAGAGTATAAATCAATTCCCGTTATCAAGTGGTAAACCTAGAATATTAACATATTTTCTTTAAAATAATTTGTTCATGCATTTCTTAATTACATTTTATATTAGTTGCAATTGTAAGTATTTAAAACATTTTAAAAACTAACTGTATTTTTTTATTATCATTTGTTATAAGTGTCATAATACCCACTGGCAAAAATATATTGTTAATTTTTAATTAAAGTATGTATTATTGAATTTTGTTTTGGTGGGAGAACACCTATAAGTGTGTAGTGGATTTCTTGTACTATCAATAGTACTTGATTAGTTTTTTGGTAATGTTTAATTTTTGAGACAATCCTTCAAACAGAGGATACCTGAGACGTTTCTTATTTATTGTTTCAACTTTAATTTATTAGTGAATCTGAAAATGTTTTTTAGATATTTAAATAAACTGATATTAAAAGTAATATATAATAAGCGTAAGTATTTTGTTTTCAGAGAAACCTGTAATTTTTTAGTGAAATAAAATTATAATTTTAAAATTTAAGTTAAGGTAACAAGTTCAAAATTTTAAAACTTATTAAACCTTGTCAAATACATGCAAAGCAATATTTTTAATGGAAAACAACTAAAAATTATTTGACTTATAGAGTGCTATCGAATATATTTTAAGACGATATGATCATATCTAAACAAATTGGAAATCATATCTATTTAGGTTAAGTCCGCGTGGTATGGTAACATTTATGGATACCCTGTAGTTGTCTATAATAGTTTTATTTTATTTATAAAAAAGTTATATTTTAATAGATCAAATGTCAGGTCCTTCTACATTATTTCTCCCAATCCCTTTTAAATCATTAAGAAAAATATTCCTTCAATCCAATTAAAAACCAATTACTAAACTGAATTTTTGGAAAACAAATTTTCTAAGTATTATTCTTAATATTTTTTAAAATTGTTTTCTACAGATCCGAACAAGTCGTTCTGATCGTCATCGAGCCACAAAAAAACTGATTCTTGAGTTATTCGTAAAAATAAATAAAACAGCAGACGAGGATGTTAATTTTTTCAAAATCGTTCCTACCCATTTCTTTCCATCATTAGAGGAACATGACCAAATCCGCGTGTAAAATTGCAAGTAAACAAATGTTACTATTCATGAATAATTGGCAAAACAAAACTAGTCTTGACAGCCATAATTAAAAGCCCGATTTTAATCCAATACCGGTTTGGGGACTCTTTATGACGTAAATCAAAGTAAACTAAGTCTTCGTTTAAATTTATAATTTTTTTTTCATAGACTGCATCAATGGTTTATTTTCACTTTCGACAGACAACTACTGAACTGGAATTTTGTGAATAATATTTTAAGTTGGTATTTATTTGGTTTAGGGAATGGGTAAGTGGGAAAACTTACGTACAGTTTATTTTATTTTTCCAATGATTATATAAAAAAAAAACAAAAAAAAAACTATAATTCGAGATGGAGAAGATGAATAAAATAAGACGAATTGAAATTGCACTCATCTGAAATAATATAAATATTTTAACAAGAATCTTTTGGGTTTGACTGTAATTTATTAACTAATAAAACTTCGTGACGTAACAACCTTGAAGGACTAACGTCTGTTGGACAGTCGGGTAAGCGCAGTTACCACATCAATTTCTCGTTGCCATTATTCTATCATTTGTTACCAATTGTAGCTTTCCAATAGTTCAAGACGTTGGGGTCAACACCGTAACTTGTTGAGCCCCTCGATGATTCCATCTGGAACCTAATATTCATAAAACGAGATCACTAACCATTAAACTAGCTGAGCATAATAAGAGAGATTAACTAATTTACGAAAATTCAGAAATATTCGTTTTTTGGTAAATTATGATGTAGGTTTATTCCAGCATTTTCGAATAAATTATATTGTAGTTTTTGTTATTCTATATGTTGTACATTTTTCTGGGACAGGTCTGAAAACGTACTGAACCGATCTCGAGAAACCTTTTCAGTCACATTCCTTTGGTTTACTTATTTGTTGTTTAGGTTTCACAGAAAATATAGTGATGATTAAGCCAAAACAAACAAAAAATAAATTATAAGGTAAATATTTTATTAAATTTGTGGAATATGTACTGAATTGACTAAGCATGAGTGTATTATTAGCTTTTACAATTTATAATAATGATAACAATTTTAATTCTTGTTTTACTTTAACCATGTAAATGAAACTCAGTTCTTTAACAAACTACAACCAAATTAGTCACTTGGCCAGAGTTGTTCTAAAATTATTTGATTGGATGTGGCTTGTAGGTTTATTCTGCAGATTTGGAGTTACGGGTTGAATTTGATTCTGGAATTTAAAATGACGCTTTACAAAATTTTTTGTTCGTGAGTTACCGGTAATTTTTTTTTTAAAACATTGGAAACGAGGGTGTTATAAAATACTTAATTTCGATTAATTTTAGTGAAATGTTAATATTAATAACCCAAACAAAATTCCAAGAAAAGAAATAATACGGTTTAGTGATAATTGGCAAAAAACCAAAATGAACGTTGTTATTAAAAAATCATTTTAATCAAAGACGACTCGCTTTGAGGGCATGTTTATGGAACAAGTGGAGCATGTTTAGGTATTTAAAAAATATATAAATGTTTTTTGAAGATGGAGTCCTTAGTTCATTTTCACTTTTAGATTGACAACTCCTATTTGACAGTTTAATAACGATTTATTTGGTTCTTTGTATTTGGTTTTGGGTATGAGTGAGTGAGTGAGAAAGTATGTTTTTCACCGTTTGTTTGAGTTTTTTTAAACCTAATTAGTGATGACAGATCTGTGGATGAAAGTGTCAGTATATCGAAA